>JBAKGM010000200.1:27986800-27998548 GCA_037177215.1 Asparagus racemosus
CCCCCCCCCCCCCCCCCCCCCCCCCCCCCCCCCCCCCCCCCCCCCCCCCCCTTCTTCTGATATTTTGAAAATTATGGGGATTATTTACATTGTTCTGATATTTAGCCTTTCTTTTACTTGTAATATTAATTGATAGTAAACATCCAGTAAGTAGCGGAAAATGGTGGTATTGTTGTACCCTTACAGACCTATGATCTATCATTCTATCTTGTATGAATCGGTTGCTCTGATGACCTATGATCTATCATCCAGTAAGTAGCGGAAAATGGTCGTATTGTTGCACCTCTTGCTACTGTTCCTTAGATTTTATATTTTTGTTCTTTGAGCACCATTATTTCTATTATTAGCAGGGTTTCAATTGGGAATCTCATAAAAATGACTGTTGGAAGAATTTAGAGAAGAAGATGACAGATCTTGCTGAGTCTGGATTTACATCAGTTTGGTTACCTCCGGCAACTCAATCTTTCTCTTCAGAAGGTTGACCATGCGTGCAGTTGATCCCTGGTGCCTATTTTATGCTTATATTTTGAAATTTTCCCTCTTCCTTGACAAGTTATCTACCTCAAAACCTCTATTCTCTCGACTCTCCTTACGGCTCCCAGCACCTCTTAGAAGTTTTACTTCAGAAAATGAGTCAATACAAAATCAGAGCAATGGCAGATATAGTTATTAACCACCGAGTTGGAACTACAAAAGGGCATGGAGGAGTATACACTTGGTACGATGGAATCCCATTGTCACGGGATGAACATGCTGTCACATTGTTCTGGTGGACTGGTCAGTATAATCATTTGAATAGTGTAATTTTGTTTCGAAGTTGGTCAGATATATGTTGCACATGTTTGTGTAGAAATAACGTTCTGACTCGCTATGTTTTCCTTGAAGTGCCTTGTTACAGTAATCAACATACCTCTCTTACCAATGTAAAATATGATCTCTAAAATTGTCAAATTCTGCGTTGTATCAGTTTGTAATAGGTCAAACTATACAACTATGCAGTATTCTTTCTACCTGAATCTAAAATTTTCAAAGTGCACATTGGACATGTTATTATATTTTATGTAAATTGTAGTATTGTAGTTTACTATCTAAAACTTCTGTTAGAAATAACTATTTATTTAAATGCAACATTTCCATTAGCTACTTTGTCACTAGTTTTATGTTTCTCTAGTTAATAATTAATATTCCAATAGCTTCTTTGCTTCTTACTAATGAAATGATTCTGTATCAATTTGAAGGAGCAGCTATCTGGCTACATTTGATTAGTTTATATAATTATTTTCTTGGCAGAAATTAGTTGGCCAATTAGCCCAGCCGACCTTATGAAGATATCTGTTGGAGATGTTAGTTTGCAGGATTTTGCTTCTGTTGCACTAGGATGTTACCATCAGCTTGAACTGCCTTACTGGATAACTTAATGATTTAGGGCTCTGAAACTATTGTTTCCTCTCATATATGTTCCTTAGGGAAATAATAGCACTGGTGCTGTCTTTAATGGAGTTCCTAACATAGATCATACTCAACCATTTGTACGGGAAGACATAATCAAGTGGTTAAGATGGCTTGGGAAGACGTGGATTCCAAGACTTCCGCGTGGATTTTGCAAAAGGGTAAAATTTCACACTCTTGCAGGCTATCGCTTTTATTACCTTTTCAATATTTTACTTGAGTCAATTATCAATGTCCTTCTTGCTTAAACGAACAAGGTTAGCTATGCGGCCAAGTTTGTGAAAGAATATGTTGAGGAGTCAAAGCTAGTATTCTCTGTGGGGGAATATTGGGATGACTGTGCCTATAGCCCCTCTGATTCTCGCTTGGACTATGATCAAGGTATTATCATTTGGTGTTTTGATCTTAATTTGTATAACAAATTTATAGCTAACCTAGCAGGGTAACATAAACTAAAAGTTTCTTCCTAGTAGTGTTTTCATTAGGATTTTCCTTAGATTATAGTTACCTCTCCATGTAAGGCTATGATATGAAAATAAACAAAATCTGTTCCGTCGTTGGGCCTAAATTCTCACAAGGATGTTTCTTCTACTATCTATATATAGCTTTCTTTTGAGTCCTTTTTATTTACATGATTTCTAATGTTTTGCGTATTTACATGAGTTCTAATGTTTTGCACATTACAATTAGGTAGTCATAGACAAAGGATTATAAATTGGATAGACAACACGGGAGGTCTATGTACTGCATTTGATTTCACTACAAAGGGCATTCTTCAGGTAAAGTACTGAAACAGTAACGTCGTTACATGAAGCTGTAGCTGGTATTTTGTGTTGATATCTGGTGTTTGAACATATTCTAATACTGACTTAAAAGTTCTATATAGGAAGCAGTGAAGGGAGAGCTATGGCGCTTGCGTGATTCTGAGAACAAGCCACCTGGTGTAATGGGATGGTGGCCTTCAAGGGCCGTAACATTTATTGAGAACCATGATACAGGGTCTACGCAGGTATATGTTTATCTTATAAACATCGTTTCCATCTTTTGCAATTCTGCCATGCACTTGAGTTGTCTTTTAGCTGATTAATGTAGAAAGATGGCAAGATTCTCTGAATTTGCTATTATACTTATCAGTGTATACTTTTCTAGGCTCATTGGCCTTTCCAATCTGGTCACCTTATGGAGGTATGCATACAAATATCTTTACATCGAAAATTTCTTTCAGTTCCCAAATGTTTACAAATATCTTTACATCAGAAATTTCTCTCACTTCCCAAATATTGTGTTTAAATTGGAAGTCGATTTAGTTCATCCTTGTTTAGCCAAAGTTTTTATGTTGTGATTTAGGCTCAGTTTAACAGTATACTTGAAACTTGAAAGTGGTCAGACTAAAAGCACAAGGGAGAATGAATTTTAAACTGTGATGTGACCAAGATGATCAAGTTTAGTTCCATGGTATGTTTGAAATCATGTTATGTTCCTAATCCATTTTCCCTTGGCCTCAATACTTTTAAGGATCAGATTGTGTTGTTAGTTTGTATTGATGGATAAACTTCTTTTTTTTTTTCACAAACATCGACAGAAATATTCATCAACACATGCAGATAGATGTTTACTTAATTTTTTAAGAGAGAGAGCACAATTAAATGACAATATAATTAGACATATCTTTATATCAAGAAGAATTCACAGAGCTGCAGAATACGAGCGAAAAGAAATCAACTTGTGTCTGGAATTTGAAGTTTTGCCTATGTTGTTGCATGAAGATGATTGAATTTGAATGTCATAGATTCTAGGTATAGAACAGCAATTTTATTTGAATCCTAACTTACTATTTCCTTTTCTAATATCAACACACTGTAGGACCTTTTTTAATATCAAAAACTAATTGATCGCACTGTAGGAAGCCTGATTAAGCAGTCACAACCATTTTTTGAGGGCCTATTTGGAGTTATACTCCTTATATATGCATGCCAGGCATGACTCTTATTGTGCTTGAGGCTTCTTGAAACTTGATATAATCATGTTGCTTGTTGTATAAGAACCTTGATGGATACTGCTGTGAGTAGTTTGCAATGGCATTTTCAGGGCAGTAAGATTGGTGGAGATTTATTAAGAAATATACTATATATTTTACTCTCTAATATATAAAGCAAAGAGACCAGACTTATAATCACACTGAATGGTGTAGGCGAGTAACAGTTGATGAGGTTATCTGATATGATGGTATTACCTTTTTACTTTCAACAAAACTTCATACACTTATTTAATCAAGATCTATTTCTGAAACAAGCTTATGTACATTTGGTACTAAAATACATATAATATTGTGACTTGCTTGTTCTTTTTGTTGCAGATCCTTGTGCCTCCTGTTATCATATAAACTTGCATATTTAGTTTTTGTTCCCATTTCCATTTGTGTGTATTATTAAGAGAACAGTGTGTTGTCAATCTGGTATCAATTCTTAAGATGCATCTTCCTTGCATGCTTCTTGGCATGATCTTAAAAAATAACTCCCAAAAGTGTAAAGGTTGAAATGATCATCTATCACATTGTTGCAGTCGATTGCATAATTTTGCTTTCCGTGATAAAGGATTGACATGTGAAAATTGATGTTGCTTACCTTTGCATCCTCTTGTTCTGAGAGACTGCAACAAAGCCCCTGTGATTTGCAAGTATATATGCCGATGATAGGTGACATGTTTATTTGAGGAAGTTGTGTTAAAGTAGGAAAAATAGAAGTAGGACTAGAAATTCCATCCGCAAAGTATAAGATATTGGGACACATCTTAAGATGTGATTACCATTCAATGAAAAATTGAAGGATTCTAAATTTGGACGAATGCTGTCCTTATCCTATCAGCATCTTCATCAGCTTCAGCATTTCTTTTTAATTAGTTTTAGAGAAAGTGGTATCAAAATAGGGTTCAGTAACAAGATGTTGGTGAACCAAGGGTCTATTTAGCATTTTCCTTTTCATTAGCGGGGTTTGAAATGAGGGTAATTGCGAGTCACAAAAAAGATTAGTATGCATTCTTTAAAGTTCTTTTTTGAGAAAATGACGCCACTTTAAATCTCAGGATGGAGATCTTGTAAAAATTCTTTATTGTTAAAAGATAAATGCATCCGTTGCAAACATGCTTGCACAAATTGATGTCTTGAGTGAAATTATATCATATTTTAAATCATTTATGATCAACCAAAACAAAGGCTAATCAACTTGCTGCATATTTGATAATATTTCTCCTGATATACTATAAAATATCCGACACCATCATGCAGGGATATGCCTATATACTCACCCATCCTGGAATACCCACAATGTTCTATAACCATTTCTATGATTGCGGTGATTCTATGCATGACCAAATTGTGAAACTGGTACTTTGCAATTGCACCCACGCAAATATAGTCTGTTGCACCGCTCTTTCTCTAGGCCTTTGACTCTTATGCAGATTAAAATACGGAAAAGTCAAGATATCCACAGTTGCTCAAAAGTGAGAATTTTGGAGGCTCAACCGAATCTATATGCTGCCATCATTGAGGAGAAACTATGCATGAAGATTGGCGAAGGGTCGTGGTGCCCTGATGATGGTGAGTGGATACTGGCGACTAGTGGCCATAACTATGCTGTCTGGCTCAAGTAGGGCTCATGTGTTATAAATTAGTATCAGATAAATCAATACTTATTTGAAAGAAAATGGAAAGGAGTAAGAAATTAAATTTTAGTTGTCTTGGTGTAAATGCACATGCGTGTTGTAGAGTGAGGAAATGATGTACGATCAAGTATTCAGTTGTTATGATAAACATGCATGTAATTTGTTCCATGATGCACATTGTAATGATGATTAATCCTTTCCCTATATTGCATATTGAGAGACACCATACGATCAACTATTTGGTTGTTGTTGCTGTGATAAATAAGGCAACTATTGTCTATTCTTTCCCTTTACATGGTGATTGTTAATCCTTCTCCATATTACATTACAAGCACCTCTAATCACAATGCTCTGGGATCTGTAGTCTAAAGTTCATTACATGTTTCAAAATTTTGCGCCAGCTACAAGCATTTCCTTTGTTCTAGTTTCCAAGATTCTAATTATTTTGTCCAAGAATGATACTTCTTCCAGGTTTATACGCATAAAAGTTTTGGTAAAATCTCAAAGTTAAAGGGGGTTTTCTAATCGCCCTTAAACTTTTAAGGGGTTTCTGGTATTTTGAAATTTAAGGGGAGTTTGCTAATAATAGTTCAAAGTCAGGGGGGCCGGGGGTGGATGTTAGGATGCACAAAGGCGGTAGTTTCAGGAATCTACATGCATACATGGCCTTGGAATTGGGCCTGACACCAATTGGCCCATTTCCTTCAATTTTCTCCTCTCACACCCTCTGAGCCCTCTGACTCTTTGACTCCCTGTGTGTTTGAATAGTCATAGTGAACACAGTGCAAAGTTATTGTTGACTAGATCAATATATGAGAGAGAGTTTTGAAAGCTGTAAAGAAAGGCAGCAAAGCTAAAAGAGAAGGGCCTTTTGTTTTGTCTGAAATATTCTTTAAACTGTAGGGAATAGAGAAGGTCAGAGGCATGCATGATTGCTGAGGATACTCATCATGAGATTTGTTTTCTTTTTCGTTGCAGCGCCCAATGCAACTGATGAACTCCCACTCTGCTCTCACAGGGGCACAAACAAACTTATTACAGCAACCCACCAGTACCTCCCAACCCTACTTTGTTCCCACCTTTTCCCTCCCCCTCTATTAATTACTGCTACTTATTGTCATAGTTTTGGGGTAGTTAGCATCCCCTCCCATGTGAGAACGGTGCATGGAGAGTAGAACTAATATAAGGAGGGGGAAAATAAAATACTAACCAGAAGCGTACAAATTTTATCAGAATACCTGCATACAAGTAATCTATGATATATATACACATGTGAACAAAGGGTTCATTTGGATAATTTAACTGTTCTATTTACAGTGCAAATTAACGGGTGTTATCGCCTTCTTTGTCCCTATATAATAGTATGTAGAGTGCGCTTTATAATACTCATTTGCGTTGGTGGTAGATAGTTATTGAGACATTTTAATTATTTTAGTGGACATGATATACTGAATAATTTCTTAACTATAAATTGTTGGCTAATAAGATGTTTTTATCTTCATTTGAGGGTGTTGGTTTGTTCGAAATGAACGTGCAACTTCCTTGCCTGTAGGTGTGTAGTTAGAAGCTACGGGAAATTAATTTAATATAGATCACATGACAAATAGTTATCGAAGAATAAAAGATGTTAGGTCAACCAAGTTTGCATCTCCTTGTAAGTAATCAGAGTTACAAGTGTAAGTTATTAGACCTGTCATTTCTTTTGAGGGACAGTATTATACATGCCTGCCATAAAAAATCACATGTGATTTAAAGGGCATTGTACATTCCACTACAAATCAAGCCACAAGGGGAAAAAAGTTGAAACTTCCAGCCATCTAAGCTGTCTACATTGTTTGTATTGGATTCAATTGTATTTGTTACATGACATGAGCTTCTGAGCTGGTGTTTCAACTAATTTTGTGTACTCTATGGTATACTGACTTTATAAAAAGAAAATAGGAAATTGTTGTTATGTTCTGCACATTTTGATCGAATTGTTTTTATCTAAGATTGACTTCGAGATGCATTGTTTTGTCTCGCATGTGTGTTTCAAGGAGCATCTATTGCGGATAGATTGGTAGCTCATGGCTCTAGAAATGGTGTTTAGTTTAATAATGATGCTTAAATTAAACTAAAGCTGTTAAATTGGTTCTCCTCGGTGATTCTTGGGGTTGCATCATATCAGCAAAAAAAGTACGAACAACCAGTTCAAAGAGCATGTCAAACTTGGACTAGTTTTGTCACCATGTAATTTCTTTCTTTCGGGATGTAAGAGATTCTTGGACATATTTTATGTTTTCTGTTATAGGATAGTGCTATAATATCCCGACTTTTCACATGTTCAAAAGTTTTTGGGACCCCTCATTTTTATAAGCTTTCAATGACTATTCCTGCCATCATAAATAAAAGTGACAGATCCGACCAAGGACATGTGTGAATTTTTGGTTTAAAAAAACTACAAATTAAGAGGTCACTTAAAGAATTGTTGAAGTTTCTAGTCATCTAAGTTGTCTACATTGTTGTATTGGATTCAACAGTATTTGCTACATGGCATGAGCTCCCGAGCCGGTGTTTTAACTAATTTCATGTACCATATGGTATACTAACTTTATAAAAAATATGAAATTGTTGTTATGTTATGCACATTTTGAATTGTTTTTGTTAATGTAAGATTGACTTAGAGATGGTTTAGAACATAAAAGTGAAATATAATGGGTTAGTAGACAGTTGTAGCTACAAATGATTATAGCATTTGCAGCATCTAGTTTGAAGCATCTGTACGTATTTTGTTATTCAAAAAATGAAGGAAAAAAAAAAAAATTTAGGCTTTGTTTTAGTTAGCACTCAAAAAAAGCGGGCCAAGATGAATCATGGCACGGTTCTATTATCCAAATAGAATTAATTTTGATCTCGATAATAGCTAATACTGACCTCATTTTTGTCAAACATAAATTTTTCCAAATAGGCTCAGAATCAATCTTACTTCCCCTTAATTTTAATTAACTAGCCTCTAACAAAATCAAGACTTTAAAATTGGATAGCCTTTAAAGAACAAAGTACCTGCACACATATTTTCTTATTCACTAGCCATCCGTGAGTTGATAAGCAAGATATATCCAGTGGTCTTCTTCCGTATATAAGAAGTTGAATCCAATTATTTCCTCCTCTAACCTTTGAGAGAGAGAGCTACATACATAGGATGAGTCATGTCAAAAGAACATGTACACTCTTCCTCCGAAAAAAAAAAAAAAGAACATGTACACCTAAATGCCATTAAATGATACGCTTCCTCAATCTTGGATTTTGATGATTTGGGACCGTTTGTTGGGTACATCTTAAGCATCTTTTAACTCCAAAGGCCCACATCACATGTAAGTGGCCAGATACTCGGAGAATATATTGTAAGAAGATGTGCTTCTTCAGAAGTAAACATGTATATGACATTTATTGTATGAGACAAAACTAGGAATGGCTTGCATCTTTGGCTCTCTCCCTTTAATGAGAACTGGTGTTAGATGTTACTGTTCGTAGAATTGATGAAAGGTGGTTGTGGTAGATCTTAAACTATTAAATGCAATATGAGTTTGGGGAGTAAAAGAACAGGTGTGGTGAGAAAGTGAGGGATCATCAATTGTGGAGCTAAATGACAAGGGATGAAAGAGATTTGTTTACCCACTGAAGAGTTTCTGGTTCTTCTTTTCTTTACTCTCTTACATGCAGTGATGATAAATAGTACGAAAATTTTACAATAAGTCCACTACGTTTTTGTCCATTTATAATAGCAAGGTTTCCTAACAGTGTCACTAAAAATGAAGAACCAGAAATAAATTCTTGGTCAAAGATGGTATTAATGTTGACATTATAGGTATTCAAGAGTTTAAGCTTAGCGCCATTAGACCTCAATCTCTTAAAAGTCTTGGTGGGTATAGAATTAATTCTTGGCTTAAATTAGATGCCAGTGACTCTAGGGGTGGAGTGCTATTAGGATGGAATGATTCTTTGTTTGATTGCCTCGATTCTTATATCGGGATCTTCTCTATTTCTACCGTCCTTCATCATAAAAACCTAACTGGAAATTCCTTTTCACTACCGTTTACGCTCCTATAGATAAAGATGAGAAGGATGTTTGCTGGTGGGAATTAAAGAGAGTTAGTTTAATGTTTCCATTGCCTTGGTCTCTGTTTGGGGATTTTAATGTCACATTACATGCTAGTGAAAGAAGTGGTAGATCAGGTTCTAGTAGAGATATGGATCTCTTCAAAAATTTCATTAACTCCCTCTTTCTCATGGATCTTCCTCTCAATGGTAGAAAGTTCACTTGGTCTAACTTGAGAGCTTCTCCAGTCATGGCCCATCTTGATAGATTTTTAATCTCCTCTGATTTTAAATCCAAATTCCCTTCCTTAGTTCAATATTCCTTTCCCTCCTCCTGCTCCGATCATTCTTTCATTATCTTAGACACCTCATGTCCTTTACCTAGGCCTATCTTCAGATTAGAAAAATCTTGGTTCTCTCACCCCTCATTCAAGCCATTTATTGTCCACTCATGGTCCTCTTTTCTTTGTCGTAACCCAGTTGAAATCCTCCAGCAAAAACTTAAACTCACTTAGAGAAAATCAAATGATGGAAGAAACATGTTTTTGGCTCCCTGCAAAATTCCAAGAGAGTAACCTTATATAAGCCAGAACATCTTTCTATCTTTGAGGAACTTTCTCCCCTCTCTGAGTCTGATATAAAGCTCAGACTTTCACTTAGGGAGCCTCTCTCCTCTATATTAGAGATGAGGAAGTGTATTGGAGACAAAGATCTAGAGCTCTTTGGCTAAAGGAGGGAGACTCCAACTCCTCCTCCTTTTACAAGATTGCTTCCCACCACAGAAGATCCAACTTCATTCCTTTCTTGCACTATGATGGTCATATCATCTTCTCCGAAACTTCAAAACAGAAGGTCTTCTTTGATTTCTTCTCCAACCTTTTTAAGGCCAAACCCCCTTCTTCTTTTCAACTTGATAGGGATCATCGATATCCTTCTCAAGTTCCGGAGCTTTGATCTCTTGACTCCCCCTTTTGCAAGGGATGAGATTAAGGCTGCAGTATTTAGTTTACACCCTGATAAATCTCTTAGGCTAGATGGTTCCTCCATCCTATTTTATCAATCTTTCTGGGAAACAATTCAAGAGGATCTTTTCAAATTCTTTTCTCATTTATACATGGTTGCTTCCTCACTCCACAAAATCAACTTCTCCTTCCTTGCTCTTATCCCAAAGTCTGATAACGTGAGTAATGCTACATACTTCAGGCCTATTAGTTTGTTGAATGGTTTATTCAAAATCTTTACTAAGTCCTAGCTAACAGACTCAAGCCCCTGCTTTCCTCTCTTATTGACAATTCTCAATCTGCTTTCCAAGAAGGTAAATCATCTTTGGACTCCATTGTCCTTGGTCATGAGATGATACACCATTGCTTCCCTAAGAAAATTGAAGTCTATGTCCTTAAAATTGATTTCATGAAAGCATTTGACTGTGTTAGTTGGAATTTCATCCTTTCTCTTCTTAAGGCCAAAGGATTTAGTCCTCTTTGGTGCAACTGGATAGAACACATTCTGGCATCATCTAAATCTTCTGTTCTAGTCAATGGCTGTCCTAACAACATCTTCAACTGCTATAGAGGTTTTAAGCAAGGTGATCCATTATCCCCAATGCTTTTCATTCTTACTGTGGATATTCTTAACAGAATATTGATTAGTAGTGTTAACTATGAAGATTTAGCGGAAATGCATCTTAAGGGTAGATTAAATGATATCCGTTCTCTTTAAGTTACAGATGATACTATGATCTTTTGTAGAGCTGATTATCATAATATTTCGATCTAAATCTATCCTCTATCTTTTCGAGGATGTATCTGGCCTTGGTATCAACTATAGCAAGTCGAATCTCTTTTAGAGTGATAAACTTTCCAACTAGGGTACTTCTCTAGCCAGAATTCTGAATTGTTCTCCCCCCTTCCAAATTTCTTGGTCTCCCTCTGAAAAAGAGATCTCTTACTGAGCAAGATTGGCAGCCTCTTATTGATTCCTTTCATAGGAAGTTATCACTATGAAAAACTAAACATTTATCTTTTGCAGGAAGACTTGTTCTTCTAAATTCTGTTCTATCTTCCCTCCCTCTTTACTATATGTCTTTCTTTAAATTTCCTAAATGGCTTATTAATGTTGACGCCGAGAATGAGTTAGTTCTTTGATGTTTCCATTCCAAAACGTTTCAAAATGAAAACAAGATGAAAGATTACACGTGTAACTCTCTCTAATACGAAGAAAATAAAATCTCACTCTCGTACAAAATTCGAACAGAAGTCAGTACGTAGCGAGCTCCTACTTGTGTGGGTTATTTGCTTGTGCCGGGAAAGCGTCGTCCGTGGACCACCGAGCAACGATCGCCGAATTGACAAAGTTGAGCTTCTGTTTCGCTAAGGAAACAAGAAATTAAGTGAATATCTTAGCTAAGTAAGATATCTACTCTTCCCAAGATTTAAGACCAAGCTTAAACTCGAGGAATCTCTGGATGGATGATGGGCAAAATCCACAAGCGCACGGACTCGTTGTAGCTATCAAGGTCGATCCCACAGGGACTAAGTGTTAATTACCAAATTTTTACGTTTT
>JBAKGM010000200.1:28002315-28013134 GCA_037177215.1 Asparagus racemosus
TATAAGAAACTGACTCTATGACCAGATTCATTAAGAAAATGACTCTATGATCAGATTCATTACATTAACAGTAAACCAAAGGGATGTGCACAGTTGACCTAGTAAACATAGGGATTTATATATGTTGATCAAACCGGCATAGGAATTTTTAATACACCTACTATTAATACCAAGAATCAAAACTACAAGAGAATATCTCTATGACCAGATTCGTTACATTAATAGTGAACCACAGGAGTGCACTGTTGAATTAATAAACATATATACGGATTTAGATGTTGATCAAGATATATCTCGACTGCATCATTTATATAACAGAACAGAACCAGTAACACTTTCCTAATCTATTTGTATATTTTCTTTCGTAGCCATGAAACCTCACCTAACCAGGCAGCCAACAAGTAAGCCCAAAGGCCAGCCCACAGAAAAGTTATAATAAATCAAACAGCAAACAGCAAATTTTTTGTTCCTTTCATTGCTGCTTAATTTGCTACGCTCTAGGGTTGTAAGGGAAAAAGGCAAGATAATTGCTCTCTCTCTCTCTCTCTCTCTCTCTCTCAGCCTCTCCCTTCTTTTGTTCTCCTTTTGATGAGAGATGTGAAAGGAAAGAATGGAAGAGATGATTGATTCCTTTCCCTCATTGAATACCCCAACACACACAATACAAGAAGAACAATCCCATCTCCACCTCTCTCCTTCATTACTTCTCTCCTTTCTATATTGTGCTTGGTATTTATTATTAACACCACCCTCCCCCCCTCTCTATCTCTCTCTCCCCCCCAAAATACTCCTTCTCTCTTGTCTATAAATAGTACCCTCAGTTGATCAAGAAGAAGCAAGTGTAATATTGTATCATGTGGGTTTATCAAAGGGTATCTTACAGAGGTTTTTGGCATTCTGTCCACCTCCAAGTATCTTCATCTTATGCTAATAGTCTTGAAAATTTTATGGAAACTAAATTGGAGGTGGGCATCCTGCCAACAGATCTCTGTTGGCTTCTCTTTGTAAAACCCATGTGATGATTGTTTTGATTTCCCCTGGGCATACTAATGAAATGGAAAAGCAAAAGGTGAGGATTCAGAAAATGATCAATTTTACTATAGTTTTCGTCTTTATTCTTGGGTTAATCATGAGGGCTTTAATTTTTCTCTTCTTTTGTTTCAAAGATTCATCATGGAGATCAGTCATGTGCACTAGGAAATGATTACTATATGCAGTGTTTTGCCTTTTCTTTGTCAAGTCTTTGTTTGTTTCAAGTTTCCATCTCACTTAATTACATATATGTCTACTGAAGTATGTAGATGGTTGACCTAGTCTTTGTGCTGCAGTTCTCAGGAGTTGTGATTACTTCTGCTGCTGTTTCCACATGCAGATCTATTGCTAGATTAGGGCTAGAAAGATGGGAGAAATAGAAGGTAAAAAAGGGTTAGAAATCTATATATCTCCTTTTCAATTCTTTTCTTGTTTCCTTTTTATGGGGGCTTGAAGTCTTGTATAATTATTCTGTTTTTTTTCCATGAACTATTTATTTTCCTTCATCTAGGCAATGAGCAAAAAGCGGTTTGTTTTCATCTCAAATCTCTTCAAAAAGGAGAACCACCAAAAGAAAGAGAAACGCCTGGTTTTGTTTCTATATTCTTTTTTTCTTTTGTTTTGGAACCCTAGATCTTTCTCTAGTTCTTTGTCTGTATCCTTGAGTAATGAATAATTCACTACACTCTCTTATTCTTTGTTAGGGTTTCATGTTGTACGAAGTGAAGAGATGATGGTGAGAGAGGCTTCTTTGGTAAGTTTTCGAACTTATTCTATCAGACACAGTTGTGAAAATATGCAATAAACACTTGGGCAAAATGATTGCATGTCTTCTTTGTATATCACAATCCACAAAGAATTAGCATTTCATTTGTCATATGCATCTGTTATCCATTATTTTTAGTTATGTATGTATTCTGATAGACTGAATATGAATGGCTCAATGTTAAGGTAGTGATATACAAATTGAATCCTTGAACTTTGAATGAACTCCGCTCAATGTATAGTATTTACTGTAATCCCTCTTTTGCTTGTTTATCTCTCTTGAACATTAGGTATAGCATTTACTTTTTTTTTCCTTTTGGAAAGCAGCATTAATTGTTTGATATCATGCATCATGAGAGAGAGAGAGAGAGAGAGAGAGAGAGAGAGAGAGAGTATCGGGGATCCCTTCAAGAAGGATATGTAATTGAGTTCTATCTCTTGGAGTCTGTTCTAATTACGGCCATTATAAGCTAGATCTTCCATGGTCAGTGTGGAAAAATAAAGAAGTTTGGACAATTCAAGAGGTTACTTAATTTGTGTTCTAATGGTAAACTATTAGAATTGAATACGTACCAAAATTACACTGAGATAACTTATGTGCTTAATATACACCTATGTCCTATTTTTTCAAAGAAATCTAACTATACATATACATGCACCTGTCCTTGGTTTCAGTTTTCAGCTGTTTGTCAAAGTGATGCATTTTTTTTCCTGCCAAGAATTTCTTTTAAGAATGTTTCTTTGAAGAAAGAGAATGTTTTGCTGCGCGTTGCTTATATTTTATTGCCTTACGCACTGTCAACCTCAGACTCATATAAGGTTTTATCTCCTCCAAATCCAAACTAAATCATGAGTTTATGTATATGATTTCTTCAAAGTGCTTGAACACTGGATTCAATATATATAATTTATGTACATACTACTAAATGTGCATACTACTAAATAGGAGTGCCTTATATATGGTAGTATTAGGCAGGACAAGGATGCTACTATACCAATAGTTGTGTGATAATTAAGCTTATCTTTTTATAGGTTATATTTCTTGTTTAGCCACAAGAAATAAACCCTTTTCACCTATATATATAATTTGTTTGGTTTGCCATATCCTTAATTCACTTAAATGCAATGGTTATTTAAGTAGCAGATATATCAGTTCAAGCAAGAGAATAGATTTTCTTTTCCTTTAATATTTAGGTCATGCTGAATATAAATGGTGATCAACATCTTAATCTGACGGCATCAAGTGCCCCATTCTGAGAAGCAAATCACTAGGAATGTTGATCAGCAAACAAAGGAGAAAAAGATTAATATTTATGTGAGTTCATTACATTAAGATAGAGAACATCTTATAAATTCAAATTTGCCAGTTTATAATGCATCTGATTACATACTGCCTTTTTATCGAAGAATGGCAGCTTGACCTTGTAAGATCTATGTTGTCTAATATTCTTTTGCCATTCTTATAACTATATATATTGTCTGATGTTTACCGGTCCATCCCTCTATTTTCCCCAACATAAATTGGTAGCTCCCTTTATAAAATATTTAATTTGCATAGTTTTCTTCTTGTACATTTTAGTTCAAGTTCATGTTCAATGTAGGTGAAGTAATTCTCTTCTCCAAATGTTATACATTTGGTTGAAGCTTTTCACGCAAAGATGTTACTAATAGGGATATTGAACATGGTATGAGTTGTCAACTCATTTAATAAATTAAATGAGCTGTTAGGAGAGCGTTGAGCTTCACATATTAGGAAGTGGGGTCCCGCCACTGCTTTACCTCTTGTTAGCTTATTTAACAAACAATGGCCCCCTTGTTAAGTGGCTTGTTTAACAAAATTATGACCTTGTTGATATGTTGCAAGGGTAATCATCCAAAATGAATTTTCTAGATGTTAGAGTCAAATGTGGGACTACTCCACCATCAAGGCCTCTAATTAGGACTCACGGGATATCTCCCATTATCATATAATTACAGCAGTCTTTGCTATACTGTCTCAAGTAGATCTCTTTTCTTGAGTAGCCAGGTTGCATAGGGCTTACGATTTTGTTTTTGGGTGGTAGGAGAACCCCAACAAGATTACTGTTTTTACCACTATGATATCACTACTTAGGGTTAGGTGGACTAGGCCAGTTCAGGCCCGTGACCCGACCCGGCCAGGCTTAAGTCGGGCTGGCCTTGACCTGGGTCCGGCTGTGTTAGAGTGGGCCGGGCCTATTTCTCTAACCCCGAGCCTAGGACTAGACCCAACCTAACCCACGACCCGCATGGGTCCGGACCTGATCCTACCCGACCCAATCTAGTTTGGGTGTCCAGTCGGCGCATGGCCAGCATTTTTTTCTTTTTTAGTTCTTTTTCTTTTCTATATTTACTTGTATTAATATATCTTTGTTTGAAAATAAATGTCATCTCTTTGTTGTAATAGAATCATTAATCGTTAATATATTTTTAAAAGACTTGTTAACAAAATCATTATTTATGAGCACTGAATTCTAATTATGACTAGAAAAAAAAGTTGTATAGAATATCATCTAAGGATGGAAACAAAATATATAGTTGTATCCCTTACACTTGTAAAACCATCTATATGAAATAGCTATTGTATAGATTTTTTTCCCTTTAAACATAAATATATCATACAATTACTCATTGGATGTCACAATCTTATTTATTCTAATAAATATTATAATATCTTTATCAGTTTATTTGAAAGTTTGAAATATATTATGTAAGACATAAAAAATGTAACTCAAAATTTCAAGTGAGATTATTTGTCTCTATTTTCTTGCTAAATCATAAATCCTACACTGATACATACAACTAAGTTACAAACATTGAGTTTTCACTGCATAACTAACATTTAAGAAAAAGATTCATTTAGATAAAAAAATTAATCTTAATTTCACATGTCTTTATATGTGAAAATGCACTAATTATTGTGAAAAAGATTCAGTTTTCTTATTCTAAAAAAGACAAGAGTTACATCTCATTTCACAAAATAAATTTAAATATGTATGAATGATGAGGTTCATCGGTTTTGTCAGTAGACTATCTTTTGCTTATCATATTAAGTAAAATGGGCTACCTATCAATTTTACCTAAAAATGTTATTCATTTAAACACTAAAAGTGTTGCATCTTGCAAGAAATATTCAAAATGAGGGCCATTATGGAAAACCTCTCATAAAAACTATGAAGAAGCTTGCCAAACAGTGGAAATAAAAAGAGTAGCCATTAACTCTTCAACCTGATAAGCAACACACTAGGCTTTTATATATTTTTTTATTTTAAAGATGAGCTGATTTTGTGTCAGGCTGAAATTTCAAAAATAAATATCATGGGTTGAGGTGGGCCGAGGCAGACTAGGTCGGGTCGGGCGTGGGCTGGATCTATTTCTCTAACCCCGGGCTCAGGGCTGAACCCAGCCCGGCCGGTGACTTGGGTATATCATGTGCTGGGTTGGGTCGTGACCGAGGGTGGTCGGGGCCGGGTAAGGACGCAGGTCGACCCGTCCCACGCCCAACACTATCACTACTGTGATTCCTAGAAAAGGTGACAAAAAATCACTGCTGTTATAGAAAAATACAAAGGCGATCATGTTGGTCACGTCAAGGACTCAAGGGTGAGAAGCTTCACTGATATATAATTGGTAGTTTCTCTTTGTACAAGGATGGGAGGAACACATCATTTTTGCTTGAGCTTTGTCACATTGGGCCCGTTGGTGCATGCAAGCTGTGGGACCCACCGAGTCTGAATGTAACGCGTTATTTGGCTAAATCCACTGTCAAAAAGTATTAGTATTTATTATACTTGAGTCTTAGGCTTACCTACTTAAGTCACTAAATTTTTCACTCATTTCCCAACGTGGGACTATTCACACTTGGGGCATCACAATCACCCCACTTTACAAAGACGACGTCTTCATTGCAACATGACAATTAGCACATCCCAATATCGCCAGACGATGTGGACTTTAGAGGTGGCTCTCACCGTGCTCACGCGGCGTAGCACTTAGCGCTGCATAGCGTTTAGCTCCACACTTCCGGCTGGCAAGCGCTCTGATACCATTTGTCACTCCCTGGGCCATCGGGCCCGTTGGCGCATATAAGCCGTGAGACCTACTGAGTGTAACATGTTGTTTGGCTAAATCCTTTGTCAAAAAGTGCTAGCACTTGTTACACTTGTATCTTAGGCTTACCTATTTAGCCACTAAATTTTTCACTCATTTTCCGATGTAGGACTATTCACACTTAGGGCATCACAATCCTATTGAATAAATATTAATCTTATGGAGAAAAATGTAGGGAATTTACCACCACCACCAAACAAAAGAAAAACAAAAAACGCACACACCCCCCAAACTAAGAAGAAAATAATCTTCATTGATAATTCATGCATACATTGATTAATTTATAGAATGATGAGAAACCTGCACAACCAAAGGTAGATACGTACTTTACGAAATACAGAAAATAGGCCCAGCAGCGGATTGCCACGTGTTGGGGTATAGTTGCACCGCTAACAATTTGAAAATTGCACATAAGCCTCGGTAATATTTGCAATTAACGCTTACAATATACATGATACAATGAAGCTGATAGTATATTGAATGCATTCACACCAACAAAAAAAAAGGAAATTAAAAAATTGCACCCCAACCCAACCTATGTGACAACATTAAATAAGTTCGTAGCAAATTAATTAAATTAACCCATTGGAAAATAAAAGTTTGTTTAACTTTTCGACAATCAACGCTTACAATATACATGATACAATGGAGCTGATAGTATATTAAATGCATTCACTCTAGGTACAATATATTATATTTTTATCAAGTACATTCTTTTTCCTACTATTTTTAACACCCCAACTATCGGGGGTTTTGCGCATAACCACATGAACTTTGTTTATTTAATTTATTCTTGAATTTTGGAGTGTCTCACTTAATTCCGTTGAACATTAAAGTTTTTCCCACTAACCCCTTGACATTTATGGCTGTTCTCTGCTGTCACACGCTTGGCACATGAATTGTCAAAGTTCACAATGTCACTTTGCAGGAATTAAGCGGAATAAACCAAGTTCGAGGAGGTTATGTGCGAAAGCAACACCATGAACTTGTCTCAAACTAAGTCGAGCTTTACTCGTCCCGAATCAAGTTTAACTTAATATTAAAAAATATTGGTACAAAATTAGGAATCTGTTGAACACAAAATTAAGCGTATAAATATGAGGTATTAACCCTTCTATGAAAATATAGAAAGAGGGGGGGAAAAAATCCTCTCTTTATTTGAGCGTGGTAGAGCAAAGTATTTAAATTCTATGGATCTTTATTCCTCTTGAACCTGGGTCAGTGAGGGGTTCTTGCAGCAGCCTCAGATCCGCCGGCTTTGCCATCTGATGAGTCCTATCGTCACCGATTGTCTGTTGCTTTACCTCTTAATTTATTTATGAAAGTCACTTGCTGATTTTGCATGAAGAACATGCAGTGGTCAGGTACTCAAAAGAGATCCCAATAGAAACTCAAGATTCTTGGAGCAGCAGAAGTTCAAATGATGAAGCCTTCTTGCAGTTCTGTTCAGTTGTACATCCCCGGCCTCACTGATCACACCACGTCTACAATACTTCAGCGTCTCCTCGGATCAACCTCGCTCACTTGGCTTCTTCAGATCTCTCAGCATCGTATCGGACACACTTGACTGATATCATACGTACCGTTGCATGACACGATCCTTTGATCTCATTCAACAAAGTTTTTTTAAAAAATTTTTTAATTCTCAATATAGCTCGAAAATGTTCTTCCACGATCTCGTTCGCGGAGCTCTTTTCCTAGTCATCGCTGATCACAAAGCTTCTTTTTCTCGTTGACACTCAGCAGGTCATTTTCTAAACTTCGCCTGCGAAGCTTTTTTTGGGTCTCGCTCGACAAGCCTCTCTTCCTCGTCGTAGACATGCAAATTACTCATCTCTTCATGGCAAACTGGACTTTGGTTATCTTCCAATTAATATTGAGGGAGAACATTTTGAAGATATTATTGTTTCGCTGTCCTCCACAGAGTTTTCCATATTCAATGTGTACGTTTGACATTATATCTTCCTAATTAATCCTAGGTAAGATTTTCCTGTATCATGCCTTTCTTAATTCTTATTATATATGTATATATGTACACTCACACAAGTATGGGGAACGTAGTTCCCTTTTATTCTTCACCAATGAAAATATATAGAATTGATGGAGCCCAAATTGCAAATTTAGATTTGCTGGACTATGTGCATGATCTTCATTGCTCTGGTCATAACTTTCTATAGAGAAGTCCAAATGATGCTCTGACTGAAGTGTTGGATTGATATTCGTGTTTAGTTTTATTTAGATTTGTCTCATGCCATTTGGATTCTATGCAGAAAGATATAATTGAAATACTAACTAGGAGTTGAATTTGGACTAGTTGAAACTCTTTTAAGTTTTCTAGCTTAATTAATTAAGTCACTATGTTTTTTCTTGTTTCCTAGGTTCGTGTATTTCTCATGCTTAAAGGGATATTTCAAGCCTATAAACAGTTAGGAAATCTAATGGAAATGGTGATGGTGTTTTGATTAAAATTAAAATTTGCGCTTTTATCCTTACTCTACATTTTTTTGGTAGATTCCATTGAGTGTGAGTGTTTACCATATCTCTAAGATGGGTTCATTAGAGGTGAATCGTCGCATCTATCTAGAGTGGTAATATTTGCATTACCAGATTGGTCAGCTAACCCCGTTATCTATCTTTTGTTCTAAGGTGGTGATATCTGTATCCTTAGAGTAATCGGCTTCCTATCCAAATTATCCATTCATTCATCTCATCCATACCGCGTCGGTATAAAAAGCGCTTTTTTCTTTTATCTCAACAAAACTAAATAGAGCAAGAAGCAATCTCATCAATAATCTCAATAGGAAAGGAGGATTCCAACGGAGAAATTAACAGAGGTTTCCGACAATGCAGTAGTTAATGCATTACCTGGCACTTATGGTTGATCATATTAGTCCATAAACGTGCTTAGGATAACGTGATATTTATAGTAAAGAGGTAAATCAACAAGGAACACTGGCCTGTTGTGCTTCCTTTTGGCCCCTTCTAATTATACTCAAACTGAACTCATAAATTGGATACTTGCTTTTCATTTGAGTTAATTCATAAGAACATGACATAATCTAGTTGGAGGGGTAGAGATCCTCTACAAGACTGTAACTTTGGTTATAGAGAATCCCTACAATCTATCAATCATATCTTCTCATCCTATAGACCAACAATACTCTTTAAATAAATTATATACAATTCTTCTATTCATGGGACCCACTAAACAAATCAATCTTATTGTTCCACATAGTCAGTTGTAGAGGTTTTCAACAATTAAGATTGTAGAGAATCTGAACCCCAAGTGTGGGAGTTAAGTAGGAAGATCCAAAAACCTAAAGCTGAAAAGTTGTACACGAACACATCTAGTAAAGTAGTAACGTGAACTTGAGAAGGCTGATTCCTATGGATTTTGTCCTCTCAGCAGCAGGGAGGTAGATTCACGTGCAATGATCTGCTTTCTACTTGAATGTTACACCTAGATGCTTAGAATTAGCAGGCAATAAATAATCAAACCGGTGAGGAAAAATGTAACCTGTACCGAGTTCACAAGTATAGAGAAATATTCGGCTTGATTATATGGATAGATTCCTAAATTTGATGCATTTTACTTGGAAAATTAATTAACTAAGAATTAGCAATGCACGCATGAACACACCATACGCATATACGCATATTCTTATCTTTTATTCTTTGAGAAATGGCATTTTTCTTTTTCTCTCTCTTTTTTTTTCCACATCGCTTAGATTATATAACATAAAATGAGATGCGGCTTGCACCATTTCACATCAGTTTTAATTAAATTAGTAATAACTTACTGAACAAATAGTTATTGAGAATTAAACATGAGGTTCGGTTAATGTTACATAGACGTAATATATGAATCAAAACAAAGGGCTGCAAGAACAGAGTATTTGCCGACCAATCAGAATTAAACTGGTTATAAATGCAATTGCTACAACGAACTGGCACTATCCATCTCTTCTCCACAGACGTTTGGTCTAATAATATGCTGGGCTAAATCCAGTCAGCTGACCAACAGTGAAGTTTGTGGATTTGCTTCTGAAGATGTCTCTTTGGTGTAGCTATCGCTCTGCTGAGGGTAATATACATCCAATTGTTCTGCGACTCAGTCAAAGAAGTCCATCTTCACATCGGTGACATCAAGCTGAAAAATCTCAGCTCTGCATCCTAAGATGGAACCTATGCTGCAGCAGCAAAAGATAATACTGTCTTTTCAGCAAAATTGGCAGGAGAAAGGGCACAGTTAAACAACATATTGCGAACTGTTGAGACTTTGGTAGGTAGTAATTAAAAGTGACATACAGATTAATACTGGTCCTTCTTAAAACCACCAATTTGTAGAAAATAAGTAAATGTTCTCACATACAAACGGAAAACCTTATCGGTTTCTCTGTAGCTTGGCTATTAAATAGAAACTTGAAAGAAGAATGCACTGTCCCTTAAAAAAAAAAAAAAACACTACTGTTACATGCAGTGTACCTCCATAGAAACTTGCGATGAACAGAGACATGAATCTAATATTCCTATGCATAAGATCTTATGAATCGACAGGCTCTGAGCACATCTTGGCCGCTCTACAAAAGCTTGGCTCATAATGAAATTTTAAATTCTAGTAACTTAACAATGTATGACAAGGAACTCGAATTCCCTTCTCACAATCAGCTGTACTTTGTTGTTTTCTGAATTTGACAACATCAGGATCTACATGTTTCTGGTTCTTTGAAGCTTCATACTTTCATTCAGAAACTTGATGGGTGAAGGGACAACACACTATATAGTTTAGAGGCTTGACGGTTTGATGTCTAGACTACATTTCAAAGTCGATGATCTTGGCTTTTCTATGTATACCACTTTATTATTATTATTATTATTATTATTATTATTATTA
>JBAKGM010000200.1:28040744-28051983 GCA_037177215.1 Asparagus racemosus
TGTCGGGAACGAATCCGTGTCTGATTCGTGTCCGACACGGATTCGTGGCCTCGGGGGAAGTATCCGTGCTTCATAGTTAATAACCCTTTCTGAAGAAAAAGACCTTTGGTTAAGAGTCAATAAATGTCATTAAAATAAAAGAGAACTCATAAAGCAAGAAAACCCCAAAAAAACACAATGATTTTATTAGAGCCGTTCATGTACATGGCTTAACCAGGGGCTTACCCCCAGTGTACAAATTTTCATATAAATCCTAGACTAAGGGAGTGGCAGTGCAATTTGGATTTGGGTTTGCCTTGGAGATGTGAAATGGAGTTTGAATTTTGAGTCCGGTTTAGTAACATAGAGGTCAAATTAATTTGTTTTCCAATTTAAAGACATGGAAGTCAACTTGAAATATTCCAGTTTAGGGACATGGAGGTCAAATTTAGAATTTTTCAATTTAAGGATGTGGAGATCAAATTTGGTTTGGTCCAGTTTAGCGGCGTAGAGGTTAAATTTGATTTGGTCCAGTTTAGGGATATGGAGGTCAAGTTTGACTTAGTCCAGTTTAGTGACATAGAGGTCAAGTTTGACGTGAATTTAGTTTATCGACATTTCATTGACTTGATTTTAGTTTATCGACATTTCGGTCATTGAATTCTTTTGGGATCCTTTTGCAATTCTATATTTGCATGATCTGTTTTGTAATTTATGTAGCTTCCATGGGCTATTTTGTAATATGCAATTATCAGGGTTGTTTTTGCTATTTATGCACACTTCAAGGTGCTTTTCTACAATTTCTGAACAATTTAGGGGTCTTTCTGCAAGTTCTGCACACTTCAAGAATTTTTCTACAAATTCTACACACTTCAGGGGGTATATGCAAATTCCAAGGCTGATCTGCAATTTCTAGAACATCTAGGCAATAAACTGCAATTTTGGACTAGACATGCAAAATCTGTGTTGAAATGCAATTTCTAGGATGTCCAGGGAGTAAACTGCAATTCCAAATAGAATTGAAATCTCTAGTATTCTTCCAAAGGGTAAACTGTAAATTCTGGACTAAATTGCACAATCTGGACTGAGATGCGATTTCTAAGTTTTCTCTAGAGTGTAAAGTGCAATTTATGGATTGTTTGGGATTTACATGATTTCAAGGGGTTTAATTACAATTTCAGAATTTTATATTAATCTTTTTCTTTGGATGCACATCAAGGGATTTGATTGCAATTTTAGAAATTTTTGCTATTAGTCTTTTCCTTGAATACACATTCAGGAAACTAAATAGAGATGGGACTTGTGCATGGGTCAATTTATTATCCATAGGGCTCCAATTCCTTTTATTGTGTAGGGCTCATGCGAGGATTTGATCCAAGCAGTTTATTCAAGATGTTTAAATATGTACCCAAGACCCTTAACGCGTATTTTAACACCAAAGTCTCATATATGCAAACTTATTGCCATTTTATTTCTTTTTTACTTCCTTTTTCTCTATATGTATTCTCTTTTTTGGTGTGCGTTTTAGAGAGAGAATTTTCTCTTTTTACCCGATTTGGAAAATTTTGCCTCTCTGAACGAGTGCAGAGACTCTGATGGGAGAGTACAGAGACTCTAAGGGGAGTGTAAAGACTCTAAAAGAATGCAGACTCTGGAGATGAGCGCACAGACTCAGATTTAGGAGTGTAGAGACTCTATAGATGAGTGCAAGAACTTGAAATTTATTTACATGACGAACGATGTAACTTGGTCGGCTTTTTTTTAACAGCTAATTCATAATCTTTTAGGTAGATGATAGATTACAAACTTTTTAGGGGACTAAAAGGCATAAGAGCATCAATCTTTTGTTTGACAAAAAGAGAAGGTAGAAGGGAATTTTTGTGTAGTTATTTGAGGGAGAGAGAACCCACTGTTACTTTTCTCCATTTCTTGACGCTAGTCGAAGGTGAGAAAGAGGGAGGCTGACGAAAATTTTCTTTTCTTTTTTTTGTGTGGGGTGGGGTGGTAGGAATTTCGGTCTCGGTTTTTTTATTGTGGAAGTTTATATAGGATAGGAGGTGGTGAGCCTATTGATAAGGTTAAGTTTTCTAAATAAATTTGCTATCCAATTGATCTTTGCATCTAAATTTGTTTTCTTTTCATGCATTCATGATAAGATTAAGTTTGAATCTAAATGTTATCCTTAATTGGGTATTCTTTTTTTAAAATCCAATTCTCAACCATATCTTTTAGATGATTGGCTAACATAATCCATCAATCGTACATTATTAGCGCCTTTGTGCATGTGCACTATGCGCACCCAAGAGCAAGCATTTCTGCTTTTTTTTCTTTTACAATTACCCCCCCCCCCCTTAAAAATTTTAATTTAATGGGTTTAAGGACATAAATAACAAATTCCGATATGATTCAAATACTTTATGCATATGCCTTATGCTCTCTTTGTTCTGTTTGAAGCGGCTCATTATGAAATTCAAATGACTGAGTACAAATCAAATGATGATACTAATTTTAAAATATTTTTCAAAAAAAAATTAGCTTCAACAAAGAAGAGTCACAATAGCTTTGGGCCCAAGAACAAGGAATGAAAGAACTAGGCGAGGCAAGTCATATTCAGCTTAGATGGTGATAATAGGCATGTGTTTTCTCTGCTCAAATTGTGCATTAAACGATTAGGGGATATATAGTAGAGATGGACCGGCCCACCCAAAGATTTTGGAGGCAACCAAAATCCAATTTTTAAAGAAATAGACAATTTTTTTATAGTCAAATATGCATAAGTACTTGTAAAACCTCAAGAAAAGATGGGATGAATACTTGAACCACTTACATGAGAGAGGAGGGCTCATTTCAAGATACATAATCTTCTCTCTTCTCTCGAGTGTTTTTCTTCTCAAGGAAAAATTCTCTATTCTCTCAAGCAAAAATTCTCTATTCTCTCAAGTCCTTTTCTTCTCAAGAAAAAATTCTCCTCAAGTCCTTTTCTTTAAAAAAACAAATAGAAGGAGAGAAAGAAGAGTCAATTAACACGCAAGCATAAGAAACTAAAGCTCATAAACTTCTGAAGTTTACGAAGATCTGTCTTTTGTGGAAACAGACTTGGGTAGAAAGATACCAACCAAGATGCTACCATTTAACTTAGCAAGGAACTGTAAAATTTTTTTGTTCTTAATTTGGAAAGACCTAGCGGAGATCATACTAATCTTGCTCATGTTCGTGAAATTCAAACTTCATTATTCTATGACAAAAAAAAGGTATTGAGTTTAATGGGTTTTGGTTAATTTTTTGGAATATTCGAAAATTTTTCTCGATGTTAATAAATAGGAAATTAGCTGTGGTGGAACATAAGGCTAATGTTGCTGGATTGATTTTGTTTGTAGGTATAGAAAGATAAATTTGATGTATGGAAGCGGAAGTATAGGACTAATGGGTGTTGTTGCTCAAGCTGCTACCAAGGTTGCTGATAGCGGATAGCATCGCGTCGCAGCGAGGTACCGCTAAGACTGTTTGCGCCTATAGCAGCAAATAGCGTATAGTCAAATAACAGTCAAATATAAATATATTTAAATATTCTAATTTCTAAAAAATAAGAAAATATTCTAAACAGTTGCAATGTACGTAGTTAAACTGCCAACACTTTATTCCTTTTGTTTTCTTGATTATTATCCAATTAACCACTCAGTTGTCTATAGTAGTCACCCATTTGAACCCCTATGCAACAACTAACAAGCATTTGATTTTAAAATGACTTTAAATTAGAGAAGCTTGCAAAATATTTAGCCAAATTACCTTTTTCTCTCTATTGCAGACTAAGCCCAACAAAGAATAGCTTGGAGATAGCCGTCGGAGATAGTCGCCGGAGATGTGGTGCTGCAGTGATGGCGAAGGTGAGCCCGTGAGAGGTGACACCGGAGTTGAGGAAGTCATTTGCTAGAGATGGAGTCGACCGGAGGTGGTGTTGCTACTACCGGAGAAGATCGCCAGAGGAGGTGAGAGGCGCGAGAGAGAGAGAGAGAGAGGTGGCTAGGGATTGGATAGGGAGTCAGAGGCGAGAGAGAATGGCAATGGATTTTTAGGTTAGGGGTTCAGGTCAGGTTCGGGTAGGAAATATTTAGATGAATAGCGTTGTTTAATGCTTTTAAGCACAAACAGCGCTATTTGGCGCTATTAACCGCAATTTCGAGTAAAAAGCGGATTTTTCCGCTAACACCACAATCAGGGTTATCGGAGCGGTTAACCCCCGCTTCCGCAAATAGGGCTGCTTTTTTCTCTTTTTACGACATTGCCTGCTACTGATGGAGGTTGTAGTGTCTTGGGGCTCTCTCCCTCCCTCCCCCCCCCAAAACAGGCACGTATAATATAGACATTGCACGCAAGAAATGTATTGACTTGTATCCTTAAAAGATTATTGATTTTGAGGTAAATACCAATTATAGTTTCTCTTTTAAACATAATCCTGATTTCTTCTCAATCAACATTTTTTCTTGTTATGATATTGGAATATACATGCAGCTTATGTCTTAGTAATACTTCAAAGGGTCATGGTTAATTACCTTTCGTTAATTTCAATTTATTTACACCCAAGTTTTCTCTCTTTCTGAAGCATGTAAAGTTAAAGATTGTTATTTCTTATTCTATTTTGTCTACACTTAAGATTCAACCTTGTAATAGCAACTATTGACTATTTCATTCTTTTCTCGTGCTTATCTTGTTGTTGCCTTGCAGAGTCATTACAACATCTCCGATGGGGGGGAGGTGGGTTTGGAACCATAAACTATTCGATTGTTTTTGTTCAAGTAATTAATCATCGATTTGGAAGAGAAACTCTTGACTTGTAAGAGTTTAGGATGTGCAAAGGGAACAAAGTACATACTTGAATACTTTCTACAATGCGTACAAGATGAGATGTGTCTTCTTGTATTCTTTGGCTTCCGATTCCATGTTCAAGCATTTTATCATTCCTAGCATTAAGTTTATCATAGGAGGAAGGTATTCTTTGAAAGTTATGTTGGGTTGCTAAGTTACTTGGCTAATAAGGTATACTGGAGCTTAATCTATGTAGCTTTTGTTCACAGCTGCAATGAAATAAATTCATGCAGTTAGATGTTCTCAGTCACAGAGATTCTATAGATCTTAAGAGGAATTTGTCTTTCACCTGATAATGTTATAAATTAACAATGATGCAAGCTCAATAACTGAGAAGGCAGCCTACAACACAACATGTTGTCTTGGCATGGCTTTCAATAAGCAGCCAACAACACAAAATGTTGTATTTGCATTCTCTTTCATAATATTTATGACTCATTGGTCATCATATATTGAAATGTAAGCTTAAGTGTGTTAACTAAGAGTAATCAATGGACATGAAGATTTTTATTAATGTTTGATTCTTTCTATGCATGATGGAATTGGGTGATGTGTACGCTTAATGCACTCAATGTCTATATCTGTGACTTGCAAGTCAAAACTGCTAAAGATCTAACAGAGACGTAGAAGTTTCCAGATCATCCTATGAGCAGATTTACATGCATCTTCCAAGTGAAGCCTCACTGTTGCAACTTGTCTGTCACGTCTATCATCTTGATATCCAAGATCCAAGAGGCATCTTTCAGTTGAGTATTTAATTAAGAACAAATACTCTATTTGGTCTCCTATGTGCTCCACTGAGAATTGATTAGAATGCAAGGGCAAACAATTTACAAATTCCTTCCAAATACCAGACTTCACTTACCAAATTTTTTTCTTTTGCAACCTTGCTCATTTGCCAATAAACATTGAAGCTTTGCAGATGACTCAGAATGAGTATACATAAAGCGAATACGAAACTCATTGGCGCCAGATTTAGCATCCTGCAACAAGCATCAAAGGAGATTACAATACAGTACCAAAAAAATGCACGATTGTAGATGACATGAAGATTAATAAAAGAAAAAAAGAACATAAATACCAAGTGTTTTTCAAGTGCGCTGGTTATTAAAAGCCTCAGGGCATCCTTTACAGTAATTTGTTCTGACGGAAACTTATCCTTGCACCACCCTTCACAACCATATTTCTTCTTCAAATACAACCTACAAAAAATTTGAAGAACATGAAAATTTACAAAGCAACCCACAAAAGATTTGAAGTACGTGAAACTTTACCGCAGAGCACGCTCATTCGCCACTATAACGGGGGGTATCGAAATTTCAAGGAAAAACCCATCAATCTGATGATTCTCTCTTCTTATAACTTCACCAACCCTCTCAACAAAGCCCTCGACAGATGCCTTCTCTTCACATTTCCCCATTTCTCTGTCACTGTCACTAGCAAGCTGCAATATTCCTAAACAAACGCAACAGTATGAATCATCGTTATCGAAATCAATCCCATTTTCTGAAGAATCGCTGTGAAAACCCTTTTCCTCCAGAAGGAAAGACAGAAGCTTTGGAGCCGTGAGCGAAGAGCAGGAATAAATGGGACCATGAACTCCGAACAATCGAAAGATGCATCGAACGCATGCCTTTAGTTAAGAAATAAAATCAAAATTTTGGGGGAAACAAAAAAGAAATTGAGCGAGAATTGAAACGAGAGAATGGGAGAGGACTGACTCCGATGGATAGGAGATCGTTGACGGCGTGAGGAGGAGGGAGGCTGATGGCAGCGAGATTGAAGATGTTTCTTGCCTCTCTGTCGATGATCTCCGACGTCATCTTTTGTTAGGGTTTTAGATGAAAAAAGGTGGGAACTTTTTCCAGGCGCTCGTGAGGAGAGGGTTTTTGCTGGAGGGATTCACCACTGTGAATTTCACAGTAAGCTACCAAATCTTTGGGCCATTATGCACAAAACCCCCTGAACTTTATTTTTCCAACTAAACCCTCTAACGTACGCCACAAAAGTACAAAACCCCGTCCAACTTTCTGACGAAACTCCTACTTTCGTCTTTCTCATGCATAAGTCAAGGTCTCGCAGCTCTCGATTCTTTTTTTTTTTTTTTTTTTTTTTTTTTCCTTCTTCTCTTATTTAAAAATCAAATCTCAGTTGTTGTATACTGAGTCTTTGTTTCTAATTTTGGAAAATTATAAAACTTCAGCTTAATTTTTTTAAAAGATGGTTTCTTCATCCAGACCTATTCAATTTAAGCGATATTTTTGCCACGCAAGAATAATTAAATAGATCCCAATAACTGCAATTAATCCAAGATGTAGATATGATTCAAAACTGGCAGTGTTTAAGTTAGAGTTTTGTGAGAAAGTTAAGGATATAGAGGGAAAAATAAAGTTCATGGGGTTTTCCATAGGTAATGACCCAAAATTTTGAGTGCTTTTATGAATTTGCCCAATGAGATTAACTGTAAATATTATTTAGTGCATTTTTTATTTGATAATTAACATTCTACGTCCTTTTATTATATTTTTCAACCTTTCAAAACCATTTTTTATCCTTCACTAAAGTTGGATGTTGGGTTCAAGAAGCTCAATTGATCACTCTCTCTGATTGAAAAGATGAAAGCAAGATGAAAAATGCATAAAAGCTTTGCCCTCTGCGACATAGCCAAAACAACAATTTGTTTAATAAGTATACTAGAACAAGTTTTGCACAAAATGACTTGGTTTTGTTATTCAGATTGATTATTCAGGGATAAACTGGACAAATAACCCATCCTCGCGTGTTTATTAACAAAAAGATCAACATCGAACGAGATGCACGCAGTTAACTATCATCCTCGGCCAACTGCTTGATATTGATGGGTGTAACGAACTTGTTCGCAGCGCTGTAGAGTGTTTCTGCAGCAATCTCCGTAACAGCTTGTGTCGGATGGAACCAATCCCAGAACACGTATTGACTGCGATTGGCACGGAGTTCATCTGTGACATTGCATCGGGCATATCCATTGAACTCTCCTGATCCACAGCAAGCGTATCGGAGCTCCTTGATCCCTACATGATCAGTGCCCAAAGTGGGGAAAAGCTAAGTCTAGAATCACTTTAAAGTTTCAGGATTAATTACAGGTGTATCCAATGTACTATGGTTGTGTGGCCACCTCCTAAATTTTTTTTTTATTAATACTAGTATGCCACACGTGCGTTGCACGTGGCGTACTTGGTTTAAGAATTATTAGTAAATAATATATTCTACATTATTAATTCTTAAATATGTACTTATGATATAATATTTACTTATGGTATAGTAATTCTTAATATATCATGCACGAAAGTTACAAAGGCTACTAAAATAAAATATTAAATGTCTAGTATCTTGCTGGAATAACAAATATTGTTATTAGATGCAAAATTACAAAAGCAATAATAGCAATATGGAATCATAATCGATATAAATATATTGTTTAAGTAGCTTAGTTCATGGGAATTGTATAAGTCAATTTTTTAATCCAAATTAAAGAATCTCAATCAAGAGGCAAATTAATATGGATTTCATATAAGAAATCAAAATTTTTATGCAATTTAACCAAATGTATCATATATACATTTGTGTATTCTGATTTACGCAATGAATAGAGGATATATAGCTGTTGGTACCCCCAAAGAGATTTTTGCTTAATCTCTATGTGAAAATTAATTGGTGCCACCTCACATGCAAATTTAGGACCGAAAGGTGGTCTTAACCGACCTTCTCCAAGTATTTAGTACTCGGCACTACAGTACCCTCGGCTGACTGCTACAGTGCTGACCGGTGCGAAACGCGTTGCTAGTCATCATGCTACAGTAGGCCGACTCGCCTGCTACAGTATCCTCGGCCGACTTATACAGTGCTGACTGCTACAGTGCCACCGACGCGAAAGGCGTTGCTAGTCGTCATGCTACAGTAGGCCGACTCGCCTACTACAGTACCCTCGGCCGACTTCTACAGTGCTGACTGCTACAGTGCCACCAACGTAAAAGGCGTTGCTAGTTGTCCTGCCACGGTAGGCCGACTCGCCTGCTACAGTACCCTCGACCAACTTCTACAGTGCCGGCCAACGCGAATGGCGTTGCTAGTCGTCCAGCTACAGTAGGCCAACTCTCTGCTACAGTACCTCCGCCGACTGCTACAGTGCCGGCCGACGCGAAAGACGTTGCTAGTTGTCCTGTTACAGTAGGCTAACTCCCTACTACAGTACCCTCAGCCGACTGCTACAGTGCCGGTGACGCGAAAGGCGTTGCTAGTCGTCCTACGTAGGCCGACTCGCTTGCTACAGTACCTAGGTCGACGGCTATAGTGCCAGCCGACGCGAAAGGCGTTGCTAGTCGTCCTGCTATAGTAGGCCGACTCGCTGCTATAGTGCCAACCACTGCGATAGGTGTTGCTATTCTTCCTGCTATAGTCGGCCGACTCGCCTGCTACAGTACACTCGGCCTACTGCTACAGTACCGGCCGACACAAAAGGCGTGGCTAGTCGTCCTGTTACAGTAGGCCGACTGGCCTGTTACAGTACCCTCGGTCGACTGCTACAGTGCCAAGCCGACGCGAAAGGCGTTGCTGGTCGTCCTGCTATAGTAGGCTGCCCCCCTCCCCCTGACTGCTACAGTACCCTTATATGAGTGCTGCAGTAACTACCTGCTATGATAGTCTGCCTTGAGCCCCGCGCCAACAACAAGTCAATATCACAATTAATGGCGTTGTGCTGGCCACATGGCTTTTGTAACCACTCTCCATACCTCACATCAAATCAACGATGGCTCTCTCCACACATAAGCTGCCATGTGTAAAGATAATGCTAAAGTGACCAAATTACCCCTCTCTTATTCCTACAAAGAGAGAAACTATTCTCAAAGCAAAGGTACCCCATTTTTCTCTCCCCCTGCACTCTGCAATTAAAAACTCTTACTGTTCATCTTCTCCTCCACTCAAGTTCACTTACTAACTTGATCGTCGGAGGTACAACAGGGAAATAAGCCCCGTCCTTTCACGAGCTTCTACCTGTGCAGGAGGGAAGAACAGCCCAATTCAGAGCTAGATATTCGGGGGAGAGAGCGGATCCCCGTCATCTTCAACCTCAAACCCATTTTGACTGTGTGATCCGAACATCAACAAGGTTGATAGTAGTTTTAAAATTTTTAAAGTTTGTCATGTAATTTCATATTGGTCAGGAGGTTGTTAAAAAATTTTAGATTTTTAGAATTTTTATAATTTTGGGATAGGGTTTTCTAGTATTAGCCCCTTAAATTGAAGGTAATTTGTGTTAGCCCCTTGAATCTCCATATTTTGATATTTGCCCCTCAAGTTGCTGTGATGTGTTAATATGAGTGGCTCATATGAACACATCAAGGCTATTTTATGGGCTAATATCAAAATATGAACCTAGCCATAGGGGCTCATATCAACATACCATAGCTATTTGAGGGGCTAATATCAAAATATGAATATTTAAGGGCTAATATCAAATTACTTATAAAAGGGGCTAATATCTCAAAAATCCTTTGGGATGTTTGTCGTCCTATTCTTAGCATTGACAGCACCTACTTGTATGTTAAATATAAAGGTACTTTGCTCGTTGCAACTAAGTAGACGCAGATGGCGGTTTATTTCTTTTGGCCTTTGCATTGGTTGATGTTGAAAACACTGAAAATTAGTCATGGTTTTTTGCACATATCAGTTATCATATGCCTAGTGTGCGAACGTGGTCGATTACATTCATATCTGATAGGATGAAAGGAATTTCAAGAGCACTCCAACGATATTTTCCATCACTGCATCAACATCGCTATTGCTTACGACATATAAGGGACAACTTTAAGAGGAAGCATGGACAAGTTGCTATGATGTGTTAATATGGATGGCTCATATCAACACATCAAGGCTATTTGACGGGCTAATATCAAAATATGGACCTAGGCATAGGGGCTCTTATCAACATACCAAAGCTATTTGAGGGGCTAATATCAAAATATGAATATTTAAGGGCTAATATCAAATTACTTATAATTTAAGGGGCTAATATCTTAAAAATCCTTTGGTATATATTTGGGATATTTACGGATGTTTTTGTAACTTTTAAGTTTTTTCAGCGGGTCCAGATGTTTGTAATTTTTAGAATTTTCAAATGGCGATTTGTAATTTGTAGCTGCGTAAAGGGGTTGTTTGCAATTTTTTATTTTTTTAAGGATTTTTTTAAATTTCTATTGCTAAAAGGTTGTTTGTAATTTTTTGATTTAAGGTTGCTTTGTATAATTTTTAGATTTTTAAGAACATTGTTTATAACTTTTGGATTGGCTAAACTACCAAATTGGTATATTTTGTTATACCTAATGACCACTTTGGTATATTTTGTTCTTCCGGCGACAAT
>JBAKGM010000200.1:28052083-28070039 GCA_037177215.1 Asparagus racemosus
CATGAAGCTATACTGATGGAAGCAGGTATGGGTTATTCAGCTGAGGATATCTACGCCACTTTTTAATTCAAGATTCTGAAGTGTCTAACCCCCCCCTTTTTTCTAGCAGGGCTTACCTTGAGACTTCATGACCTGGTGAGGGCGGTGATGTCAGATGACGACCCAGCTCAGCTTATTATCTGCCTGGAGGTCCGCTCATTCTTATCTTTGATGAACGTGGTGTTCGACAAGGTCCTCCGCGATGGGCTTTCTCTTCTTCAGTTCAGGTCGGTGCTCAGCCCTAAGATGGCCTTGATACGGGATGCTGGTTATCCAGAGTTAGCCCAGGCTATTGCTGATGATCTCGATCATCTAGAGGCCAAGCTTCAAAGACTGCAGGAGCTGCAGGCGGCGGTTGCTTCTTCATGTATAGCTGCTCGAGCAGAAGCTCATCTGGAGGCATGGCGTGACGCTCGTGCTTTCACTGGACTCGAGGTTCAGATGCATCGGGACCAAGTGGTTTTGATTGAGGCCGTTGTTGCTGAGACTTCATCATCTCTGGGCCACCTTCACTCCTGTGTTACAGCAAGCGAGGCCAAGATAGCACAGTCCAGGCGAGAGCTTCAGGCGGAGGAAGAGAACTTGAGTGTCCTTGAGTTGACTAGGGCCAACAAAGAGGAGGCTATCACCGTCATGTCCAAGAAGCTTGAGCTTTCGAGGTAGAAGCTAGTTGAGGTCGAGGAGGAAGCTATGAAGTCTTTGAGCGCCAACAAGGAGTCTTTCTAGGTTGATTTGCAGAAGGAACTCTAACAAGCTTATAACGACGAGTTGTCTCAGCTGGAACAACAGATCTTTTGTCACAGACTTGATGCTTGAATAGTTGTATTTTCTTCGATTGAACAAATTCTTATCCTCTTTTTGTTGCTTATTATGATTTCTTATTTTATTTGAAATAATCAACCACAATACTTATAGGATTTTTGGTAAACCATCAGCCCTCAACGTGTTTGATGAGCCTTTACCGATTACTGTTTGAATCGGGCTAACGTGCGGATTTTCTAAACCCGTTCCACACGTGACATTGCGCTAAAAGAATAAAACTCTCTTAGAATTGATGCTATAATATTGAATACATAGGCTTTGTCTTCTTTGACGAGTAAAAGACTAACCAGCAACACGTGTGAGGCGTTGACTTTAGGGTTATTGGCCAATCCCAAGCCATTAACGGATTTGATTAGTGTTTACCGATTACCATTTGAATCGGGCTAGCGTGCGGATTATATAAACTCGTTCCACACGTGATGTTGCGCTAAAAGAATGAAACTCTTTTAGACTTAGTGCTACAATGTCGAATATATAGACTTCATCTTTTTCACGGGGATAGACTAACTGGCAACGCATGTTACGCGTAGACTTATCCCTTCTTAGGCTTCAGGATAAAATTTCCTAAAATTGAACTCTGGTGTCTTCTTCAATCGGAAAAAGACTAAACCGGTAATGTGTGTGAGGCGTTGACTTATCCCTACATAGGCTTCGGGACAAAATTCTCCACACGTGTAAGGTATAGATTTTGGTGTTATTAATAACAACCTGGCACACTTTTGAATATGGAGGCGTTTATTCTTTTTAAGGTTAAGAATTAACTGGCAACGCGTGTTAGGCGTAGACTTATCCCTACTTAGGCTTCGAGATAAAATTCTCCAGAATCAAACTCTGGTGTCTTCTTCAATCGGTAAAAGACTAAACTGGCAACGCGTGTTAGGCGTAGGCTTATCCCTACTTCGGATTTGGGATAAAATTCTCCAGAATGAATTCTGGTGTCTTCTTCAATCGGAAAAAGACTAAACTGGCAACACGTGTGAGGCGTTGACTTATCCCTACTTAGGCTTCGGGATAAAATTCTCCAGAATGAATTCTAGATTGAAGGATTAGAAAACATTGACGTGGGAAAGGAAGAATTTTATATTCTATTTCCTGAGGGTGGAGAGGAAGGATTTTATATCTTGTCTCCAGGTGTTGGAGCCTACAGAGACTCCGCCCCGTAAGAGGGACGAAGCTCCTCCTCCCCCTCACCTGCCCTTCCTGAAGATTCAAGTGGACGTCAGACCTAATAAGAAAAAATGAGAGAAGAAAGAGAGGGGGTATCGACAAACCTGTCCCAAAGGCCTCTTCATCTTTGTCATCCGAATGATTGTCTCCTCAGGATCCCTCGGTAGAACTGAAGACCTTCTCTTTGTCCTCATCCAGTTGGCGAGTCTTGCAGTGCTTCCTCTGTGTCCGAGCAGCCCTCTAAATCATCTGAGTGTCAGCCCAAGAGGTCTCTTCAACCACTAGCTCTGCAATGGGCTTCATGTGGATAGGCTCGTTAGCTGCCAAGAGCCACTTGCAATATAAGAATATCGACTCCAGCTGGCGGTCAGCACTCAGGAGGCTAAAACTAACACCAGTACACCCCGTCACGCTCCATAGCCATGCTCAGACGCCATCCACCAATCTACCGTGACTTCGGAGCTACCGATTCAGATTTCTAATATAAAGTTGGTCATAACTGAACTGACGGGAGAAGCGACAAGGGAGAAATGGCTCTATGAAGCACTCGTCCCTCACCCGGAACGTCAGGTAACCCGTTTGATGTTCATCAACCAGTTGAAGTAGCCAACATCAAGAAAGGTCCTGACATCAAGAAAGGTCTGACTCGCCCTTGGGCTCTCCTCATCGATTAGAGACTCACCGTACTGGCAAGAGAATCGCGATAATCACATGGAGAAAATCCAACCTTTATGAACTTGCAGCTGCATTTTTATCTCTGAGAATCCTAGCCCCTTTCATTTGCAATCCTTTAATAATTGTAGTAAGGGGGTGGATCAATCTACGGTGCTCGGCGCTGACATCATATCTGAGTGATGAAGGACAAACCAGGCCATCGGGTATGTCTATGGAAGCTCTACCCTAATGGTAGGAATCTGAGTCGATGGCTCACCCTCCCTCTGAGTAAAAGCACTGACTATCTGTCGAAGCCTGCGGTGAAGGTTAGCCACCATCACTGGAAGAAGAGTAAGCTCCTTCTTATGGGCAAGGTGGACTGCAGGATAAAGTACATCCAATGGTAAGGCATCACCGGACTAATACGGTACCACACACTTCTTCAACCAGATTGCGAGGTAACCAGTTAAGAGAGTCATCAGCTGAATCGGCTTCACTGCATGCCACAAGAATGTCTCAAATTTAGTCCCCGCAGGAAAACCGCCCTCGATGCGACTAATGGTATAAGAATGGGCACTGGACTTCCTGATTAGCTCATTGACCTCTGAAGGAGTAAGCAGTGCCAACTCATAGATCGCCTCGCCAAAATTGCCCTCTAGATGCCTGAACAAGTAACATGCAAACTGCTTCAGGCACACTTGGAACTTTCTCTTGGCTAGTGGCTCAGCTTGTGCCAAAACAATGTGATAATGGCAAGCAAGATCCCATAAGGTATCGTAACGGCCAGGCATGCAATCTTTCAACTGACTCAGCTCTCGATTCGAGGGAAAGTATTCCTGGCATAACATCTTCCCCATAGGTAAGCCAGACACTTGATGCATCTCATGGAGAGCTAATCCCTGCTCCCCATGCTTGGTAAAGAAACTGTTCGAGTCTATTTCGTAGAGCTTTGACAAAACAAAGAAATGGTTGGTACTAATCGGGAGCCCATACATGCTGGCACGAATTGCTGCAACTAAACCACAGGCGCGTAGCTCCTCATCCTACCAACTGAGGACGTAGCTCGTCATACGAGACCACCAATGCCTGTCCAAAGAATGAACCCAGCTAAAAATCTGTGACGGGTCACAGGCATTTCTCGCCCTAACTTCGCAAGACGATTCTTTAAGGTATGAGCAACAGTGAACAGCTCGTCTCGAAGTGGTGTGTCCAATCCCAATATACCAGGATGCAGTCCAATAACACGATTCCTATCCTAACCCAGAATGGCCTGATGGGTGATATACCCACAATGTATGTGATCACGCTCCTCCGTCAAGCGTCACGACATCTCTCGAGTCACAGCCTGACTCCTCAACTCAGTCAATGATCGATGACAAGGTATCCGTGGGAGATATAGAAACCCTCCGTCGTCTTTATGCAACCACTACTCGCTTTTAATAAAAGCTGCGCCTGGATCTTCAATGGAATCACCAAACAGGTAATCCATTTTCTTTAGAGGCTGGGTTGAACTGGTGTCTCTCACAAATGATACGTTAGTAATCAACAGTCAGAGGACGCGAGGACTCCCCTCATAAATCACCTAGATGGCCTCCACTGACGTACCCAGGGCAAACCGAGGAGTAATCGAAACGGGCGAGGAATCATCAGAAGTGGCATATGCTAGCCGCGGTGCCCATCAACCGCATGAGATGAAAATGCCCCCAACGGGTAATCAACTAGAAAAGAGTAATTAATATTTGTTAAATTCAATCATAAAGGTAATGTGAGGCGTTGAACTCATCTCATAAACCCGTGAGATAGAGTCACAGCCTCATAACGGGAGAGACGATTCGGTTACGTGCTTGTAAGATATTATACCCCGTCGCATAAGTAAAGTGACGGGGTACCCTATCTTACTGAATGCAATGTAGCACAGAATAGCCCCCATTGATGGCATTGAGATAGGTGATGACCAAGCAAAACCTATCACTTAAGCGTTAACCCTCACAAAGGAGGATCTTGGCTCTTCCCAATCGCCTCACAAAGGAGAACGAAGCGGGGATGCAGTATGCGTATGCATGGGGAATTAATAAAAAAAGTGGCTCACCAGCATATGAGGAAGGCGTACCCTCACGTGGCAGAGTGGCTGACTGGCTCATCGGAGCATGTGATCTTATCGATGACATGGCAATCTACACAAAAAAATTGAACGGGCCAGATACAAATATGATCAGAAGATTCGAAAAGTCATGAGCGTGAGAAAAAAAAGATCTGTTCTGATACAAGCTATCTCGGCCAAGGCTGAGACAGCCTACACTATCTTGACTGAGGCCGAGACGGCTGCGCACGCTCCAAAAAAAAGAGAAAGAAAAAAAGAAGAAAAAAAGAGAAGAAGAAAAGAGAAAAAAGAGAAGAAAAGAGGAGAATCAAAAACCCAAATTGCTTTTGATCAAACCCTAATTTCATTTGGTCAAACCCTAATTTCTTTTTATCAAACCCTAAAAATTTAAGATCAGAATTCATGCATATGCAAAAGTTATGATCATCTACCTGATAAAAAACCTGAGAAATCTGAAGAAAGTTGAGATTTTGAAGGATTATTCGAGTCCTGCGTATGGAGGAAACACAGATCTCGGATGAATATTAGGGTTTAAGTGGAACGAGGCGATGGAGAAAGAAGAAACACAAAAAAAGGAGAGAGCAATGAGGCTGGCCAAGAGATAGAGAAAAAGATGGGGATGGGGCCTTTTTATATCAGTCCCAGATGGACCCCATCCAGCTCTGAATAAGACTCCTATCAGACCCTGAGTAGGAATTCTAATTAGGGCCAAACTAGGTACCAGAACGGCGCCAAATCAGCCTGTAAATTGACTCGTTCTCTCTCTCACATGTCTGGAGGAAACTCGAAGATTTATTTGGTGTTATTATCACTGCCCAGTTTACATCCGGCCCAATTTATTCAAGCCTCACGGATACTCCAACAACGTACATGAGTCTAAACTGTTTCCTATTTTGTTAAGAAGTTCCTGGAGGATATTTTTATAAAATATTCTTAAGGATAACTCGATAACTACCAATGAAGCATTAAAACTATACTGACGCTGGTCAACGTGTCGCCAACGGAGAATTCGGAGGAGTCTCAAAAAGTTTGATGGTTAGTTATACAACAACTCACCAACACGAATCAAAGCAAACTCAGTTACCAGCTTCAGTTCAAGATTTCGACAGTGGTCAGACAATAAATGTAGTACCGTGACACTTTCAACCATCTTATAAAGCACTGGATTGTCTGGAAGGATTGGAGAGATCAAGGTCTGAAGCTATTTTCAGGTCCCGTTATACCTATGGAAGGTTGGGGCCTATCATATCCAAAGTATTTCAGCCTCTTCTATAAAAGAATGAGACTGAAATACTTTAGAAGGGGTATTTGTAGGCGTTAAAAATTGCCTATAAGACCCCGAATCTGATTCGTGACAAGGAGTTGGCGTGTGGTGAGCCATCCGACAATTCAAAGATGATCCAACGGCAAACAAATGATGACGCCAACACATGAAGTGAGTCGACGAAATGCATAAAGCAAGTCGACAAGACGCGAACTCAACGGGGAAGCCACGGTGCCAGGAAAATCAAAGCCTAGACTCTGGGAGAATCAAAGCCATGGTGCCGTGGGAAGTGAAGCCTAAGCGCCAAGGGAATCAAGGCCACGGTGCCGAGGAAATCAACGAGACGGCACCAACTGGGCTTGAACATCGACAGAACTGAACTGATCAGACTCTGAAATTGATGAAACAAATAGCAGGACTTGGGATTTGACGTGACCGAATAAATCGGCCTCAAAAAAAGATGCCGAAATGAAGCTAAGAGGGCGGCTTGGGGGCCGAGGCAACTCGACCTTGACCAAGACAGCTCAGCCAAGGTTGAGATGGCTCGGCCTTGGCCGAGGTGACTCGGCCATAGCCGAGCCACAGACCCCTCTCTTTTGCCTATAAATAGAGAGGGGGAGGGGGGTCTCATTTGTAGGGGCTGGAAAATTTTTGCAGAGGCTGCACTTTTTACACGCGGATTTCAGAGCTCTTCCCAACACAGATCTGAAGGCCTAGCAAATCCCACGCACTGAGCGAAGGAGTTTGAGGAGATCTAGATCTGATCTACGGTACTTCCCTTCGGATCAAAACTTAGTTTTTGATCCCGTGAAGAGTAACAATTTCGCTCGGTCGATCTCGTTCACTTAAGACGATCTATTTCCTTCGTGAAATAGTCCCCTTAACCCTGTAGGTCTAACCTGGATCTGATCACATGGTGGTCCATGGACAACATATCCCCAGCACAAGCAAAGATCCCGCACAAGCAGGACTCCGAAAAACGGGATCTTGCGTTTGTTCAGGAGAAAGTTGTAATCTTTATTTGATTTTCGTTGTAAGTCTTATAAAAAGATGCCTTCTTTTGTTTAAATTCATTGTAATCGCATCAAGCTGTAAATGGATTCATCTGCAATGAAAATCTAGATGACTTTCCCGGCGAACAAGGATGGCTCATGCAAACTTGTTAGCTAGTGGCACTACCTTAGTCATTTGGTTGACACGTTTATCACTCTTTTTCTTTTTAAAAACTAACACATTTATTTTCATAACACGCTCTCAATCATATGATAGCTATAGAAATAAAAGGGCTAGTCTAATTATATAAAATATCATATAGCAACAAGTATAATAACAAATTCACCAATAATTGAAAGTTAGCTCATGTTAAGATTATTATTTTGTCAAATTTGTTATAATCATAATACTCAGATGTAGTGTTACATTCTATCCACCTTATAAAAAATTTCGTCCTCGAAATTTTCCCTGGAGTGTTAAATATAAATGTGTTCTTTTTTCGCATTTCTTCTTCCTTTTCCCATGTTGCTTCTTTTATGTCATGATGACTCCATAATACTTTGACCAAGGGACTGCTTCTATTTCCTAATTTATGTACCTTGTGGTCTAGGATTTGTATTGGTCTTTCTTCATAGGAAAGCTTGGCATTCAATTTTATGAGTTTGTAGTTGAGCGCATGAGATGAGTTTGGATGGTACTTCTTAAAATGTGAAATATGAAATGCATCATGTATTCCACTTAGACTTAGTGTCAAAGCAAGTCGATAGGCTACCCTTCCTATTCTCTCCAAAATTTCAAAAGGCCCAATGTACATTGGACTAAGTTTACCGCCTTTTCCATATTTGACTATACCCTTTCGAGGTGATACTTTAAAGAATACCTTGTCACCCACTTGGACTTCCAAATCCCTTCTCCCTCTAACTGCATAGCTCTTTTGTCAGCTCTGGGCGGTTTACATTCTTTGTTTAATTTCATGAATCTTTTTAATTGCCTCTTCAAGCATAGGGACAATGTGTGGTTTTAAGGCTTTTCTTTCGCCAGCTTCATCCCAATGAATAGGCGACCTGCACATCTAGCCGTACAATGCTTCAAAAGGTGCTATTCCAATAGTGGCTTGGTAGCTATTTGTAAGCAAATTCTATCAATGTGAGCTGTTTTTCCGAATTTCCACTGAAATCAAGCACACAAGACCTTAGCATGTCCTCTAATATTTGTATCACCCATTCTGATTGTCCATCTACACGAGGATGTCTAGCTGTACTAAAACTGAATTTAGTACCCATAGCCATCTACAATTGTTGCCAAAATCATCGCATAAATCTTAGATCTCATTCTGATACTATACTTAAAGTTGTCCCATGTAGTCTTACTATTTCATCAATATATAAATGAACTAATTTCTCATGAGGATTCATCTCGGTAATAGGGAGAAAATATGTTAACTTAGTGAGCCTGTCCGCTATTACCCATATTGTGTCATGGCGTTTAAGTGACCTTGGTAGACCAAAAATAAAAGTCGATTGTAATATGCTCCCACTTTCACTTTTGTATTATTAATGGTTATAATAAACCCGATGGTTGTTTTTGTTCCTGCTTGACTACTTGGCATGTTAAGCATTTAGCTACAAATTCCACCACACCTTTTTTCATGTCACTTCATCAGTATAGCTACTTTAAATCACGACATTTTAGTTTCTCCGAGATGAATTGTATACTTAGAATGACGTGCTTCTTGTAAAATTTCTTTCTTCAACTTAGGGCTATTGGGCACACACTCTTCCTTGAAATTTTAAAAGTCCATCTGAGCTCATGGTGAATTCAGATTTGATTCCTTCATCTACCTTCTTCTGAATTTTTTCAAAGCTTTGGATCTTGACCTTGTGCTTCCTTATTTTTTTGCAAGATGATTGGTTGTCCCTAAATATTTGAAAATAATATTCTGGTACGTGTTTCTTTAGGGTACCATTAACACAATTGTCTCTCTAATACCCATTTCTTCACTTGTACTGTAGCTAAACATATTTTCCTACTAAGAGCATCATCAACCACATCTGCTTTTCTAGGGTGATATTTGTTAGTACTATCATAGTCTTTTAAATATTCCATCCATCTAGTTTGCCTTAGGTTTAAATCTTTCTGAGTAAATATATATTTCAAAATTTTATGATCGGTATGTTCCTTAAATGTCACCCAGTACAAGTAGCGTCTCTAGTTCTTTAACGAAAATATTATGGCTCCTAGTTCAAGATCATGTGTAGGATAATTTACCTCATAAGACTTTAAATTTCATGAGACATACGCTATTACTCTTCTATTCTACATTAACACACAGCCCAACCTTCTTTCGAGGCATCCATATATATCACAAATCTTTGATTTCCTACAGACAAGGCTAAGATTGGGGCAGTTGTTATTGCTTTTTCAACTCTTGAAAACTCTTCTCACATTTATCATCCCAATTAAATACCTACTTTGTTTGAGTCAAATTTGATAACGGTGCAACATTCTTTGAGAAGTTGTTGATAAATCGTCTATAGTATCTTACTAATCCTAGAAAACTTCTTACTTATGTCACTTTCTTAGGTGACTTCCAAGTAGTCACGGGTTCTACTTTGATGGATCTACACTAATTCCTTTAGTAGAAATTACATGTCCAAGGAAAGATAATTGGGTTAACCAAAGCTCACATTTGTTAAATTTAGCAAATAACTTGTGAGTACAAAGAGTTTGTAGTACCTAATGCAAGTGTTATTCATGTTCTTCTTCAAATTTCGAGTAAACTAGAATGTCATCAATAAAGATAACCACTAATTGATCTAGGTATGGTTTAAAACTCTATACATTAAATCCATGAAAGTAGCTGGTGCATTGGTCAATCCAATAGGTATGGTTTAAATACTCTATGCATTAAATCCATGAAAGTAGCTGGTGCATTGGTCAATCCAAATGGCATGACTACAAACTCATAATGTCCATACCTTGCTCTTAATGTGGTCTTAGGAAAATCTTCTTCTCGAATCCTGAACTAATAGTATCCTTGTCTTGAATCAAATTTCGAGAATACTCTTGCTTATTGTAATTGGTCAAATAATTCATCAATTAGAGGTAATGAATACTTATTCTTTATTGTCACGCTATTTAAGTCTCTGTAATCTATACAGAGTCTCAAGGACCCATCGTTTTTCTTTACAAACAATAAAGTTGCCCCTCATGTTGATGTATTACGTCTGATAAAATTTCTCTCCAATAATTCTTGTAGTTGTAGTTTCAATTCTTTCAATTCCACAGGTGGCATCCTATATGGAGTTTTGGATATTGGGGTTGTTGCTCCTGGAACTAATTCGATGCAAAATTGAATTTCTTAATCAGGAGGTAAGGATGCTAATTTTTTAGGAAATATATTGGAATATTCCTTCACAATGGGAATATCATCTACTTTTACTTTGTTGGTTGGGTTATTTATTATATAAGCAAGATCACCCTTGTGTCCTTTCCATAGCAAGTTTCAGGCTTTTATAGTTAAAATAAGCGTAGGAGATATCTTCCTACCTTCCCCTTTAAATTAAACCACAGACTGTCTAGGTGGAAAAAATCTCACTATCTTGGCTCAACGGTCCATGTGAGCGTGGTGTTAGGCTAACCAGTCCATGCCTAATAACACATTGAATTCCTTAATGGGTAGCAATATTAAGTTTGCTTGAAAATTCTTGCTACCGACTTTAGCATAATAGGCCTTGTACACTTGGTCAGTAATGAGATTACTACCTAGAGGTGTACTTACCTCTAGTTGGTAAGGTAATTCATTCATGTCCTTATCAATTACAAATTGAGGTGCAAACTACGAGTGTGTTGATCGAAAATCTATCAAAACTTTAGAAAGTCTACTTGAAATTAGAAGCGTACCCTCTATCACTGAAGAAGTGTTTGGCACGTCCTCGCCGTTTGATGCCCAAGCCCTTCTAGATACATGATGCTTATTTCCTTTAGCATCTTGCCGCAGTCCCTGATGAAGTGGCCTTCCTCACCACAAAAGGTGCATTTTCCTGCCTTCTTTGAGCATTGATCTTCAGTATGTCCCGGCTTGTTGCAATAGGTGCAGTTCTAAAAATTACCCCTGTTTGGTGGTAAGATGTCAATTTTAGCTTTCTTAGCATTATATTTTCCTCTATCCTTCCAGTAACTAGGGACATGTCTTATCCTTGAAGATTGTTCTTGGATTTTCTGCTCATCCCTTTGCTTTTTAATTTTAGATGCTAATTCTACTGCTTTCACTTGGCTAGAAATTTCTGAATCTATCATGGCATCTCAAATTTCATTTCTTAATCCTTTGAAAAATTTTTTGATTTTTTGTTCCTTAGTGACAACGATATTCTTAGCGAACTTCATTAACTTTTTAAATTCTGTAGCATATTGCGCAACATTCATATTTTCTTGTTTTAATGAGGTGAACTCTTCCTCCTGTTTTCCCTAGCAACTGGTGAAAAATATTCATCATTAAATTCCTTAATGAAGTTTTCCCATATACGTGGTATATTTTCTTGGGTCCATTTTTCATCAACCATCCTCCACTATTCTTGTGTCGCTCCTTGTTGTTGGAATACTTCATAAGAAACCTTTCTTTCATCATCATATCATAGTGCAATAAAGGCATTCTCAATATCTTCAAGCAATAACTCTACTTTTTTGTCTTCTAGTTCACCAAAGAAATTTGGTGGGTAGAACTTTAGGAATCATTCTAAAGCATTGTCTTCTTTGGTTTCCAATTGTTTAACATTTTTAGATGTGGTTCAACTTCTTTCTAGCTTATTATGTTGGTTTCCTTTATTTTGTACGAATTGAGTTAATGTTGCCAGAATCTAGTTTAAGATATTAGGGTCTTGTTCAGGTTGGGTATTTGAATTGTTTTCTTGATTGCGCTTGGGTCTTTCTCATCCAACCATCTATAATAATATAGCTTTATCAGATAAGCAAGTGTTGTATATTATTAGTTGCTATGTAACTTTAAACCATCTACATTGAAGAATATATGTAGAACCAATCATAACTATATTTCAAGATAAGTATAACAATATAGGGAATGTCTACAAAATTGGGTGCATATAAATGTGCCCTTAAGACTACTTAAAATAGGTGCTTACAAGCAAGAATTATGCACTTGCTATACTACCAGCTGGTTAAAGTTAAGGTTACTATACACGTATAGAAGTACATATTTATTTCTGGTTATTTTTTGGACTATCATGATTTTCCTTTGGGTTCTCCTCAGGATCCTCTACGGGGTTTTCTTCCATCTCTTCCTCTGCCTCCTCCTCTAGATCTTCTTTTAGCTCTTCCTCTAGATTTTCTTTTAGGCTAGACTCTACTATAATTATTTCTCGATTGTTATTTCTTCTTTCATTATCTAACTCGGTAAGTGCTTCAAGTTTCCCAATTTCTTGTACTTCAGCATAGCGTTTCAGGTCATCATTTTCCTGAAGTAATAGATTTCTTTATCGCACAAGAGTTCCTAGGTCTTGGGATAGCCTTATCCTTTCTCTCTCGAATTGCCCAGTCACAATCTTTGCTTGTTCTAGTCTATTCCTCAAACTTTGAAGTAGAAGGGAACACATCTGAAACTACTATATATAAGCATCTCGTTCGGTCATTACATTAAACACTTTCTGATCGGTATACCATCTCCCACATGGGCAAGGTAGATATGGCTCATTGAAGGGTTTTTTACTTCCCGTGTTACTATGAGCGGAGTATGTATTTTTTGCAATATAATATGGGTTAGTGCTAAAACAAACTCATAACCTACAGTTCGAGGATCCTATCCTAGATTTTTATATAGGCTTCATCCTACGCTCTAATACCAAATCTGTCACACCCAAAAGTTTTTTTTTACTTCGAGTTAGAAATCTTTTTAGGTGTGACACAAAGCACCATTAAATCTAAAAATTACAAACAACCTCTTGGAAATCAAAATTTTTTAAAAAAATCCTTAGAACTTTAAAAATTGTAAACGATCCCTTCTACAACTAGAAATTACAAATCGCTATTTGAAAATTCTAAAAATTATAAACATTAGGACCCCCTAAAAAACCCAAAACTTACAAAAAAAAACTAAAAATCTAAAACTTCTGAACAACCTCCTGAACAATATTAAATTATCGAAAAAACTCGTAAATTTGAAAATTATTTAGAACCTCCTCACCAAAAAATTTCTAAAATTATAAAAAACACCCTAAAATATGAGAATTTTGAACAGTCCCCTAAACAACTTGAAATTATAGACAACACCTTGAAAAATAAAAAAATTCAAATAACCCCCTTGAAAGAGCTCAATTTATGAAAAACATCGCAAAAAAATCTAAAAAATATAAAAATAACTTGAAAATCAAAAATGTTTGAACAGTTCCATGAACAATTTGTAATTGCATACAACACCCTAAAAATTTAAAATTTACAGACTTGTAAAAATCTAAAGTTGTAGAAAACACCCGGAAAAAGTAAAAAAATTAAAAAAACACCTTGAAAATTTAAAATCTTTGATCAGCCCTTTGAACAATCTAAACCTACTGCCGAATATTCAAATTTTACAAACAACCATCGAAAAGTCTTAACAATACTTATGATTGTCTAATAAATTCTCTATGAAAGATTTTATCAAATACTTCTAACTAAAAACCAACTCTTATCGAATACTTCTGAACTATTTGAATGATGTTAGAATGTTATCAATTATTGAATTATGATTATTGAAGAAATTTTCTATGAAAAATTTGGGTGAAGCACCATATAATGGGGGCTGAAACTCTATAGAGATAGAGCTAACAGGCTAATGACATTATCGCAGTCTACTTATATTGATAAGATAGTGACCAAGTTTAACTTGCAAGATTCAAATAAGAGACTTATTCTTTTGGACACGGACTAACTCTTTCTAAGAAAATGTTGTAGGCATCATAAATTGCTGATGAACCCCAAGTATGATTTAATCATGAGAAGATTAAAGAATGATGTCATCAAAACCTAAGGAAATCAACCACAGGGGTAAAACTGACAAGATGCACGTGCAAGACACTTATTGTGTCTCGGCCATATCCGAGACACTTGTTGTGTCTCAGCCATGTCCGAGACACTTATTGTGTCTCAGCCATTGCCAAGACACTTACTGTGTCTAAAATATTTTTCATATATTTTATTGTTATTTATGGGGCCCATATGACCTTTTCAACACGTGGGGGCGTTCATTTACATTGGCGGGCGTTTACATCCTTAAAAGACGCCCACTAAGCTCATAAATGGGGCATTAAACATGCCTTAAAAGAGGGAGGAGCAGTTACAATAGCGAGAGGACTAAACCCTTTGGCTGAGATAGTTTTGGGCCAAGACACAAAAAGTGTCTCGCTCACTGTGCAATTCTGGCAGGTCACAACTTGTGTTCTTTTCAGCGGTTACACCTCCTAAAGGTTATAAATAGTCCCCTACGTCCATTGGGGAGAAAAGCTAGATTTTAGGGCTGAGATCTTAGGCTTGAATCTTGATCTGGAGAACTGAAGATTTTAAGAGAGAGAGACTACAAAGGAGCAGAGAAAGAGTTCAACAACATTCTCCACTTGAAGATTCATCGGGTTTAAGCTTCGCCTTAAATCTTGCGAAGAGTGGATATCTTATCTTACTTAGCTAAGATATCTGCTTAAGTTCTTATTTCCTCAGTGAAACATAAACTAAACCCCGTCAATTCGATGATCGTTGCTCGGTGGTCCACGGACGACGCGTCCCTGGCACAGGCAAAGAACCCCCACAAGTAGGAGCACGCTAAGTAGTGACTTCTGTTCGAGTTTCTTTTGTACGAGAGTGAGATCATTTTCTTTATTTTAGAGAGAATTACATGTGTAATCTTTCACTTGTTTTTATTTTTGAAATGTTTTGAAATGGAAACTGCAAAGAAGAACTAAATTTTTCTTGGTAGAAACACGATGGCGACCATAGTGGGAGCCAATAGTCTCAACGTTGAGGCTATTGTGTCGCAGCCAAACAACGATCAAGCCAAACTCATGGTCGATGGACTAGATTATGTCTTCAATCAAGCCAAGTTTGAGGAGCACCTCTCCTCCTCTTCATCAAAATCCTCCTCATCTCGCAAGCATCGGAGGATTTCATCTTCAAGGAGGGAGGTCCGACCTGTCACGAAGAGTGATGAATCTCACCCAATTGTGACGGAGGTTTCCCCTTGCAACAATACTCCATCGAATTGCAAAGCCGGAAGCTCTACTCGTGGTGACTCTATTCTGAAGAAAGGTCATCTTACAAGATCTCTGCCACTCTATCGAAGAGGGCTCGTCAGAGGCAACGTCAGAAGATGGCCCGCCAATTTGCAAAGGCCATGGAATTGACGGACGTAGTTCACTATTACACGAACTCACTTAATCTGAGGTGTCAGGAAACTACAGTGTCTCAGTCTCAAAATTCTAGCACTCCCATCAAGGAGGACTAGATTTCCGTCAACAGGACCTGTTTGACGAGGAAGGAGCACGCCCAAAAGCATTGTGCACGTGCCGCTCATGCACGTGATGTTGTACGCAAGGCGCAAGAGTTGAAATCAGCCAAGAGATCAAGCCACAAAGTTTGGATTCTGAAATCTGTGCAGAATTCAAGACAAAATCTGGCTCATGGCTCTGCCTTTGGCCGTGACATTGCCAACTATCTCGGCTAAAGAGGCTTTGACCGAGACAGTCCAAAGTGTCTCGGCCAAAGAAATTCTAGCCAGGACACTTCTAACTGTCCAGGCCAAGAAAGTTCTCCTCGGCTTCGTCCATCCACTTCTCCTACTATTGTATCAATGACAAAGCTTGAGAATCCATCCAAACTTACAACTTCGGTGCTTAATCACCTCGGTCCATAGCCCAAAAACTAAGGCAAAGCACCAGTGAAGGAACGCTTGGGTAACGCAGTCCATACATGACAGCAGGCTGGGGGTCATGCTTAGAATCCAACTAGTACACAGAAGTGTCTCAAGCAAGCCGGGACATCTCAAGCCTCAAGAATCCCTATCGCGTCTCATTTGAGCATCCCTCAGGCGGTCCGTGAGTCTGCTGAAGGGAAGAATTGTAAGCGTGTAATCTGCAAAGTAACAACAGATGACCATACAATTTTGATTCATGCAAGAGCAACCTCAGTTGACAAACAATCAAAAGTGCTTCCTAGAGAGTGTACTAGGTCGAATGGTCAACACCCCAAAAGAAGACGTGTTTTCCAATTGAAGACAACGTTACACTTAGAGGTGGAAGTGCAATCCATGATGACCCGCAGCAGCATTATCAGGCTGGGGGTAACACACGAAAAAGGACAATTGATGAAATAGATTGTTCCTACTCGTGTGCACGACTGATCAAAACATTAATGTCAGGATGTGATTGCTCTGAGACGAAAGTACGTCCGCAAAGAGCTTTAGTGTTCGAAAGGCTTTCCCTACCAACAGCGGAAGAGTCGAAGCCAAAGCCAAGACGCTTCCGAAGAAGATGATCTGCCATCCAAAGAGACGAATTACCTGAAGTTACAATTAACATGGTAGACAAAAGGAAAGGAAAGGCTGCAACAGACATAGATCCTGACTTTACTCCTGAAGAAAAAGTTGGCGCCTGAATTTTCCAGAGAATGTCTCAATTACAACTACGGGCTACACAACGTAGAGATTATAGAAGGATGCATGAGAGGGATTTATCCGAAGATGAGATCTTCGACGCCTACTCAGCAATAGCATCTGATGACACGATGTCGAGCGTCAGTCAGGTTAGAGAAGCTTATAATATTACTCCTGAAATGCTAGCTCAGATGTTGCAAGAAGCCTTAGCCAAACAAAGAAAAGAGCTCAGGGCCGAAATGAAAACGGAAATGGAGTTAGCCATGCAGCAGATGAGGGAGCTATAAAGCTAGAATGCTACACAACCTGAGTCTAGTCAACAAGGCAGACCCAGTAACCATGTTGCTCACAATATTGAAGATAGATATACAGAAGGGGGTGAAACCATCATTGCTGACCCACCTCCGAAGAAAACTCAAAGTGGAGATGGCCCAACCCATCCTACTGAGAGTAATCTGAAGCAAGGTGATATCGAAAGTGGAAAAATAAAAGAGCTTGAAGGTAAGATCAATGCTCTAATATCCACCCAAGAAGTCAAGAAGACTGGTATTCCGTGTTCGTACCTAAGAGAGTGGGAATCAATCCCATATCCGGTAAAGTTTAATCTAATAAACTTTACACCGTTCGACGAAAAGGGTTCACCCACTCAACATTTAATCTACTTCAAGTCCTACCTGGGAGTTATTTCTGAAAATGAACCTTTGATGGTTCAGTCATTCGTTGGCACTCTTCGAGGAGCGGCTTTTGATTGGTACTGCCGTCTCAAACTGGGGAGCGTTAACAGCTGGGACTATATGAAAACCATGTTCCTCACCAATTTCTTCGATGACGATTACGAGATATCCATCGGAACATTGTTGGATGAAAGACAAAAGGACGGAGAGATGATAGACAGCTTCGTCAAGTAATTCCGAAATAAGGCAATGAATTGTCAGGACCCGATAACTGAAGAGTTCATTCTCCAGACCTGTCACAACAATATTTCTCTAGACTTGTTGGAAGCCATGGGGGTTGTAACACCGACCACATGGAAAGACCTAAAGCATCAAGGAGAACAAGCCGAGCAATTCCTTAAGAGGAAAAAGGTAGAAAGATGCTAGCAAGCGGTATATGCGCACAAACAGAATTTCGTCCCACGTGGCAAAGGGAAGGAGCATATGGTGTTCCAGTTACAACAACGGCAACAGTGAGCGCCGTAACAATCGCAGCCCCTGATTATCACATTTTAATTACAATTTAATACCCTCATTACCCATTTTATATGAATAAATACCCTGCTAATAACCGT
>JBAKGM010000200.1:28076687-28088139 GCA_037177215.1 Asparagus racemosus
ATGAAAAACAAATGAGAATGCCAGATGTACATTGTTAACTTAGCCTGACTATATACTTGCGGTTTGAACAAGATTTTATAGACTTATCGCTCTATTGATGAGAGTCGATAAGTCTAGGTTTTGTGATTTGAACAAGGCTTAGGGATTGTAGTGTGAACGAGGCTTAGGTTTTGTGGTGTGAACAAGGCTTAGGGCTCATAGTGTGAACAAGGCTTTGGGCTCGTGGTGTGAATAAGGCTTAGTGCTCGTGGTCTGAACAAGGTTTAGGGCTTGTGGCGTGAACAAGGCTTAGGGCTTGTGGCGTGAACAAGGCTTAGGGCTTATCATCTCATTTAGTAGGGTTGATAAGCTAATTGTAATTTAAGTGAATTCGAGAACTTATCATCCTATTGAGGCGGATTGATGAGTTGGTTGCGATTTAAGCAAATTTAAGACCTATCATCCTATTAATGAGGATTGATAAGTTGATTGCCTGAAACTTGTTAAGCTGAATTCAGGCTTTATGGGGATAATAGTTGTCAAGAAGATAACATCAAACTAACAATGTTTTAGGGTTTTTTTATCCTCTTATAAGAGTGGTGGGGGAGTCTCACTTGTACCCTGTTAAGGTTTTCAAGAGTTTGACTGACTCCTTGTCAAAGGAGTTTTCAAGTCTAAAAATTCAAAGGAGTTTTCAAGTCCAAAAATTGGCTAAGTGTTGGACTCAAAACGTGGAGGTGAGCCTCGTGTTTGAAATTTGAAATGCTAGGGTGATCCCTACATTTGAGAATCAGAACGCGGAGGTGAGCCTCACATTTGGAGTTTTGAAATGCTAGGCGATCCCTGCGTTTGAGAATTAGAATGCAGAGGTGAGCCTCGCGTTTAGAGTTTTGAAACGCTAGGGCGATCCTTACATTTGAGAATTAGAATATAGAGGTGAGCCTTGCGTTTGGAAGTTGAACCGACTTAAACGCGGTGGTTGCGTTTCAAATGAGGATTTCCTCCTTGATTTTCGTATAAATAGACCCCCAAGGTAAAATTAAAAACTACCAAAGGCAAAATCACGAGCTGTTCGTCTCCTTTACAATTTCGAAAGATTTTGTGTTCTCAAAAACTCTTTTCAAGTTTTTCCAATCTTTGATCTTTCGAGATTCTTCAATGGCTCCTAAAAAGGCTGTTAGTAGATCAAGGGAATTGCTCAAGCAACTCTAAGCACAATGCCGGACGAGGCTTCAGGTGGCCCATCTATTTCAGCGGCGTCGCCGCCATTACAAACCCCCTTGCATTGAGGTATGCTAGGGTTTTCGAACTTGTTTTGATGGGTTCAAGCTCTTGAAGAACCCAATGTCGAACTCTGTGTTTTATATTTGGAATGCGGAGTTGATATTAGTAATCGAGACGCAAGGTTGACCCTTGCGTTTCATAGATGGGACGCAGGGTTAACCCTTGCGTTTCATAGTTGGGACGTAGGGTTAACCCTTGTGTTTTATGCTTGAAACGTAGAGTTGGCCATTGCATTTCTGTAGTGGGAACGCAGGGTTGACCCTTGCGTTCTGTAGTTGGAGCGCAAAGGTGGCCTTCATGTTTTATTTTGGCCATCTTAGGTTCTCTTGTGATTTATTCACTTTCTCAAGTTTTTTTATCTTCTTGTGTTTGCAGTTCTCTATGCTGACAGGCCGCTTTTCTTTAAACATTATTTCAGCCATTCGGGTTGGATGGACTACAATGTAGTTTTTGGTCTTCGCCGAGAGCTTCCAATGACCCAAGATGGTTCTTTGGGAAGAACGATGATGATTCATCGTGTGAAATATTCAACCTTTAGGGCCATCATTACTGATGTAAATCTTATGGCGCCGGCGGGCCGCGATCAAATCGAGAAGTCAGAGTTCTTCTTCGGGGATCGTATCGAGGCAGACGATGATATGGTCTGCGTTGAAGATTCCAAGATGCTGAGTTAAGTTAATGACCGTTTCCTCTTTTTGCCCAACATGAAGCGGATGTACCCACTTTACTATTTCCAAAGCATCTCTTGCGGCAAGTGTTTAGACTAGAATCTGGTCGAGGAGAAAAGTAGGGTATCCGTCGGGACTCTGACTCGCTAAACGGTTCGTCCTATGAGGCGTAATTATGAGGTGAAGGGGTTAAGGCCAGGAGAGTTTCACAGAATAGACCCTAGTCGAGAAAAGGCCATTCCGGCGAATATTTTTATTCGTCGATTCATTGCCGTTCAAAGTGAATTCCCTGCTCAAGAGTTTAAAGCCCCTGTGTGGATATACTCCCTTGATGGGGGATGGTGGGTTCGTATGATAGATTTTGTTATTGACGAACTGCGAACGCCACTTATTTTGTCCAGACTTGAGATTCTGGTGATGGCCACGTGTAGCGGCATCATTCAGAACTCCTACAATCTATTTGCCATCTTAGAGAATTATAATCCTGATACTTGCACCTTTTTCACACCTGTTGGAGAGCTGGGTTTTGCTCTTCATGAAATGTACGCAGTATCAAGTCTCCCGTTTGTTGAGCTGCCATATGAAGAATTTGTTCCCGGAACTGACGAGCTTTCTATCTTGTGGACGATATATCCAGATATTTATGCCACCTTTTGGGAAGTGATGTGTCACTTCCATGTATGTGCCCAGCTGACCGGGTTATGATCAAGCGGCGTCAAATAGGCATCCTGGGCGGAGTATTTATTTCAGAATTTGCACAACGAGGACGCAGCAATGACTCGCCTTCCAGCGAGCTCCCCTAAGGTCATCATGGCCCGCATTAATGCTCCCAATCCCTATTATATCAATACAATTCGGGAAGATATCTTTCCATCTGCCACAAGGTTTGAGAGTTTCTACTATCAGGCGGAGACTCCTATTTCTGATACGGCACTGTTGGCTAGATTTTTGATGATCTAGTTGAAACATTGCGTGGTTCCCTCCAAGCCCATTGAGTCCATCCTGGTCGAGGTAGTATACCCCGCAGTGCTTTTAGTCCACGGGAGGCCAATAAGTCTCCTTTCGACTATGGTGAGTTGCTTGCAGTATGGCTTACGGGGATTTACTTCTGAGTTCCTGGATGTAAGGGAAATTGGGTTGAAGGAAGATAGGAAATTGAAGACTCTCCAACTGTGCGTACCAGTGCCGTACACTTATTTGATGGCCTGGTTTATTATGCACTGCCCCTCATTAATGACGGGGGTTAGTGGCGCCAAAAATTTTTGTGTCCCATTTGTACAACGGCTTGAGTCAGCTCAATGGGCACATTCGTACATAGTTCTGACTCGACAAATTTTGTTGAAAGAGGACAACTATCAAGTTTTTTGCTATTCTCCTGATTTTGACGGGGTAGAAGAGCTATGCCAGGTGTTCATGGATGTGGCACTTGGTGGCTTCACATCTTTGCCAGAGAGTATCTTCCGGTGGCTCATCACCATTAGACCCGGGTACTTAGTCTTTCATTTGAGCGACCGATGTATCATCAAGCCCTATTTGCCCAGCCGTTTCGACCGACAATTCGGGTGTGACCACCTGTATGTTGAGAATTCTAACCCTAAGCTAGCCATCATCGGGAATTTATATGAAGGGGCTCAGGCTTGGTATTATTAGACGGCCGACAACTCTGATGTAGTGTTCGCGCTGCCTTCTCCAATGCCCAACTGTTATATCATTCTCGGGTTTTGTGATTGGTATCGTGAAACTTCCGGTGGCTCATCACCATTAGGCCCGGGTACTTAGTCTTTCATTTGAGTGACCGATGTATCATCAAGCCCTATTTGCCCAGCCGTTTCGGCCGACAATTCGGGTGTGACCAACTGTATGTTGGGAATTCTAACCCTAAGCTAGCCATCATCGGGAATTTGTATGAAGGGGCTCAGGCTTGGTATTATTAGACGGTCGACAACTCTGATGTAGTGTTCGCGCTGCCTTCTCCAATGCCCAACTGTTATATCATTCTCGAGTTTTGTGATTGGTATCGCGAAACTTCGCTGATTCTGGAATATGATGCACATACTTCTTGCTTAAAAGACATTATAAACTAGGCCAAAGATCTGACAGAGGTTGACTTGCTAGCTTGCGAGTTGCCAGCTCTGTAGTTTCTTGCTAACCAGAGGATAGTGACAGCCAATATTCCTATTCCTGCTTGTTTTCTATTCTTCCTGTTCCTGTTACGAGACGACCTTGGCTCAAGCTGACTCCACACCGAAAGTCGTCAAGCAGTCTTGGGCTCCATCAATCAGTGAGGGGGAAGCCAAAACTTATTAGAGTTCCCCGCAATCACCTCGCCTAGATTCGGGGGTTCATACCCTCCAGTAGCAGAGATGTACGAATCTAGAAAGGATTCAAAAAAGACTCGTCTCAAGGGGATTGATGAGTATTTGATTTGTGAACAAGAAGTATTCAGAGCCGGCAAAGTTCAAAAGGAGGCCATGGGGGATGAGGCTCATGAAGAGAAAGCGGCTGGAAAGAGGGTTCTCACCATAGAGGAAGCAGCCCGATACGAGAAGAGGGCTCGTCAGCGAATAACAACCAGGATGAGTTCTCAACATGGGCTAAAGCTTATGTAAGAGGCCATTAGATCTACCCCCGCGACATATACAAGGGAAGAAGAGGAGAAGCCATCTGTCGTGTCGACTCCTCAATCACAGGTACTTCCACCAACTATTCCAGCTGAGGGGGAACGAGAGGTCATTATAGTCGACAAAGTTGTGCCCATTCTAGCTACTCTCTATCTAGGATTCAACTGGAAGGTATGCTAAGGTGCGCGGCTGATTTAGTTATGGGCGGTCGAGGCTCTTTTGAAGTCTATAGGCCCCATATAATGAGACGTCTGAGTCACATTGAGTGGTCAGGCAGCGCTCAATGGTTTAAACGTTGCATTGAGAGAATTTCTCATTTGGAAACAGACCTACAAGCCTTTCAGGATCTCGAACGTGTTGACATAGATAAAGTCTCTCATCAAAATTCAAACCGAGAGGACGTCTCAATAGGAAATCCTCCAAGCAAGCTTACTTGAGAAGAAGGCGCAGGTTGTAATTTTACAAGAGCAGCATAATCAAACACAAGTTGAGTTGACTAAATCTGCAATTGCCGTGACTGCAACTCAGGAGGCCATTGCTCAATTAGGAGTAGAATTAGCTCAGAAAAGGGCTCAACAAGAAGCTGCCGAGGGACTTCGTCGCCAAGGTGCTGAGATTCTTGATAGCTTTCATCAAGAGGTACATGCTCTTGAGGCCATTGAAAAGGAAGTTGCTACAGCTAAAACTCAATTTAAGAAAGATATTGCTGAGAGAGTGCGTACTGCGCATGAACAAAAACTTGCTGATCCTAAGTCCTGGCTCACAGTCATTCATTTGACGGGCCTTGACACTTAGAATTTTAGCAACAATCTTGTATCACTTTTTGTAAATAAAATGATACTTTTGCTCTTTCTTCATTTCTTTTGTGCATAATATTCTGACTCATAATAGACAACTTGATCGAAAGGGGCTAGAAGTGTGATATTGATGTAGCGACGATCGCACTATAGAAGTGTTACAGGACTTTTTTATTTTCACTCTAATTCATTATGAACAACCAACTCCCAGTGTGAGTGAATATAGTCTTGGGGCCTACGGGTAATATTTCTTGAGAAATTTCCCATTAATCGGCATCATGAGCCTATCACCTTTTTGATCGATGAGTTGATATGCTCCATTCGAATAGACTATTTCTATTACGAAAGATCATTCCCATTTAGGGTTGAACTTCCCTTTTGTCTTATGTGTCATGACCATAGGTCGGCAGACTACTAGACAAGATCACCTTTCTTAAAGATCCTTTCCTTAACCTTCCTATTATAAGCTATAGAAATTCGAGCTTGGTATAGCTCGATTTGTTGTTAAGCTTGAAGTCATTTATCATTTAACACTTCTAACTCTTGAAGACGTAGTTGATGTTGCTTTTCATTCATCATTCCGGTTGTAAGAGCAACTCTTAGAGAAGGATCCGAATTTCTAAGGGTAAAATGTCTTCATACCCGTATACGAAAGAGAAGGAGTAGCCTTTGTCAGAGTTCTCACCGTTGTGCGGTAAGCCCATAAACATTCACCCAACCTTTCTTCCCGATCACGTCGACTTTTAGAGACAAATTTCTTTAGAAGTTTCATGATGGTCTTGTTGAAAGCTTCTGCAAGGCTATTGGCTGGGGGATAATACGCTGTCGACACGGCACTTTAGATTCTGAACTTGTTGCAAAACTTCTGGAATCCATAGCTAACGAACTGTGTTCCATTATCATGGATTATTCACTGCGGTATGCCAAAGTGATAGATGACGTGATGCTTAATAAACTTGATTATGTTTGAAGTTTTGACTTCCTTTAAAGGAATAGCCTCCGACCACTTGGAGAAGTAGTCAGTTATAGCTAGGATAAATCGAGGTCCTTTAGATGTTTGTGGAGAAATAGGCTCAACAATATCCATCTCCCACATTTCAAATGGCCATGAAGAGGATGTTGGATGCAGATTTCCTGGTGCTTGATGAATGAAATCACCATGGATTTAGCACACATGACATTGTTTAGTGTAGTTAATGGCATCCACAAACATCTTTAGCCCATAGTAGCCAAGTGTCCTGAGTCGATCTCCTAATTTATCCTGGGTTGATGAGCTCCACACATTCTCTCGTGGACCTCTTTTAGAGCTCCTCGTGCCTCTTTTCAGGAGAGGCAACGAAGCAGAATTTCATCATGTGACTTGCAATACAAGGTTTGGGAAATTGTATTATAGTAAAATCGAAGGGTCTTCCATTTAATGGCGGCTGCTTCTTTGGGGTTATCCGGTAGAATCCCATGCAAGACATAATCAATATAAGGGAATCGCCAATCTCTTGGTTTGAGTTCGATGGAAGTTTCACAAACAGCCCCTTTTGTTGATTCTTCTGAATTTTCCTCTGTAGGAAGTCTAGGAAAATACAAATCACGACCCACGACAAATATTGTTGTCTCAGCCTTTGGTGGTAACACCAGTGAGGTTGCTAATGAAGCCAAAGCGTCTGCATATGCATTCTGAACTCGTGAAATGTATCCTATGAAGAAGCCTTCAAGCTTTCGAGCTAATTTTAGGACCGCTGAATGATAAGGGATTAAATCCTCATTGCGTACCTCATATTCTCCTCGAACTTGGTTCATGATGAGTTAAGAATCACCATAAGCCTTGAGGTATCAAATGTTGATTTCCTCGGCCAGTTGCATTCCTAATAATAAAGCATTATACTCCGCTACATTATTAGTGCATGGCTCAATTAAGGAGAACCTCCTTGGGATCACGTGACCGTTTGGAGAGATGAGTACAACCCCCACACTAGCTGTAATTCCTCTATCTGGTCTTGCTCTAGATGCTCCACCAAAGAATAGCTTCCATACTTGAATAACCTTTTGAGTCATGCAAGCTTCAGCGATCTCATCTAGTAAATCTTCATGCAGCTTGGAAGAATCAGGGACCGGATAGTCAGCTAAGAAATCTACCAAGGCCTGTCCTTTAATAGCCTTTTGAGGCATAAATCTTATGTCATATTATGAGAGGGGTATTGCCCATTTTGCTAAATGGGAATTCAACGAAGAAGGTTTTGTCATGAGTACCCTCAGATGATTTACTTTGGAAATGACATGTATTGTTTGTCCGACCAAATAATGTCGCATTTTCTAGATGACAAATACTAAGGCCAAGCATTCTTTTTCTACTAGATTGTATCTATATTCAGCTCCAATCATCATTCCGCTAAGGTAATAGATTGCTTGTTCACATCCTTGGTCATCGTTCTGAGCTAGCAGGGCTCCAAGAGAATGATCCATGGCCCTTACATGTAACAGGAATGTTTTTCCTAATAGCAGGACTACGAGGACTGGCTATTGCATGAGATATGTCTTGATTTCTTCAAACGTCTTTTGGCAATCTTCATCCCATATGAATGAAACCCCTTTCTTCATTAATTTAGAGAAGGGTTGGCACCAACTCAAAAGATTTGATATGAATCTTTGGATGTACGCTAACCTACCTTGTAGGCCTTTGAGCCTTTTGATGGTCCTTGGTGGCGGCATCTCTTGGATGGCATGAACCTTTTCTAGATCGAGAGAAATCTCTTGGGATGTAACTATAAATCCTAAGAATTTACCACTAGATACTCCTAGGAAAGATTTTGTGGGGTTTATTTTCAGTTGATGTGCTCTCATGATGTTGAACATGATCTTCGAATCTGAAAGATGATCATCTTTCTTTCGGCTCTTCACAACAATGTCATCTACGTAGCACTCGATCTTCTTGCATAAATATTGATGAAAAATTGTATTCATTACAAGTATAGGTTGCTCCAGCATTCTTTAACCCAAACGACATTACTGTATAACATTATACCCCCAGTGGTGTCCTAATGGCAGTGTGCTTCGCATCTTAAAGATACATTTTGATTTGATTATATCCTGAAAAACCATCCATAAAAGACATCCTCTCATACCCACAAGTGTTGTCAATCATAACATCCATAATGTGGAGTGGAAATTATCTTTTGGACATGCCACATTTAGATCACGAAAATCGATGCATATTCGGGTCATTCCATTTTTCTTGGGTACAGGAACAATATTGGCCACCCAATTTGGGTGTTATTCTTCTCTGATGAAACCCGAATCAATGAGTTTTTAGATTTCTTCTACAATTGCTTTCATAATTTCCGGACGGAACCTGCGTTGCTATTGCTTAACAGGTTTCACATTCGGGTCAATATTAAGACAATGCATGGCTATTTTTTGATCAAGCCCAGGCATATCTTCATAGTTCCAAGCAAAGATGTCAATGTACTCTCAGACGAGAGACACCGTGTCTTCTTTCTCATACTTGACAAACTTTCACTTATGAAGATTGGTTTGGGATTGGTTTCATCTCCTACATTTATTTGGATCACCTTGTCTTCAGTGGGTGGTTCTCGTTGTTCGAAACACATATCCCACAAAATGTCAAGATGTTTAATCCAAGGATCATTGGTTGATTGAATCCAATCCTCATCGTCATCTTCATTGTTTCTTGGATGACTAGTCGAGGTCATGTTTATAGACATGCCTCCGAAGACTGCTCCAACACTTACGTCGGAATCCCATGATGACGTTCCAGATGAATGGTCTTTCCCGAGGCAGTAACCTACTTCATTTTCTAAAGGGGAGGGTGTTGATATATATCCTAGCCCTCTTCGGGTCTTGTGATAGTAATCTTGAGTTTTACCTTCAGGAATAGTATGTTGAACCGGGGTCCTTCTTCCTTTCCCAAAGTTTAAACCCTCTTATTTATCAAAGTCATATCCCATGCTTTTCAGTATGTGGCGAGCATTAGTCTCGTAATAATGGAATTGAGGAATCACTTCGTCTTCCTCTGAACTCTCTGGATTGAGTATTTCATAGTCAACTCTCCTAAAATAACTTAGCTTTTGGCCTTTCTTTTTAGACGGGACCATAAAAAATGCCTTCTACATGTCCTCTATTCTTTTGAATGTAGAGAAAGATGTTCTGAGTGGCAAGTCTAGCAATTTTTTTTCCATATGACGCATGCCATGGCTCCGATCCTGCACCTATATCTGTTTCTTCACATGTAGATGAGACATCAGACAAGTAAACCAAATTGAAATCTTCATTAATGTACCACTCGCCCTCACTCAATACATTTTCTTTATTATTGAGCCTCTTAGGGCTCATTACATTTAACTCCCATGGACACTCTTCATCGGGTTCGAGCTTGATATCCGCTTTGTATTTGCTATCGACAACTGGTTTTGACAATTCAGGTTCTGGAATGTACAGGTAGAAGACTGAATCAGTATGATAGCTTTCTACCCCCTTGAATGACTGCTTCTCAGCTATCAAAGTCTTGACTTCTCCTTCTTCATCAACATATTTTATTACTTAATGAAGAGTCGTTGGGACAATTCTATTCGCGTGAATCCAAGGTCATCTTAATAGTAGATTATAGGACGTGTCCGCATCTATGACGTAGCAAGTCACCTCCCACTTAAGATCCCCAATTTGACACTTGAGATTGATTTTACCCAAGGGTCGTGAGCTGTTGGCATTGAAACCAAAGATAGTAGTCTGGGTAGAATTCAAACGATGGTATGGAATTCCCAGAAGTTGCATGACCCTATACGGCATTATGCTGAGTGTAGAGCCTGGATCCACTTGAACTCGGCTAATCTCTGACGATCTAATATACCCTGTGTAGTATAAAGGTCTGTCGTGCTTATGCTTGATCTGCATATTTTCTTGTGTGAATGATATGCATGGTAGATTTGGAATGGTTTGCAAACATTGTGCACAAGCAGCTTCTAGGAGTACAGGAACTTGTGTAATGAAGCTCTTTGTATCCGTTAAAGCTTCAACTAGAGCTTCCCTTGTGGACTTGGATAACTTCAGGAGCTCGTAAAGAGTGATTCTAGAGGGAATGTTGGCTAACTGTGCAAACACATCGAAACGGAACGGTCTGCTTGATGTCCCATTTCTTGCTGTAGGAGGTTCTTATTGTACCAAGCCTTCTTAGGCTTTCCCTTATCGATTGTTCTCTAGACTCCTGGGTGATTTGATCATACCTTTTTAAGTATCTCTTCCCCGACCTTGTGCCTACTCCCTGATCTGCTTCTTGATCAGCAGCCAAAATAGTCTCTTCTTTTTCTGAATTGGTGAGAGGGACGAAGTAAGTGTCATCTTCGTTTATGGACGGACTAATCATATTAGAAGATTTAGCCTCAGTCTTTCCCTTTGAAGACATTCTTGTCCACTGTTGATCTCCAACCAGGTCAGGATGGACCCACATTACTTCCCCTTTCGGAGTAGTAAGGGGTACCAAGCCTCTACCTTCTTGGCCATGTCAGTCAAGGTTCTTCAGATGTAGTTCTCCTTTAGGAATGGGGATGACACCATTAGGAGTTGCTACAAGTGGGAAATCTCTGAACTGGACCGATGTCATATTAGTGGACACGGTCTTCTATTCTGGTTTTAGTTTGAGCACATCGGCATCAACTAGTGCTTGCAGAATATCTTTAAAGATGTAGCATTTCTTCGTTGGGTGTCCCAACATTCTATAATATCAACAGTAATTGAGGTCATCCACTTTCCCTACTTCTTTAGGTCTCTTTACTTCTGGGAGCTTTAGTTTATTGTTCTTCCAGAGTAGCTAAAATAGAGTATCAACATGATCCTCTTTGAAAGAATATTGTTTAGCCAGCCTTGGCTGACTCAACGGCTTGCCTTGTTTTACTGATGAAGCTCAAACACTGGTATCGATGGCATAAATATCTTTTCTTCTTGGTCGAGGGGCATTGTTTTGACCACGTGGCGCTGGCTACTCTTGCCTCCCTATTTCTTCAACTTTAACTCGAGCAACAATTTCTTCCGCGTGTTCTTTCTGAGAAACCAATTGTTTCTAAGAACAGCACTCCTACGGGTTTGTAAGTTATGCTGA
>JBAKGM010000200.1:28107008-28136168 GCA_037177215.1 Asparagus racemosus
GAAGGTTAGCGTTGAGCGAGAAGACAAAGACAAAGGCTATTCAAACCGATCAAAGGTCAGAATTTGTGCTGGAAAATGGAGTCGGGGGGGGGTCATGCAAGAGCCAATTACGACCACTTGGTCAGTGCCGGGCTCCTCCCACGCGTTCCATAGGAGGTTCTTAGGAAGGAAGGCCTTTTCTAGGGTTGGTTAAAGGTAAGCAAAATAGAGGTTTCCAACTGGGTTTTAGCACCCGACTAACTAAGAGAAAGGGCTTGCTTTGCTGACCGTTCTTATAAATAAATGCTTTCCAGCGTCAGCCAAAGACCCAGCTCCTTCCTATGCTTCGGGGCATTAGGTCTTCTTCCCTCTCGCCCTCTACTCTTTCTTGCTTGGCTGCGCTTTTCCCGGGCGCCCCTTTAGCTCCCCTGGATCATTCCCATGGATGCCGCATCCAAATGCTTTAGACAGACGATCGATCGTAATTAATTCTTAGTTGGAACATTCCCCACTTCAACTAGGAGGGGATTTCAGTCTCCTCTGCGTCTTACTTAAATAAAGGGGTTCATCCCAGGCTTGCTTATCGCCTTAGGAGGGGAATGATCTTTCTCAAGCACACCCGAACGAAGTAGGGTGGTTTGGTCTCAGTCACAGGAATGTAGACAAGAAGACAATGCTTTCACCAACCAAATAAACTGAACGAACTCAACTTTGGCATACATCAGCTCGGTGCAGCATCGGATGGTTTTCCGAGATGCGTGCAGTTGTCTTTTCTTTCCTCTTGCGTGAAGGTACGATTAGGCGACTGTCAAGAGCGAATTGTGTCGATGGCGGAAAGACAGCCGAGCTTGTTGGATCTGAGGAATTGCATCACCATGCCCTTTCTCCGGGGCAGAGAAAGGGTGAACAACTGACTTGGAATAAATGAAAGATGTGAAGTTGGGCTTGGATCGGGTAAGAAGGAATGATACTCAAGTGAAAAGTGAGGCTTCGGGTCACACTTCGTGAGAAAAGGTTTCGTCTTTTTTTAACGAGTCGAACGAGGCGGCCTAGAAGCGGTCACAGGATAGAGGGCCATGGCTTCGTCTGAAAGTCTGATTTGCATAGGTAGTTTGTGATGCCCCTTAGGCCGATCAACTCTAACCAAACGATCTAAATCAACTAGATCAGCTCTCATCGGGACTCGCCGCCCAGACAATTTCCAAACCACAAATCTACGTTCTTAGCCAAACGGCTTCTTGCTGCTTTCCCTGCCCGGGTGTCTTGTACGCGAATACGCTACGCTATGTACGCCGTTAACACACAGCCTAAGGGTGCTGATGCGAAGCTTGCTCGCTTGCCTAAGTGGATCTTCCTCCCTTACATCCGTAGATCGAATCTTCTGTAGATCAAAGGACAAAACACATATGTAAGGTCAGGACTTCCATGGACGCGAAAAGGTCTTAGTAGCATCCGCTCTGGAGGTGGATAATCCGTTGGTTGGAAGGCCAGTGGGCACAAGGGATCAATGTCATAACTCCTGTCATCCTGCCGGAAGAATTCCGTGCTGAGCCACACTCTATACCACGAGCTACAAAAGTGATGTCCACTTCCTCAGTGTCTTCGATCGACCAACCGACGGCTAGTTCCGGAGCCTCCGAACCCTCCTGCTGGCTGGAAGGAAAGATGGATTTTGCCAGCCAGAGGAAAGAAGACTACAAAGGCAAGCGCGTCTTCTGATCCGGAGCCTCTTGCAGTGCAGGAATGAATGCGAAATTGAAGATGATGCGAGAGGCCGGGGATAAGAAAATCCAAGCTCAGCGGAATGCTTCTATCTTCCCAGCGCAAGCTGGGGTAGAGCATAGCCTTTGGGGCGGGCGGTAGGCTTGGAGAGAACTTGCTTGATGTAACCCGGCCTTGGCCCCAACCAGCTTGGCGGCTTAATTAGGTGGCTTGGCTCGGTATCCTCTCGGTATTGAAGAATACACACTCTCCTTTGTTCGAGCTTTGCTGGTATATTGTACATTAAGACTACTTTGGTACATAAAGAGGTATATAAGTTAATACACCTTAGACTTATTCTTCCAATCCCTCTCTTATCGAATGAGCAGGTAAGTACATTCATCTTCCCCCCTGACTAAGCATGATCCCCCGGTCGATTGAGTCGAAACTTCTCCTTTGTATCGATTCCCCCACTAGGTAGCGAGTGATTAAGACAGCCCGATGAGCTAAGAAGTCAAGAACGTTGTTGTTTATCCCCTTTCCTTAGTTCTTCCTTCTACCGAGCGAGATTGAGAGATGAAGCGGGCAAGCAAGATCGTGTATTTAAATAAGGAGTGCGAGTAGGTTAGATCAACAGGAGAAGAACTCAACAGAGAGTAAGAAGAAACAGATAGAGCAAAGGAAGGCCTAGCTTAGCAGGTCAGGTCTTGGCTCAGCAGACTCAACAGATCATAGCTCGGAAACAAGACTTGGAAAAGGCACTGAGCAAACACCGGTATCTGCCTTAGATGGCTTTGATTGATTTCCACCCTTTTTTCTTAGATTAAATGACTTTCCCCCCTTGGATTGAGTTCTTCCGACTTCCTTGTTGAACTTGAAGACTGCTCAACTCCTAGCTTAACCCAGAACAAGACTATATAAGACAAGCATCAATGCCCGGCCCCTGTTAAGCAAAACACCCTGCCTTTTAAGAAGGACGGGTCCTGATGTATGTTGCTGGTTCAGAATCAACAAATATTGATGAAAGCATTGATGCTGGCTTAAAGTCCTAAACAAAGCTAGGCACGAACACGAACATCAGTACCTGGGTCAGGCTCAACAGATCTTGTTGGGTCAGGAGATCCTGGTGATTCGGAAGGAGAAGAATCAGGCTCGAAAGCAGGCGTGGAACACATCAACAATTCCAACCTAGAAAAGAGATGGATCTCCTGTAGGCTATACAAGAGAAGCATATCTTGTCTCAGAACTAGGCAACTAATAAGGAATGAAGAAAAAAATAGAAGAACAGTAAGTTCCTCTTTCTCGTTCGAGGGTGTTTATCACTATTCTAAGACAGGACTTTCTTACCGCTCTTACCGCTGCTCGAATCCTTCTTTTCTAACCAACCGATGTCGATGTTTGGGATCCGAACCAAGGCATTCCGTCTGATATACGTACTGGTATCACCCTGTGAAGCAAAGTCGGACAAGGGGGAAAGACATGGAATTGATAGGGAACCGTTTGTTATATTGTATTCCATCCATCCTTTTGTTATATTGTAGTCTCAATACTATTTAGTAATATATCATTCTATTTATACTACTATTTTAATTATTTTATTGTAATTCATAAATAATTATTATAATAATTTAATTGGTTACTACTAATAATTGCGTATCCTAATTTTATAAATATTTTTTATATTAGTTTTTAATAATTAATAGTCATAATATTATTGATAATTATTTAGGAAGGTGAGAAGGTGCATAATTAATAAGAGCTTATATTTATTTAGTGAAAGATTTATTAGAGATAATAACATAGTTAAAATTTATCAAAATTTAAAAAGATAAAAAGAGTTAAAAATTTTAACACCTCAATCCTCTTTTTATAGCAAGTTCTTTTTCGGTTTTTCCTGCTACGTCCAGCGGTCCTGTTAATGATTCATGGGTCAATAGGATAATGACGCGTATGGAACTCATTTGCATTTACATGATAACCAAGGGCTTTATCTATTATTCCCTTTATATTTATTTTTCTTCAGTGCAGACTCGCGCGAGACAGTTGGGATCCACGGGGCAACTCGTACATCTCATATATTCACATAGATATGGGTTTTTGCTTAAATGGATAAAAGAATCCTCATCTTTTCCCAGTGAGAAAAAATAACCCCAAGAAGTTTCACAATTTTCCCTCTTCTTCCACTGACCCAAAAAATGACTATCATTTACTTCAAACTGATAAAAGAAACTGCAAATTTTTTTATTTGAGGGGAAAAGGAAACCGCAAACTATTTTTATTCTGATAATTATGAATTTGTCTTCCTCCTCTCTAATCCAGAAAAGAAAAAGGAAGAACTCAGAAAAACGTTAGATCATGTATTCTTCTTTTTTTCCAGTTAAAAATAAGTATTCTCCTAAACTACAACCTTGAATCTCACCGCTCACCATCCCGGATCATCACTGGAGGCAGGACTACTCTCTAATTGAGATGAATTTTTTTTTACTTTAGAAAAATACCATGCATAGATAAAGAAATTAAATCATCTATGATATCAACTCTAAAACTCCCATCAACTGCAAGGATACTGACAACGATGATTGTCAGATAATATACAATTTGCATTAATTAAACCTATTATTTGCCCCTCCGTTTTAATTGGGAAGTTACAACAAGCAGTGACAATAATTTTTTTAAAAAAATCATTTGATCACTTATTTATTCTATAACAGCGCGTATATATGTTCTATTAGAATACATAAACACAGTTTCCTGTGATCAGAATGTCGCAGCTCAGCTTTGCAACATGCACTTTGAAGTTACTCTGTCAGGCCAGCCAATGTACAAATCTGTCTCAACGTCCGTGTGCTCGTTAGTGTCGTCACTGGAACCTGCTTCCTTTGAAGCAGATGCATGTAAAAGAGACTCTCCCAGCTATTCCAAACAAATATATGTAATTAGTCTCATGCTTTAGTATTTATTGTTTTCGCTAATGGAGGACAATAATTTTTTTTAGAGAAAAAGGATGGGGTTCCAAACTATGACACCCCACAGCCACTGCCACTACCAGAAGACAGTTTGTTAAAGGCTAAATTTTAAAACTAGTATTATAAGCTTCTTTATTAGAGAAAACTATCATGAACGCTCAAAACAACAGAACTTACCAGCTGTTGAAAAGTGTTGCTAATAGCAGTAACGGTTTGAATAAAAAGTGTAAAGTATAACTAAAGACAACTGTTCAGATGGAAAGCACAAAACAATCTACAATGTTGTCAAACAAAGTAAGCAGTTTCGTGGGAAATTTCATGGTAAGTTTCTCTAATAAAAGAACGTATGGCAGTTGTGTACAAAACCTCCCAAAAATCATGGAAAACTTGACCCTTGAATAATAATGATAGTATACCTGTTGGCGCAATGCTGCATTCTCCTCCAGTAGAATTCTTTCCTGTATTGAGTTAACAAATTATAAAATACAACAGTTATTAGTAGCAGATGCAAATCTGCAAATCTATGTATCTCTACCAAACTGTTTAAGTCTCTTACCTGTTCTTTAAGTTTCGAAATATGCTCCTCTAGCAGGTAATTCTTGACAAAGATAAATGAGAAAGCAGTGTCAGGATGTTAGTATCACGTTGCTTCTGATTCAAATTGCTACTTTTATGTACCTTCCTTCCTCTGATGTTCCTAATACTTCTCTCTAGCTGATTCTCTAACTCATGTAGTTCCTCAATTGAACATGATTGCAGGTTTTGCCCCATGAGCTTCCTGTAGCATTAACACGGTAATCAAAAACATGGGAGTTGTAGATTGATGCTAACTGAAGTAGAAACCTTTGCACGTACTGCATGGGAAAAAAGGAGTAGAAAACAAGTTATCACCTTTTTGAAGACTCAAGAAGTTCAATCTTCTTTGCCATGCTTGTAGCTTCTTGCTTCCATTGCTGTGCTTCACGTAAATTGTTTTCACAACATTAGAAAGCACTACAGAGAAATTGAGATGTACTACAATATCTCTAGATTTTATTACTCCAGCAAACGTATTGTTTTTTACTGGAATAAGATGAATAAAAGTAAGTATAATGTAGCTACTGTTAAACTTACTAAAGGTGCTATGACATTAGTATGTGAATGCATCAAACGTTGGAATGCAAAATGAATGGATAAAATATATGTCAGGTCAGGACTTCATAGCTTGATCTGTTTTATCCAAGCGATTCTGAGTCTATATATGTTTGAAGTCTGTGTTACTCCACACTGAAGCACTACTTCTTGCCATCAATAGGTTTTCCTCAAAAAGTTTAATATATGAGCAGCCAGTAGATATCCTTTACAAGAATGATGCTATCAACTCATTGATCATTCTAGATTTATTGAAGATGCTATGGGTAGTGTGGTCGTAATGATAGCCTGCATCCAAAACAATAGATATTGCTTTGCGTAACTAAACAAAATATTGTTTCATATCAACCTCTTTAACGTCTAAAGAATTCTATAATCAAAGTGCCAAACCAGGAAAAATGAACAGTGCTGGTACTGTGCAGATCTATAAAGGTTTACATCCTGGAAGAGGCATGAAAGTGCACCTATTTTAGAGAAAAATATAGTCAAAATTTCTTAAACAATGGTATATCGAAAATGGTTGTAATTATATCTTCTTTCCTACCACTGTGTATGTTTCCCAAGAATTTTGTATTTCTGCTTTGCGTTAGTATCATTACACTAATAAGCGAAAGTAGCCCAAACAGCATATCTCAATGACTAAGACTACAATATAGAATCGGTTCTACTACGAGGATAGATGGCAATTGTAAGTACTCCACCTGAATGTCATGTTCTGCTGCCGCGCTGTTGTTGCTGTTGTCTTCAACATGCAGCTTGTAACGTTCAATTGTCTTTTGCATGCTAAAGGATTTCAGAGGAAAAGAAATATATATCAGATGATAAAGATGACATCAGAATCTGAATATTAAAGTAAAATCAGGCAATAGTACAAGGCTACATTTCGAAGAAACAGAAAAATACTTCCGTTAGAAATTAATGCCAGTAAACCTCTTCTCAATTTCCTGATTTAAGATATTAATAAACTCAAGAAATCAGTGAGTCCATAGAATCTCACTTCCACATCGAATAGAAAACCTTGGTTGACTGCCCATCATGAAGGAGAAACAATAAATCCTCCAGCCCAAGTATGCAGCTCAGTTACATTATTCGTTTTGCGCGTCAACTACTAAAAAACTCATTCCTCACTTCATTCAACTTTATTGAGAGCACGTCTAGTTAAAAGGCATTTCAACAAAACCTACCAGGAGTTCATGATTTAGCAGTCTGCTGCTTCAAACTTTAGTGCAAAAGAATTGTAAATTTTAGGTTTGCCTCTAAAAAAATCAAGATTTAGATCAAGTGGTAGCTTAAAGAAAATAAAAGATAGTAATTAAATGGAAAGTTGAACAAATTTATCCCAAAAATAAATTGCAATTCCAATTTTTCTAGAAGATGTAAATGTGTGATCCAAAACCTTTATTACACAAGTGCCTTGTAGACAATTCCTTTGGAAGGGATTACCACACCAATTGCAAAAAAGATTCATCATGCATAAACACAATTTTTTTTTCTTTCTTTTTTTCCCAACTAAAACTTCTATACAGCCGTGGCCACTCCTTTAAATATAAAATAATTAAAAAAGGTTATAAACCTTGAAGAGGATATAGGGTTCCTCATTACCACATACCCAAGCGGGACAACTTCCGTAGCTTTATAAGTATAGGAAAAGATGAAGCGGAGTTAAACCCAAATTCCTTATCCAAGTAAAGAACCCCTACATGAGCATTGTACTCAATTTTTAACTCTGATTCCTTGAAGGGATGATAGAAAATCACTACAAGCACTCTTAACTTAAACCCAACTTAAAATTATTATTGGAGTAATTATCTTCAATCACGTCAAAATTACCGTGTTTAAGCTAGAAAAATGCAAATTTTGCTTACACTAACTACACACTCCATGCTTGTCTCACCCACATCTTCACTCATTGAGTGGGTGCTATGCCCATTAAATTTCTGCTACATCACTAATACCAGCTTTATAACATCATTGCAGCTCTTGGGTATCTTAATGCCAATAATTAAATAAAACAACATTTGTTCATGATCGTTATAAATGTTTAACAAATATTTTACCAACCCTCAATTGTCTAGTCCCACATCGAGGGGATAATAAGGTTTGAATGGGTTTATATTGAGAATCTCAGGAATCAAGTACAACTAGTGCTAACATTTTTGGTGATGGATTGACACAAACGTGTTGCACTTAGTGGGTCTTAGGACTTACACTGCATTGACAGGGTCATAGCTCTGAGACATGTCAAATGGTATCAGAATAGTTAGCCAGCTGGAAGTGTGGATACTACATGGGACAAAGTGCTATTGTGCATGAGAAAGGGAAGAGCCCCATCTAGATACCATTGGAGCCACCTCCACACATACATGAGAGCCACTTCTAAAACCCATAAGATCCATATTTCGAATCCACATGCATGAAAGCCACCTCCAGAAATAATGAGTCATGTCTAGAATCACATCACATAGTGATGATATTAGGATGATGTAAGCATATTTGAAGTGAAGTGATTGGAGTACCCCTCACTTATTTAGTCCCATATAACGGAAATAATAAAGTTAGTATGAATTTATATTGAGAGTCTTGGGAGTCAAGTGCAACTAGTGTTAGCATGTTTGGTGATGGATCAAGCCAAACTATGGTCTTACACTTGGCCAACAGGCTCACAACCATAGGGAGTGACAAATATTGCCTCCGATCTATTCTTCTATCAACTGTTGGGAAATAATAGCTCATTAAGGTGAATTTCAAATCCACCTCTATGTGAGATGGTTTAACCTTACTTTTAATCACCTACACATAACCACGGATGGTTCAGCCAATGTAAAAAATTCTCTCTAAAGTAACAATAACCTATTCCAAGCTTATAACGTGATAGTAAATCTGTTAATATGTATTCTTCGTTACAAGAATAGATATTGCTTGACAGGTGTCCTAGCTAGAAATAGAATACATCAGGAAAAGGGCTTAAACAACATAAATCTTACAAGGAGTGAAAATTTGATGGAAAGGACAAATCACATTGTTTGTAAACATAAGATGAACTCTGACAATTAATCCATTTGTTAAATATCTTATTTACAAACATTGTTTGTAAAGATAACATAAACTGTGGCATTTAATCCATTTGTTAAATATCAGAGACATTGTTTATAAATATTAGAATAGAGAGTACTTTTAGTGTCTATTTTCTTTATTAAATATTTTTATTGTAATAAAGAGGAATGATCTACAATGAAATCAAGTCACTTTTCCTACAATAACATCATATCAGAGCATGTTATGAAAATCCTAACTCCCTAATTCCCTCCTCAAATCCTAATCCTCCTCAAACCCTAATTTCCATCTCTCCTCTCCAAATAATCCTCATCCATCTCTCCAAACTTAACCCCAATCAATTACTAACCTCTCTCACTCTGACACTGTTCATCGCATGAACAGTAATATCGGTACTGTTCATCCCGTGAACAGTGAAGCCAAGCACTTCATCGCTTGAACAGTACCTCCTCCGCAGTTAACCGCCCATCTACAGTTAATCATCGCTGCCCCATCAACGATGCACTTCCAGACCCGCTGCTCTTCATCCCCTTTGACAATCATCATAATTATTGCAAATTATAATAATTTCTTTCAAACAACAAAGTTTTTTTAACACTCTCCAGTTATTATCTGTCGTTTTCTTTCTACACCTCAACTACTACTTATGGCTACTACTAAGGAGGACCATGATCATTTATAGATCACTATAACTAAACTCAATGGAAAAATCTGTTTGATATGGGAAAAATCAATTCGTGTTTATCTAAGTTCTAAGGGAAAGTTAAAGTTGATCATGTTCTCTAAACCTGATCTTTCTGTTACTATCTCTACTACTGCTACTGACAAGGATGCTGCGAAAATCTCTATTAAGAAGATTAAGGAAAATTGGGAACGCGACAACTCAACTGTTATGACTTAGCTATGGGGAAGTATGGAGTCACACATATCCACTCACTTTATTTTTCTAGATACTACTAAAGAGATATGGGAAACTGTTCGGGACACTTATTCTATGAAGTAAAATGCTTCACGAGTGTTTGATGCATATGAGGAGCTCTTTAGTATTTAGCAGGGAGACAAGAGTTTGGAGTATTATAGTCAGCTAAATGGGATGCATGATCTCCTTAGCCAGTATCATCCTGTGACTACAGATTTTCAGACTTTGAAGAAACAACGAGATGATCTCTTTGTCTGCAAATTACTATCTAGACGAGGACACTTATTAGCATCAGAAGGCGGATTACCCTCTTTATGGAGAATACTCTCGCCTCTTTTAGGCGGTGGAGACTCCACTACAGCCCTCAATTGCTGAGACTTCTGCAATTTTCTTGTCCACAAAATCTTATCGTGGTGGTGGTAGATTTATTCCCCGAGGGCGTGGTGGGCATACTGATCATGGTGGTCATGATGGGCGTGATCGTAGTCGAGGAAATGATTCACGTTTTTCTACTCACCATAGGCGGACAAATCACTATGTTGAAACATGTTGGGAGCTTCACGGCAAACTAGAGTGGTCACAATCTCCACATAAGTCGTATATCTATGATGAGCGCGGCTTATCTACCTCAGTTAAGAAGAAATCTTCTACTGTCCATCCATCTTCAACTAATGAGCATGTTTCCATGAGTCGGTCAGAGTATAATTCTCTACTTCAGAAGGTGCAGGCGGCATCTACTTCAAAAGTTGCTACTTTCGCCCACCCAGGTATTACCTATCTTACTCGTGCACCTTCTACTTCGTGGATTATTGAATCTATTGCCTCTTCACATCTCACGGGTAAATCTACAAATTTTTCACAGTTTTCACAAACTCACTCTTCACCTTCTATTTTATTTGCTGATGGGCGCTCACGCGTTATCCTTGGCACCGGCACAGTTACACCTACTCATTTACTTTATCAAATGTCAATTATATTCCAGATGTTCCTTTTAATCTTAAATCTGTTAGCTGTTTGATGAAATATTTAAACTGCTCTATAATGTTTTCTCATTCATCTTGTGTGTTCCAGGATATTCACACGAAGAAGATGATTCGTGGGGGTTATAACGTGATGGGTTGTACTATTTTCAGGGTGCTGATGGACAATTTGATAACATTATAGCTGCTGCTTCAGATGTTTCTGCTCTTCTATGGCATAATCATTTAAGTCATGCATCTATTAGGTCATTGCATTCTATCATTCCTTATACCAAGTCTATCACTAAATTAGAATGTATGTCATGCCAACTAGAAAAACATTATAGGACTACCTTTGTTTCTTGGAAAAATAACAAATGTAATTCAATCTTTGATATTATTCTTACGGATATTTGAGGTCCTACTCGTGTTAAATCTTTTCAGGTTTTTCTTATTTTGTAACATTTATTGATGACTATTCTCGTATGACATGGTTACTTTTGCTTAGAGATAGTTTTAAGATTCTATCAGTTTTTAAAGTTTTTCATCAAGAGGTTAAGACACAATTTGATTGTTCTTTGAACATTTTGCGCTCTGATAATGCTACTGAATATATGCAAAAAGCTTTTCAAGATTATTGTTCGTTGCACGGTATTATTCATCAGACATCTTGAGCTCACACATCACAACAAAATGGTATTGCTGAGCGTAAGAATCGTCATCTTCTTGATATTGCACGAACATTATTAATTCATAAGCATATACCAAAGCATTTCTGGAGTGGTGCCATGTTAATTGCTTGCTATCTGATTAACCGTGTGCCTTCAACCGTTTTAAATAGTCAAATACCTATATCTATGCTATATAATTATAAGAATAAAAAGGTTTTTGACATACCTCCTAAAGTTTCGGATGTCTATGCTTTGTTCAATTTCTTGATAAAGAGCGTGCTAAATTAGATTCTCAGGCTATAACATGTGTTTTCTTAGGATATTCAAGAACTCAGAAAGGCTATTGATGTTGGAATCATGAAATCAAGAAATACTTAGTTTGTGGTGATGTTACATTTTTTGAAGATACTCTTTAGTTTACATCCTGCCATCTGAGTCTCCTCCTATAGATGCACATTTACCTATACCGGTTATTTCTGAGAAATTAGCGACAGTAACACCACAGGCAATGAAACTGCTACAAGTTTATCAGCAGCACAAAAATAAAAGTACACAATTTGCCACTATACCTACTATCCAATCTACCTCTTTGCTTGAAGATCTTGTTCATGTTCCTAAAGAGTCTGATGACTCTGATCTTCCTATTGCCCTTCAAAAGGTAAACGATCTTGTACCAAGAAAAATTGCATTGAAAACTTTGTTTCCCTTTGTCATTTATCACCACATTATGCTGCCTTTGCCTCATCATTATCCTGTCTACTCCTAAATCCTTTCGTGAAGGTCTTTTAGATCTAGGGTGGAAAAGTGCAATGGATGAAGAAATTGTTGCCTTGCATTCTAATAAAACTTGAGAACTTACTACTCTACCACTAGGAAAATTTGTAGTTAGTTGTCGATGGATATATGCAATGAAATTTCTTTCGACGGGTCAAGTGGAACGATTAAAGAAGCACTTAGTTGCCAAAGGGTATGCTCAAACCTTTGGCGTGGATTATTTTGAGACATTATCTCTGGTTGCTCGCTTGCATTCAGTGCGGATTTTATTATCGGTTGCAGTTGTGAAAAACTGACCACTTTTTCAGCTAGATATCAAGAATGCCTTATTGCATAGTGATTTACAAGAAGATGTGTATATAGTTCAGCCACCAGGATATGACGTTCAGGGGGAGCCTAAAAAGGTTTGTCACCTTGAAAAAGCCATCTATGGTTTGAAGCAGTCTCCTCGTACATGGTTTGATAAATTTAGTATGGCGATTAGCAACTATAGCTTAAAGCGTACTACATCGGATCATTCCATTTTTGTGAGACATTGAAGCAATGGTACTATTGTCCTTACTGTATACGTGGATGATATCATTATATTAGGAGATGATCATCAAGGCATTCGAGATTTGAAGTTATATATTAGTTCTCACTTTCATATGAAAGATCTAGGAGTTTTACAGTACTTTCTTAGGATAGAGGTTGCTCGTTCCTCTTAAGGGGCTGGCTCTATGTCAAAGAAAGTATCTTTTTGATCTTATTGACAATACTGACATGCTTAATTCCACGCCAGTTCATACGCCTATGTACTCTCAAATTAGATTTGATCCGCATTTGGGGGAAGCTCTCTCTAATCCTACTAGTTACTAGAAATTGATTGGCAAGCTTATCTATTTGACGGTTATACATCCCAATATCACTTATATTGTTGGAGTTCTCAGTCGATATATGCAGAATTCACATTAGTTACATTGATCTGCAGCTTGTCGGGTACTAAGATACCTAAAAGGAGCACTAACGAAAGGACTCTTTTATCATACTTCCAACAATTTGGATATTGTAGGCTACTCTGATGTTGACTGGGCAAGTGATCCTCTTGATCGAAATTCAATTAGTGGTTATTGCACTTTTGTTGGAGGCAATTTGGTCACTTGGTGAAGTAAAAAACAAACAGTTGTTGTCCTTTCCAGTAATGAAGTTGAGTACAGAGCTATGGCTCATGCCGCATGTGAGATGACTTGGGTTCGCTCAGTATTGCAGGAGATGGGCATTGTTTTCTCAAAGCCCGTGACACTCTATTGTGACAATCAAGTAGCTACCTACATTGCAAGCAATTCTGTGCTTCATGAGTGGATAAGGCATATCGAAGTGGACTGTCATTTTATCAGTGATATGGTGTTTTTTAAGAAGATTGTTACTCCACATGCTCGATCGACTGATCAGATTGCTGACATACTTACAAAAGCCTTGCCACGGTCATTGTTTGATGCACTTTGTAACAAGCTGAGCATGATTGACATCTTTGCACCAGCTTGAGGGGGAGTATTAGAGTTAAGAGTACTTTTAGTGTCTATTTTCTTTATTAAGTGTTTTTAGTCCCACATCAGGTGCACTTGTAATCTTAAACTATTTATCTATCTATATAATAAAGAGGACTAATCCACAATGGAATCAAGTCACTTTTCCCACAATCACTGTAAAGATAACATAAACTCTGACATTTAATCCATTTGCTAAATATCTTATTTATAAAGAATTTAGAATGTATCTAATTGGATGTGAGGGAAAATGAGAGACTGTTGGAAGTTCTCTGAGTATCTTTACACGCAAAATATTTTTCTATATTAACGGATATTAAAGTGATTTTCATATTATTAGATTATGCAATTAAAATTAGATATGCAAATGATAATAGATGTAATAGTAATCTTAAAAACCAAGTATTAAGCTATGCACTTGTTTAGATCACATACGAAAAATGAGATATAGAACTAAAATATGACCATGTACTACACACGTCTATAGGCTAAGTTACCATATTGGTATATTTTGACCCTAAGTATCCACTTAGTATTTTTTTTACTCCAACAACGATAAGATATATAAAATGAGGCAGAGTGACAAGACCTATCTTTTAGCCAGAGAAAAAATTCAAACGGTTAAACATCACGTGATATGCTGATATGGCATCTTACGTGACAAGTAGTTAGGCTCATTCATTTGAGCTGAAATGAATTTTCTATTTCAAATTAGGACTCAAAAGGATGGGAATTATATTGGGTGTTCTTCCTCCTAGGGTCAAAATTGAGTTAGGAAATTTGAAATTAGGTTAGTGAATCTCTGCAATTTAGGGAGGAATCGTTCTCTTCCTTACATGAATAGAAATAAAAGGAAAAGAGAGAAGGGGGAATGTTTGGGGAGTTTTAATAATGATTACTTGAAAATTCTGCTTAACCATTGCCACATAAGCCCAATTAAGCTACGTAAGACGCATATGATAAGTCACGTGAGGTGATTTTGTTGGAAATTTTGCTTTAGCCAAAAACATCTTTTTGTAATCGTGTCCCACTTTATATACCTTATTGTCAACAGAGTAAAAAAAATATCAAGTCGGTAGCTAGAGTCAACAAAATATACAAACATGACAATTTAGCCCATATCTATATATGTGCTCATGACATAATACATATGGGAATATATGTCCTCGTGATTAAGGCATATCAAAACAGCTTACTTGTCGTTGTAATGCATGATGTGTTTGTTAGGTATGAGGTTGCAGCTCATTAGGAAAATGAGCAGATGAAGTGGTGGTGAGGCTCATACCATTTGATGTGACAAATATGGTAGGCCTCACCATGTGTGCATCTCTTAATAGCTCTTTTTACAAAATAAGCCATCACTTCATGTTTATTTTTTTCTATACATGATAATATTTTACAACTCAGTATCCTAGTTAGGTTCAAGTGAAGCACCACCTTAAGAATCCAGTGCAGTATGTCATAATAAAAGGATTTGATTAGCAACACGAGCTACTATCTAGATCTGAGTAAGAAGAGAAAAATGGCGAAGATCAAAAGAAAGACAGTGTCATATATCCCCCAACTAATGAACTGATTGAATACGTCACCATTACATATCAATAACTCACAATAGTTATGTCTAACCCAATAAAGTAATAGAAAAGTCAAAAGTATAACTCGATTTGATATTTGATTCAATTCATAAAGAAGCAATTAACTCTAATTCCAACTACTAAGTACTAAATAACAAAACAAATAATTGTTCGACTTGCTAAAGCACGCCTGTTGCACTTCAACCAATCTAGGAAAAATTTTAGTTCTTATCAATCGGAACGTCTTGCATCTTTCTTTCCTTCTTTCTCATTGAGAACATCAAAATTTTGATTTTCCATGCAAGGGGAATTACACTAGAACAAGAGATGATCAACATATATAATAACACATATGTTGAATAGGTTTTGCTAGGAAGAAAGATCAAATTTACATGCTCATTTCATCAAGAAAAATTGGCTTGAGAAAGTAAACCAATATCACTTTTGGTTCCACTAATTGGCTCGAGTATTTTTTTTAAGCATTAAGATACGATAATGAGTCATTTCTCTCATTCTTGACTGCCAATCAATTTTCTTGACCTTCGTATCATGTTGTGATCACTGTTATAAATAGCAGTAAATAGCTCCGCAATAGCGGCGCTAATAGCGTTAGCGGTCCCTTCCCACTACGCTATCGCCCAATAGTAGTGACATATTGTGGACTGTGCGCTTTCCGCTTGCAAAGGTGGCCAATAGCGCACCATAGCGGTGAATAATGAGTGATTGCGAGCAAAATTCACTTTTTGACAGCTATGTAAAAGCAGTTTGAGATTTATTTTTTTAAAATTAAATCTGACCCACAACCACTGCATCCCACCATCTCCCGTGATTTCCGGCGTACTCCCGCCGCCTCCCATAGCCTCGGACACCTCCCTCAGCACTTCCACTCACCTCCTCTCGCCGTGAGTTCCTCCTACTGCAGTCCTCTCACTGTTTAGCTCATCTTCTCGAAAACGATGACTCTTTGACTCCTCCAGTCATCTTCGGCATTATGTGATGGTTACATATCTATTTCATGTTTAGGATCTCTTTAAATCATCAAATATGCACTTTTAAATTTTTTAAAATTTTCTTTAATTTTTTTAATATTTATACATATATAAATTAGACCGCTATTTGACTTTGCACTTTTTACCGCTATTTTACCGCAATAGCCTCAAATAGGCTTAGCAATACCTCACTGCTACGCGACGCTATCCTCTATCGATAACATTAGTTGTGATGATCATTTCATGACAAACTCTACTATGTAAAGTAATGATGTCACATAGATTTTACTCCTTGATCCCAACTTATAAAGAAAGGGCACTTTTAATACTCTTTTACCCTTGTCTAATATATTTTAGGCACCCAACATTCCATGGCCAAGCAACAGACATTGTGTCAAACATATCTGATTGTGTGCAACCAAAATATTTTCTTTTTGGGTTTTAAGACATAGGAAGATACTTTGTCTAACTAGATTTATAAAATCAAAACTAGCTTAAATTGTAGCCTATTTATCTAATCCAATACAGTTCAAACTCAAGGAGAGATGACTCAACTATCACTGCAACTGATCAGACAAAACAACTTCAGCATATGTATATTTAAATAATTGGATGTTCTTTCTTATTCAAATTGTATCCTTAATCATCATATTCATTTGTGTGCACGCCTTTGTCTAGGGACTATAGAGAAATAGAAAAGGCAAAGTTCTTATTTTATCTAACGCTAATCTCTCTTAAAATATGGACTAGTAAGACATTACAAAATAGGTATGAGCTAAAATTATAATCAGTCACATCTCACAATATCTCATAATATCTATTAAATCCCCCTCAAACTGGAGCAAATATACTATATATCCCTAGCTTGTTAGAAATGGAAATAAAACTACTTTCAAGACTTAGGTAATATCATCTTTGAAGAGTGTAGTCACCTCTAGAAGAAATCCTAAGAGGGTCAGCTAGAAGAAATATTAGCCAGGTCAGCCAGTAGAAACCCTAAGCAGGAAAGCCAATAGAAACCATAGGTGGATAAACTAGTATAAACCTTAGACGGGTAAACCAGAAGAAACTCTAGACGGGCAGCTAGTATAAACCCTAGGCAGGTAAGCAAGTAGAGACAATGTCGAAAGAGGAGCAATGTCGTTGCAGATAATCGCCGACAATGACAGCACGCAAGCAATAAGGTTGGTACTGTTTATCACCAGGAACAGTACAAGGTTACTGTTTATTGCGTGAACATTACCTCAATGAACAACATATACTTTTTTTATCTGCCATTTTTTTGTGGAGGGTTTTCTATGAAGATTTAGAAAACTGTGATGCTGAAGATAAAGTTGTCGATGCTAAAGAGTCATCAAAGACATAGCCGACGAGGGGAGCATGAAGGTCATGCAAAATCCTCTCAACGGCTTCAAAATCTAGAAAGATGGGAGAAGTTGCTATGATCGAGTAGTCTCTGATACAATGTAGAGAAATAGAAAATGCAAAGTTCTCATTCCATTTGAAATTCTCCTCTCTTAAATAGAGATTAGAAAGATATTACAAAATTGGTATAAGATAAAATCATATCTAATCGCATCTCACAATATCTCATAATATATATTACATCTACAATTACCAATAATATCTAACACTATGTTGCATAGGTAAGGTAGGGTACGGGTATGGGTACGGGACACGACAAATTTGTAAAAGGTAAGGTACGGGGACATGGCTATATATATACATGTTATGTATATTTATATATATATTAAAATTAATAATTAACATAAGATTAATATTGTTTTTCATTTACAAAAGATCAATATATAAGAAATAGATGTGAAATGTAGAATATATATATCCAAGAAGTGTATGAGGAGTGCTTTAAATTAAAACATATATTATATAATTGAGTATACATCCGAATAAGCATATGCATAAATTCAAGAAGTGTCCAAGAGTTACGGGTACGGCTTCCTAATAGAAGTACCAAGACAACATAGATCTATTACAGGTACGGCTTCCTAATAGAAGTACCCAGGCAATATAGAACTACCACCAAACATTTTAAAAATTGTCACGTTCCATGTCTGTGTCCATATTGTCTCATACAAAATAAGTCCTAACAACAAGAATAACATTCTCAGTAGTCATGGTACTAGAATTAATATTAAGCAAAACAATATGAAATAGAATTGGGTGACCTTTTGTTAGATTAAAATAAGGGTTACAAACAACTTTACAAGTGATGCCTAAAAGAAATATTGAATACCTTAGAAGGAGACAAATCATGAAGGATAAAATGGTTTGAAAGATTGAAGGATAGGATTGGTCAAGTTAATGAAAATGAGCCGAAGCTCAGTGTAACTTAGAAGAATAGATATTACAAGAAGTTATGGCTAAGCAAAAGATCATTGATTCGCACCAAAAATAGAATGACCATAGTGCATACTTATTGTACCGAAATTGAGCTGAGAAGAAAATTTGAGAATCAAAAGAAGCCGGAGATGCAGAAGTTATGGCTAAGCAAAGGTAACTGATTCTTTAAACACAAAATCAAACTTTCACGATATAATTCCCAATCAAGAAGGAACAGTTGTTTACAATATTTCTTGTAATTTTCTTCAAAAACAAGTATTTCTTGTACTTTAGAATTGTATCGTTTACCATGATGTACCTAATCTTGTTGTTATGTATCTTATTATGAGTACACCACGAAAACTCGAAGAAGTTTGTAGCTACTTAAATTCACAATGATTAATTGGAACAAAAAAAAAAGAATGATCCAGTAGTTATGAAAAATGACCAGTACAATGGGTTTAAAGATCATTACCCTTAAAGCTCAACTGACCTTGTTTCATTTCAGTGGTTTCGCGTCACAATTCAAGCACGAGAATCCTTGATATGGAACAACTTGAAAGGAGTAAATAGTTTTCATGTTTCTTATGTATGTCAATTCTAGGCTCTAGCAAATGATAATGATTATCTTAAACTATCAAATGAATAAAATTTAATGCCTTTTTCCGTGAAATATAAGAAGTTAATTTTCCTCTTTATGCTGGTTTTAGACAACCAGTTTGCATGCTGGAAAGTCATTCAAGAACATGGTATTATCAGTTTATCATCCCACATCCAGATCAGAGTACAAAAACCAAGTCAACTTTGAACATGACAATGTGATATCACAAAGCTATAAACAAGGAAGAGTAACTGTAGTAGTCACTTGTGGATGATGTGATGTCCATAGCAGAAGTATGTCCTGAATGAGGGGTCCATCTTTAATTTCAACCCTTACTTGATGTATTCTCCATTCCCGTCATGTTTCATAGTCAAACTCATTGGTTTAGTTTTACAATTTGTTTTTTTAATGAATTATGCATGGTACTGATAAACTAATGTTGGATACGAAACAGAATATTACCCTTCTAGTGCTTTGAATTAGCATTGCTTGATTTGCATTAACATTACTGTTACTTACGTTGGATGAAAACATCACTAGCATGATTCAAATAAAATTGCAACATGCATCAACAAAATACTGCATAGATTATACAGTTCGATTGGGGACTATCAAAATATTTAGGCAGTGCCTGAGAATTGACCAAGGCCTAACAGTCACAGCACGGTTGTACAAATTAAGTGTTTCCTACTTTACTAAAATATTTTATGAAAATGAGTATGCTGCGGTTGTACATGCAAAAGACATCCTTCAGAACCCTATCAGGCAATTTGACTGTTTCGAATATCCGACCAGATGCTTAGGATATGAACTCAGAAGTAGACCCTATGAATGAGGATAATATGCTAAGTTATAGAAAGAGTTTTGGATATTGGAAGAATAACCCACAATATGATGTTTTTCCATAAGAGAAGAAAAACACACAGCTAAGCTAGTGTCCCTGTGAAGAGTGCACTTCATATATTCTTCTAGGTACATATAGTACTAGATTGAGGAATAACAAAGCCAAAAAATCAGATAATAACATTCAGGGACTGATAATCCATAACGCTAAGGTCAAAATGAACACTTCTGATGTCTATTTTCCACAACCAAGTTTGTTGTCTCTCCCAATTAAGAAAATCTATGACATATATTAAAGTCAAAAAAAAAAAAACCTAAGAACATTAATTGGAAAATATTACCAATATGATAATTAAACTGACAAAGTTCCACAGAGCTGATGCTCAAAGCAATGCAGTTACTTTCTTTGTCCACCCCATATTGCGTTCGAAAATGATAGTGGTAAGATACACAGTTTAAATTAGTAAAAAAAAATCTTAAGAGTAGAAAAATTTTGAAATTACTCAATTACTACTTAGGACAGTAAGATAAAACAAGTTTAGTACAGATTCTACCATATCACATGATACAAAGTACTAGTTGTCTGGAATTCTGTTGCAGTTAGCCAGCAGTATCCTGGCCTATATATAATTACATTTAAGATGGATATATGTATACACATAAATACATACGTATAAGTACACAGCTAGGCAGCTCTATCCTTGTCATGATATCACTTAGTTTTTCATTAGATATAGTGTACTTGCTAACTGTCCAGCTATCCTAATAAAGATTTTAAACAATTCTAACAAATTTAGCGAAATTATATTTGATATATAACTCCTCGTTAGCTGTTCACCCTAGTACTATGATGTATTTGATATCTCAATATTGCACCGAATAAATAAAATCTGTCTCCTCATCACGTCACTGACCTCTCTAGGTTCTCAATGTTTCTTGATGAAATAGATATTTCTTTTCCCTTTTTTGAGGCAAAACTTAAGATCTCAAGAACTCATTTATTTTATGTTTTCATTCTTTCTTGCAATAAAAGGAAATAAAGGAAGATGAAATTGTGAATCATCTGAAGCATGTAGAGGTTACATAGGGGAACAGAACACAATGAGAACTTCGCTAAACAAGAAGTTAAATAAGTGTAGTAGCTAGGGTTTGGGGGTGATAAAAAACCTCGCAGAAATTTAGATTTTTTTTGAATAACAATGAGGACGACGAGAGAGAGAGAACCTGGCGCTGGAGAACTCGTAGAGCTTTCCTCGAGGCGAGAAGACGATAAGCCCGACCTCGGCATCGCAGAGAACGGAGAGCTCGAACGCCTTCTTCAAGAGCCCGCTCCTCCTCTTCGAGAACGTCACTTGCCTGCTCGTCGCGTTCTCTATCCTCCTCATCTCAGTTTTTCCCCTCACCATTTTCTCCTCCTCTAAGAAAAATTAACCAAAAAGAAACAATTAATCAAATCGGCCAAGAACAAGAATAAAACAAGCAAATAAAGTAACAGATGATCTAACCAGAAATGGAAACAAGACAAAGGGCCAAAATTGAGCGCTGAGGGTGGGATTTTTGTGGGAAGTTATAATGAGGAACCCAACCCCAAACCCTCCCTCTTTCCTTTTTCGTCTTTTCACCTGAGGAGAGACCCCCAGGGAGAAAATATATAATAAAAGCATAAAACAAAGGAAGGAAAGAGGCAAAGTAGAAGGCAGAGGGATCCGTGGCTCTGATTGGCTACCCTCGTTACAGTTTGATTCTCTTTACAATTATTATATCCAAAGTTTTTTTTAAAAAAATACTAAGAAAAAATTACTGTTATGTCAGAGATATAGCGCAGAAACAAAATCAACAATGCTTTTTATTGGCGGGTGGGGACCAATGGCTTGGCTGTGGGGCCCGCCCTCGTACGAGAAAATGGCAATGGTTTTGGCTCCTTGTGTACGCTACGTCCGTACATCCGAGGCCTTGAGATTTCGACACGTATATATGTCTCAGATAATCGGGGATCGCTACGTCTTTTGAGTGGGGCGTGTGGACCGCGTCACGTGGGTCTCTCCTTGGCCCGCGTCCGCCTGCAGCGTTTTCCCATTTGTTAATTGAACCCGTCACATGTACTCCTTTTTTTTATTTTTTTTTATTTTTTTATAAATGGAGGATAAGATTGATTATCTATAATCTTTATTGGTACTTATCATACTCAATTGTAAAAATAAAAAAATAAAAAATAGAGGAGTTGTCAAATTTTTACCCATTCAGAGTGATGAATGTGGTAAAGATATAGATCTTTATTAGTTTTTTATTTTGGGGTTATTTGCACTTAAATACTCTCAAAGTCTACGTTAGTTTCATTTTAATAACCTAAAGTTTTTTGTGACAAAAAAATTCCATAAAAGTTTACAAAAATTTACTTTTGTTACCTCCATTGACTCATTTTGTTATTTTAAGTCTTTTTTAACCTTGGGGTGTTGCTTTAAGGGGAAAAAAAGGGATATTTAGCCCAACTGTTTTTTTTTTTTACATGAACAAAAGTTTAAAAAAATATGATTTTTAATAAACATACAGAATTTTATCACTTTAAAATAAAAATGGATTAATTATATTCATATATCCTAAAGTACGGTGAAATCACAAGGATAGCCCTAGAGTATGCATATGTATATGAGTAATTTTGCGATTGCTAATTATATCTACAAGAGTAACCCTTAGAAAATAGCATACTCTGGTCATTGGCGGATTCATAGTGGGGGCAATGAGGTCAATTGCCCCCACTGAACCCCAAGAAGCCATATTTAATATTTCGTCCAAGATTTTGCAATTACCCCCATACTCTTTCAACCTATTGAACCAAATCCCCATATCTTTGAAAATAAATGCTAAATGGGACAAACCCAACCCATTTACCCACATTTCATTACTTTATCCCTAGATAACCATTGTAATTTCTACCAAATTCTTCTAATTTCCCTCCGTTATCTTTTGTAATTGCGTGTTTGCTCTGTTGCAACGATTGTCAATCGCTACGGTACGCTAGCATCAATTCCTCCTCCCAACCACAAACCCTCTCTCCGCTGGACCGCTCTCGATATCAATGCTTGAGTAAACTTCCTCATACAATATTGCTTACTGTAAAAATATGAAAATTCAGCGGGTACCATTATAAGAAATTCATGTAACACTTTTATTGGCTACATTTTGTTTGAACATATAATACAATGCATATATAGTTTTGAGATCATAATATTTTTAGGTATAAATATCACACACTAGTTATACTTGTAGTCTTACAACTAGTGACTATAGTTTTCTAGATCCGTCCCTGCTCTGGGTCATATACGTGATTAGAGTGAGTAATTTCAGAATTACCCGGATTCATAGCTCATGGATGGCGATAATAATTTAATCACCTCACTCTGACTATATCTAGTCTACAGTTTTAAAAAACTGCTATTAAGTGCATAAATATTATAGCAATTAATTTATAGGAGTTAAAAAGTTAGAATGGTCTATCCATGTGACCATTTCACGTGACCAAAGAGAAAGCGGGTTAAGCGTAAATGCAAGTAAATTTTAGAAACTGACGTCATACCACTAACCGAAATTAAAACGAATCCGTTGGTGTCCGAAGTTTGGCACCTACAATAATGTTGGATACCAACATAATGCACCGCCATGATGTCTCCTTCTCGATAACCTTATTTTAAACTTGAATTAGCTGTCAATGACAATAACGTAATGTTTATTTCCTCCTCTTTGTTTCCCTCTTTGGCTGGCAGCATTTTACACGTGGATCTTTTTTCCTCCTACTTTTTTGCTATTTTGGTCACGCAACAAGGTTGATTATGTTGCCTTTGCCACCTCACTTGCTTTTGTCCAGATGCCGACGTTTCCACTACTACTGACTTTGGACCTTTAATTAAGTTAATGGCACAGGATTATTCTATTAATGGAAATAGAGGCGTCGATAATTTGCGTTTGAACGGGGGGGAGGGTTATTACGGGATGGCAAAGGCGTGAACAAGACACTTCAGCTAATCATTTTAGAACCTGGTGAATGAATATCTTTTCTTCTTACGGAAAATGTTTATTCTAAGTACTATACTACGATTATGGGAGAGTGGTGGAGCCTTGTTCTATACTATTATCATTTGAAAATGAGAGGGGGAAGATTGATTTAGATTATTGAACCAAAGGCAAAAATGTTAAGAAAAGTCATCGTCAATTGAGCTTCTCAAGTGAATTGATCGCAAGGGTTAAGAAAGTAATGGAAAAATGGAGAAAATAGTCTAAAGAACCCCTTAAATTTTATCCTTTTTTTAAGAGGCACCCAACTTCTGATTTTTAATAATGAAAGCTCTAACTTTTACTCCTCTGCTCTAAGAAGCCCCTTGATGCAGGACAAATTTAGATCTAAATCTAGTAGAAGATTTGAAGAAGAATTTTAGCTAGGATTTTTTTAAAGGGATTAGATGTTTCTTTTAGTTGAGATATTTAGTTAGGATTAAGTTTATTGTTCAATTAGGATTGCAATATCATTCTGTTAGAATTTGTTATTTGCTTTATCTATTAGTTTGGATTAGATTTGCTTTCATTCCTATAAAAAGGGGTTGCATTTCTTCATTTTAGGGGGAACAAGAGAAGAATGTTTATGAGAAATCTAAATATGATTTTAGACATGTGAGGTGCTATCATGTCAGGTGCCTAGGTGTGGAGCCCGCCTTTCTATCTTCTTTATTCTTAAATGAAGAGTGCAATTTCAATATTTATTATTTCATTTTATTTTATCCAAATAATCAGTCTCAAAGATCTATATGCCTCCGCTCCTCACCAAATTAGTTTCGGAGCTTAGGCTTCTTAGCAATCTATTTAAAATTTTTAATCATGAAATATGAAGAGTGCCATGTGAGAGAAGCAAACCCTAATTATTTTTAATCACCCGTATGTAGTAATTCATGCACTTACAAACTATGGATAAAGATACTAAATGATGTTAGGCCTCTTCCACCTCCTAGATCTAGTTAGTTAGTTATTTAGGAAAAAAAATTTATAGGCTTTCATCTTAGGTTGCTTGTTCATTTATGTTACATAGTGGTTGGACATTTAGGGATAAGATGGATAACATGACACACAAGCACAACTCACTATATTAGCTTAGCCAAGACATTTAACGAATTCATCGAGGACAAAAAAACTAAACATGATGAACTCATTGCATGGTTAGATGAGTTAGATACTTAATTTTAAGACCCTCAAGATAAAGCTGAAACAAGTTGTTAATAGACAAGTTATTAGAGAAGACCGACAGGATAGACCCCAATTTGGTAGAGGGTATGGTGCACATGATGGGCCTAGGGTGTTGGATATCATGTCTCCAAAGATTTTATTTTGATGATAACAATTTATATTATGTTTGTATGTGTGCTATATATATCCTAACTTGTCAATGCAGAGACATATGGATAAGTACAAGATGAGTTCAAGGCCTTGTGAAGCATTAAAGATATCAACTTTAAATCAATGTAAATTTTTTTATCTTCTTTACTTAGAAAATTTGTACGAGCCTTGATCACTCTCACACACACACACTTTTAGAACACATTAACACATGCTTAGTGTGTTGGTTAACAATAAAAATCTCCTATTTAATCATTAGAGTTTATAATCAATTTACAAGTCTTAACATATTGCATTCATATCATTTTTATCCCTTAATAGTCGACTAATTAGAATAGTAGTCGCTATCAAAGCATTGTGTCAAAATATAAGTTTCTGTCGTTTTACAGCATAGTCAACTATTATACAGTGTAGTCGACTACTTAAGACTTAGACATATTTTAAGATTCTGTATATCATAGTATAGTTGACTACTATGTATATTATAGTCGACTACTAAGATCTTACACTTAAAATTTAGTTTCTATCAAATTACAGTGTAGTCGACTTGTATGTCTATTAGTCGACTACATAGATAGTTTTCTGACTTTTCAGTTTTTAAATTTATATCGGTTTTAGCCATTTATATCCGTTTCTTTGACTGAAAAAGTGTCTTTTCAAAGGGATATATATAAGTTACAAGTTTAAAACAGATACAATTTTCCCGATCCATAAGCTTCGACTTTTTAACATTCTTAAGAGAGAAAAAGTTGAGAAAAATATCATTCTCTGATTTTTGTGCCTTTGTCATTAATCCTACATACAAATTTCTTGGGCATTTCCTAGAGATTAAAAAAGATTTCTAAACCACTGTTACACATCACAATATATCAAGACTTATAGGAATTGTTGTTGTTGATTCATAAAAGTTCTCTCTCGGGTTTTGAGATGTGTTGATCTATTGGTGTAAAGATTGTGTGTAATTTGCATGGTCTTACAAATTGGTCAGGTTTGCTTCTCGATTTTGTAATTATTTTTTAAAATCATAATGGAAATCTCAAGCAGGATTTGCTTGGGGACTGGATTTACACCGGGGAGGTGGAACCAGTATAAAATCTCTTGTTTATGTCAATTATTTTCTGTGATTGATGCTATGTTTATTGCAATTTATAATCCATTTTGCATAATTTTTAATAGAATACTATTCACCCCAGTGTTTTAGTGTGTTAGATCAGCGATCCTACATTTGGTATCAGAGTAAAGTGAAAGATGACATCAACTTTTGATTTAATATCACAATTTAAGGAAGGACATTCTACCAATCGTCTACCAATGTTCGATGGTTTGAATTACAACTATTAGAAGTGTCGAATAAAAATCTACTTTCAATCAATTAGTTATGAGGTTTGGAACATTGTGGAAACAAAATTTGAGAAGCCTCCTTTCGCGAAATGGACTGCATCTCAAAGGAACAATGCTAATTTGGATTCTAAAGCAATGAATGCCTTGTTCTGTGTACTTGACGCGAATGAGTTCAACAGAGTATCGACGACTACATCTACATACGATATTTGGCACACACTTGAGGTAACTCATGAAGGTATAAATAAGGTTAAAGAATTTAAAATTTCTATTCTTGTACACAGGTTCAAATTGTTCAGAACAAAAGAAAATGAGACCATTGGAGAGATGTTTATAAGATTCACCGACTTTACCAATTCTCTCATCGGTCTAGGAAAAGTATATACTCAAGTGGAAATGATACGAAAGATACTCTGTTCACTCTCTCCACAATGAGAAAAGAAAGTCACCGCAATAGAGGAAGCAAATAATTTATCAACTCTAACGGTGGAAAATCTCGTTGGCAATTTAATGGCTTATGAGGTTCAAATTAAAGATAGAAAAAGTGGAAATAAAATAAAAACTAAGAAAGTACTTGCATTCAATACTACTTCCGATAAAGAAGATTCGGATGAAGAAGAAGAAGAATTGAGCATGTTGGCACGCACGTTTCAAAATTTTATTAAACAAGCTAAGTTCAAATCTAAGAATTCAACTTCAAATAACTTACTTGTTTGTTTTAAGTATAATAAACCAGGATATATGAAGAAAGATTGTCCATTGTTGGAGAATAAGCAAAAATCAAATTACTTCAATAATTCTAATAATGCTCAAAGTAATAAGAAAAGAAAGGCTATGGCAGCTATATGGGATGATAATGATGATTCATCTTTGGATGAAGAAATTGAGGAAAAGGAAAGCGCTCATATGTGTTTTATGACACAAGATGAGGTAAATGACAATGAAGAGATTTTAGATACATTTAATAAATTATATGAAACTTTTTTGAGATTAAAAACTTCACATAATTTTCTTAAAGGAAAATAAAAGATTATTAGATGAAATTTCTGATATAAATTCCTGTACTAATTCTAATTCTCAAGAAACTAAATTGAAAGAGGAGAATGAATCTTGCTTAAAGAAAATCATGTTTTGACCAATGAGAATGTTTATCTAAAATCAGAATGTAATGATTTAAAGATTCACATTAATGTTTTAGATAAAGATATTTCTTATATTAAATCAAAATATGATAATATACGTTTAAATATTAGTAAATTTAATAAAGATAAATAAAATCTTAAAATTTTACTTTTATATCAAAAAGAATCTCGAAAGATAAAAGGTTAGGGTATTCATGTAGATAAAAATATTTCTAAGAAAACCACTTTTGTAAAGTCATCCTCAAAATTGGATGAACAAATTGTTGGATATAATATTTTATATAAAAAAAAAATCAAAATATTTATCTTTTTGGGTGCCTAAAGAATTAACTTCTTTATAGAAAAAGATTTATATTTCTACCTTTATTAAAGATGTTTGTTTATCAACTAACAATATAGACAAATCAAACTCTTCATGGGTCTACTTTCCTAAGGACTAATTTTATGGACCCAACATAAAATGGGTACCAAATTTGTAAATATATATCATTTCAAGTACCAAAGAAAGATAGGTGAATTTTAGATAGCAATTATTCTAAACATATGACCGGAAATATACAATTATTATCATCTTTTCAAAATAAGGATGGTGGTACCGTTACTTTTGGCGATAACATTAAAGGAAAGGTAATCAGTATTGGAACTGTTGGTAATCCTTATAAACCTATCATTAATAATGTTTTATTAGTTGATGGTCTTAAACATAATTTGCTTAGTATAAGTCAACTTTATGATAAAATTTTTAAAATCATTTTTAAAAAAGAATCTTGATTTATTTATGATATTGATTGAATTACTGTTTTATATAAAGGTCATAGAAAGAATAATATATATTTTATCTATAATGTTTTTAATAAACATTGTCTTATTGCATCTTCTAATGATTCTTTTTTATGGCATAAACGTTTTGATCATGTTAACTTTAAACATATTTCTAAGATTTCTAAAAATAATTGTGTAAATAGTTTACCTAAGCTTTCTTGTAAAGATAATTTTTGTGATGCATGTCAACAAGGAAAAATGTATAAATCTTCTTTTAAATCTAAAAATGTAATTTCTACAAGTAAGCCACTAGAATTAATTCACATTAATCTTTTTGGTCCTTTTAGAATAGCATCTTTAAATGGAAGTAGATATGTATTTATAATTATCAATGATTTTACCAGATTTACATGGGTAATATTTCTTAAACACAAAAATGATGCTTTTAATGAGTTTTCTATTTTTTGTAAAAGAATTCAAAATCAAAAATCTCTTTCTATAATTACTAT
>JBAKGM010000200.1:28178684-28203939 GCA_037177215.1 Asparagus racemosus
CCAAAAAACTAAAAACCAAACTTCCAAATCCATAAACTTGAGATCCCAAAATTTTTTTGAAACAAACACCCCCTTAGTAAATATATCTTCAAGCTTATGATAATTGGGGAAAATTTCGTTAGATATATCATCCTTTGCAATGTGGTCCCTGAAGAAATAATATTAAATATCTATGTGTTTGGTGCGGGAATGGTGCACTAAATTGTCACTAAGGTCAATAGAACTCTTGTTATCACATCTAAGCCGGACTTTCTTGTATGTGAGGCCAAAGTTAGCTAGGGTCAAACTTATCCATAGAGCTTGAGCACAACAACTACCTAGGGTAGTGTACTCAACTTTAGAAGTTGACAAGGCTACACAATTCCCTATTCTACTCGACCATGCCAATACAGAATATGATCACCAGCATTTCACTATTAGAACATCTAACAAATTCAAAAGAGTTACAATTTGGAAACCATAAACTAAATTTTTGCATTCCGACAAGGTACCGGAAAATTTATTTCATATTTCAAATGAGATTCTTTTTGTTTGGATTGAAATCTTGCATACAAACATACAAAAAACATAATATCAGGATGAGATGCTGTAAGGTACAAAAGACTACCGATCATACCTCTATACATCTCTTCATCGATCAAAGTTTACATTTCATCTCTTGTCACATTGGCCGATGAACTTGTTGGGGGTTCGAGTTGTGTTCGAGTTGTCCATGCTAAATCTTTTCAACAGCTCCTTGAAGTACTTCTCTTACAAATGAATATGCTATCTGTAGGCGTTAAAAATTGCCTATAAGACCCCGAAATCGACTCGTGACAGGGAGTTGACGTGTGGCAAGCCATCCGACAATCCAACGACGACCCAACGGCAAACAGTTGACGATGTGGGCGCATAAAGCGAGTCGACGAAATGTATGAAGTGAGTCGGCAAGGCACGAACTCAACTATGAAGCCTCAGATTGGTGGGAATCAACGAGATTGAACCAAGTCAGACTCAAAGCGACGGGATTCGGCTCAGAACAATCGGATCAAACTCAGAACAACTAGATCAAACTCAGAAGACTCGAGAACTATTGAAGCCCCATAGGCGGCTTGGCGGTCGAGCCACTCTTTGGTGGCTCGGTGGCCGAGCCACCTCCTTGGTGGCTCTGCCAAGGCTGAGCCACCTAGGTGGCTTGGCCACAAGCCGACCCCCCTCTTTTGCCTATAAATAGAGCGGGGGGGGGGGTCTCATTTGCGAGGGCTGGATCTTTTTCACCAAACTTCTTGCACACGAGCTTTGCATTTTCCACAACGGTGTTCTTCCCGACATAGTTCTGAAGACTTAGCGAGTCCTACGCATCGAGCAAAGGAGTTTGAGGAGATTTAGATCAGATCTACAGCGCATCCCTCCAGATTCAAACTTTGTTTTGATCTCGATAAGGGTAACGATTTCGCTTGGTCGATCTCATTTACGTAAGGCGATCTATTTCCTTCGTGAAATAGTCTCCTCGATCCCATAGATCTTGACCCAGATCTGATCATGCCGTGGTCTAAAGATAAACCCTAACACCGGCAAAGAACCCATGCAAGTAGGACTCTGATAAATGGAATCCTACGTTTGTTTAAGAGAAAGTTATAATTTTTCTTGATTTTCGTTGTAAGTCTTATAAAAAGACACCCTTTTTTGTTGAATTCATTTGTAATTGTATAAAGCTTTAATGAGTTCACCAGCAATGAAGATCAGACCACTTCCCCCATGAACAAACTGGCGACCACAGTGGGAGCCAATGGTCTCAATCAAGAGATCGTCGTGCCGCAGCTGCGAATCCAGATCCAGGTCGTTGAAGAGGTTGAATATGAGTTCGACCAATAGTAGTACGAGGAGTACCTTTTGTCTCGTCCAGGTCCTCCTCTCCCTACAAGTCCAAGATGATCTCCGCTGCACAGAAGATCTGTTGGGCCTCAGATTCAGCGTCCCTGGAAAAAGATTCTAACCCCGCTGCTATCAAGGTTGCAGGTGGCAGCATTTTCCCAGCCCCTAAGGTGGCCAGATCTACAGGCTTCATCCCCTCCGTGTAGGGGATGACCACCGATGACATGGCTACACTCTCAAAGAGAGCCTGACAGAGATGGCACCAAAGCATGGCGCGTCGATTTGCTAAGGCCCTACAGTCAGTGGATGGGATTTGCTATGAGACGGATCTAAGATCCAGAACAAGTCAGAGGATTTAGCCTCAAATGGTGGGTAGCTCCTCTAAGCCGCCAACAAGTGAGCGGGTCCACGTCAGAAGAAATCGCTCAACACTTGAGGAGCGCATCCGAAAGCATGGCGCACTCTTTGCACGTGCACGGGCCCTAGTCCAGGAGGCCCAAACACTAAAAGAGAAAGAAGTGGCCAAGAAGTCACCGAAGAGGAGCTAAGTCTGGAGGCCAATGTCCGACACCCCAACTGAGCACCGTCCACCATAGGCCCTATAGAGTGATCTGAGTAAGGTCACCCCGGCGGCGAGGCCACCGCCGGCTGTCACATCTGGACCTCCAGCTAAGCTTGTTCCCCCTTCGGCTGATCCCGCAGGCCCGGAGCAAGCCAGCAGTCATAAAGCACCTCAGCTCATTACACGATGACCAAGGCAAGACTCCAGTTAGGGAACGCTTGGGCCCATGGAAGAGTCCCCGGACTACCCACGACACTAGGGGTCACATTCACCTCCACCACAACAAGGAGACCCCTGTAGTTCTTCGCACCGAACAGTGAATCGATGCTCAAGAGTCCATCGAGACTTCAAGCCCACAGAGGCAGACGTTGATATGAGTCACTTTTGAAAGCTTTGATAAAGTCGTCCATCCTCAGAAGGAAACATTTTCATCTGACGACGCCGACATTATACCTGAGAAGTCGTGCCAACACATGATAGGTTGCTACGGCATTCAAGCTGATGAGTTGTACTATCATGCTGGGGGTACGAGTAAATCCTGAAAAAGGAGTTCCCCTAAGTTGAAAGCACATTGTCTCTATTCCAAGCTGATCAGGGCGGTGTTGTCACAGTGTAACTACACCAAGGTAGTTCTAAAGAAGGCGTCAGTCTTTGATAAACTTGGTACCGAAATGCTGAAACCCAGGTCGAGGCACTTCCGCAGAAGAAGATTGGTGTCTCAAGGCGATGAATTGCCAAGAGTAACTATCAATATGATGGGCAAAGGGATGTCATCACATACCATTCCCGGAGCATCTCAACAAGTAACTCGGTTGCGAACAGGGACTATCCAACGACCCAATTATGGCAAGGTGCAAAGGGGGTTACTCTCAGATGATGAAGTGTCAGACACTGGCTCCACAATTGCTTCCGATAACATGGTTTCCAGTGAGGGACAACCCTGTGAGGCACTCATGATCAGTGCGGAACAGTTGGCTAAGATGCTTGAAGAGGCTATGGTCAAGCAAAAGGAGAATTTCAAGTTCAAGATGGAGATGGCTATGCAGCAAATAAGAGAGATGCATGACCAGTAAATCCAAGCACAAAAAAATCGCCAGAGTGAATCAAGTCGTCGCAATAACGTCGACCAAATCGACAGTGACACGGACAGGGAGGAAGGCCGTAACATCAATAATCCTCTTGATGAACAGAATGCGGGGGGTAGCCTCGAGAACGCCAGTGGTACTCCCTCATCCCCGAGAATGAGAAGATAAAGGATCTCGAGAGTAAAATCAACACTTTGATTTCCACCCAAGAGCCAAAGAAGACAGGTATACCGTGTCCGTACCCAAGGGAGTGGGAATCAATCCCGTACCCGGCAAAGTTTAATCTAATAAACTTTACGCCGTTCGACGGGAGGGGTTCACCCACTCAACATTTGATCTACTTCAAGTCCTACCTAAGGGTTATTTCTGGTAATGAGCCGTTGATGGTTTAGTCATTCATTGGCACCCTTCGAGGAGCTGCCTTTGACTGGTACCGCCATCTCAAGCTAGGGAGTATTAATAGCTGGGACGATATGGAGACCATGTTCCTCACCAATTTCTTTGACGACGATACCGAAATATCCATTGGGACGTTGTTGGATGAAAAACAAAAGGATAGAGATATGGTAGACAACTTCGTCAAGCGGTTTTGAAAAAAGGTAATAAATTGTCATGACCCGATAACTGAGGAGTTCATTCACCAGACTTGCCACAATAACTTTTCATTGGACGTGTTGGAAGCAATGGAAACAGCGCCGTCCAAGACATGGAAAGACTTGAAGGTGCGTGGGGAGTAAGCCGAGCGATTCCTTAGAAGGAAAAAGGTAGAAAGAGGCCAGCAAGCGGCATATGCACACAAACAGAATTTCATCCCACGCGGCAAAGGGAAGGAGCAGGCAAAAGCAGTGGACGCTAACCAAACATTCCAGTTACAGTCGCAGCAACAACCGCAACAGCGAGCGTTGTAATAATCGCAGCCCCAATGGCAGCAACGACCTTAAAAGAAGTGGTCAGAACCAAGATTCCCCAAAGTCTATTCATTCAAGGAAGACGATGTTCCCAGTAATTTCAAATGCCTCCTAGGGAACAATAAGATCTAGCTGCCACCGATCATGAATCAGGAGGAGGCTAATAAAGTCACAGATCTGAAGTACTGCACATTCCATAGAGCGGTGCCCCACCCAACAAAGTCATGCTACCATCTCAATGATAAGATCCAAGCCTTGATCGATGTAGGGGTCATTACCTCAAAGCTGTCCAAAGGGTAAGTTTGAACCTAAATGGGAGGGACCGTTTGTGATAGACACAGTCTATTCGAATAGTGCATATCCCCTAACCATCAAAATGGCGATAGGTAATTAATGCTGATAAATGGAAACTTTCTAAAAACATACTGTCCTTAGTATATTTAGGATAATCCATTTTAACGGGAGGTTCCTCGAGGAATATTTCACCCTTTGCTCTCGAGGATAACCCTAAATCTGTTTTCCACCATAAATTCCCACACTGATCAAATTTTTTAACAGTGAGTCTACTAAAAATCTTTCTAGTCCAATCCACCAGCAAAATCCCCTCTTGATTTCCTTCCACGAACAAAATCCCCTCTTGATTCCTTCGCACTGGGGATAGAATATAAAATTCTTCCTCTCTAGGAGCAAGATCCCCTTGTGATAAACAAAAGCGCTCTATCCCTTCCTTTTCGGTCACGCCTTCCCAAGGTTAGGGCTGAAATTAGAATTTCATCTCGATAAATGAGAAAGTCATTTCCAGATCAGGTAGCAAATCCTATAAAAGTAAAAGTTATCTGAATCTTTTCAATTCTTAGAGTGGAGATCCCACTCTTAGTTTCACCTCCTAAGATTCTCGAAGTGGAGATCCCACTTTTAGTTTCCTTTCTATTGGAGATAGAATATAAAATTCTTCCTCGTCAGGAGTAAGAGATAGAATATAAAATTCTTCCTCTCTTATTTCAGAGTTTGTCTTTACCCTAGAAAGAAGACCTGGGGATAGGATATAAAATCCTTCCTCTCCAACATCGGAAAACAGAATATAAAATTATTCCTTTTCCACATCAATGTAAGTCAATCCTTCAATCCAAGAGTCATCTTGGAGAATTTTATCCCGAATCTTAAGTAGGAATAAAGTCAACCCCTAACACGTATTGCCGGTTTAGTCTTTTACCGATTGAAGAAGACACCCGAATCCAAGTCAGGGGGATTTTATCCTAATGGTCTGTTTGGATGGAGGGTAGAGAAGGGAAGGGGAAGAGAAATTTGGGTTTACATTTGTTTGGGAGTTTCATTTAGAAGGGTAGAGGAGGGGAATGAGGGAAAAATTTGAACTAAAATCTTACCCCCAAATTGGGGGTAAAGAAGGTGAAGGGAAGGAAGGGAAAAAATTTCACTTCCTTCCCTTCCCTTAATCATCTTCCAAACATACTGTAAAGCCTAAGTAGGGATAAGCTAACGCCTAACACGCGTTACCGGTTTAGTCTTTTACCGATTGAAGAAGATACCTGAATCCATGTCGGGAGAATTTTATCCTGAAGTCTAAGTAGAGATAAGCCAACGTTTAACACGCGTTGCCGTTTTAGTCTTTTTCCGCTTGAAGAAGGCACCAAGATTCATCTTGAGGAATTTTATCCTGAAGCCTAAGTAGGGATTAGTTAACGTCTAACACGTGTTGTTGGTTAGTTCTAAACTGTAAAAAGAACAAAAGCCCACATATTCAAAATTGTGGTAGGTTGTTATTAATAACACCATATTCCACGCCTTACACGTCTGGTAAATTATATCCCGAAGCCTAAATAGGGATAAAGTCAACGCCTAGCATGCATTGCCGGTTTAGTCTTTTTCCTATTGAAGAAGACACCAGAATACAAGTCTAGGGAATTCTATCCTAAAGCCTAAGTAGGGATAAGCCTGCATCTAATACATGCAGCTCGGTAGTCTATTCCCATGAAAGAAGATAAAGCCTATGTATGCAACATCATAGCACCAAGTCTAAAGAAGTTTCATTCTTTTAGCAGAACGTCACGTGCGGAATAGGTTTAGATAATCTGCATGCTACCCCGATTTAAACGGTAATCGATAAAGGCTCATCAAATCTGTTGATGGATGGGGGTTGGCCAATAACCTTAAAGTCAATGCCTAACACGTGTTGCCGGTTAGTCTCTTGCCCATAAAAGATGATAAAGTCTATGTAATCAACATCATAGCATCAAGTTTAAAAGAGTTTCATTCTTTTAGCGCAACGTCACATGTAGAATGGGTTTAGATAATCCGTATGCTAGCCCGATTCAAATGGTAATCGGTAAAGGCTCTTCAAATCCGTTGAGGGCTGAGGGTTTGCCAAAAATTCTATGAGTATTGTTGTTGGTTATTTCAAACAAAATAATAAATCATAATAAGCAGAAAAAGGAGGATGAGAACTTATTCAATCAAAGATGAGTCGAGTCTTTCAATGAAGAAATTACAATTATTCAAATATCAAGTCTATGATAAGAGATTTGTTGTTCCAGTTCTGACAACTCGTTGTTGTAAGCTTGTTAGAGTTCCTTCTGCAAATCAGCCCTGAAAGACTCCTCATCGGCGCTAACTGTCTTCGCAGCTTCTTCCTCAAACTCAGCTAGCTTTTGTTCGAAGAGCTTTAGTTGATTGGATATGGCGTTCTGAGCTTCCTCCTCATTGACTCTTGTTGGCTCTAAGATACTTAAGTTCTCTTCCTTAATCTGAAGTTCCTGCCTGAGCTACGCTATCTCAGCCCAACTTGATGCACTACAGGCATGAATGTTGCTCAAGGAGTTTGATTTTTTGGCAAGTGTAGCCTTGACCTGAGGTACCTGGTCCCGCTGCATCTGAACCTCAAGTCCAGCAAAGGCATAAGCATAACGCCATGCTTCTAGACGAGATTCTGCTCGATCAGCTATATGAGAAGAAGCACCTGCTATCTTCAGCTCCTGTAATTTTTGAAGCTTGAGCTCCAGACATTCTAGGTCATTAGCAATTGCCTAGGCTAACTCCGGGTAACTAGCATCCCTGATCAAAGCTGTCCTAGGGCCAAGAACCAGCTTGAACTAACAGAGACAAAGTCCGCTATAGAGAATCTTCTCAATCATCGTATTGATGAAATAAAAGAACGAGCGAACTTCCATACAGATGATAATCCGAGCTGGATCGTCATTTGACATCAATGCCCTCGCCAAATCATGGAGTTAGGATGTAAGCCCTACAAAAAGAAAAGGGGAATTTTAGAATCTCAAGTCAAAGGCTGGTGTAAACATCCTTAGTTGGATAACCCATACCTGTGTTCAACGGTATAGCTTCTTGGTCTAGCGGGGCCAACGGGGGAGTAACCGTCATTGATGCACTAACTGCTGCAGTCAGTCTCACGATGTGTTCATCTAGCACGACAGCTGCTATGGTAGCCGATTCTAGAGGAGCAATAGAATGAGGAGTTCCTGCCAGCAGCAAATGAATTTCTCAGATTCATCAAATTATAGTTGTATTAGTCAAAAAATAACTAGTCCTATAATTAATGGGAGAGAGAATCCATACCTTTAGAGGAACAAACCTCAGTATTTTTGGGGATTGCAAGCTCAGGCAATACGTCACCAGAAAGACAATCATCACGGGGCACGCCATATATCAAGTCATCCATGGGGGTGTCCACAAGCAGGCCATCTTCATTAAAGCCCTCTATCGAAAAATCTGACATAAGAGGACATAAGTGGGAGAAGCAGAATCAAGAACCTGCGATCGGCTAAAACGACTTACCTTCTACAATGGAGTCAGCCTCTCTAATCTCAGTCTACACATTTGCTTCCTGCAATTTCTCTAAAAGAGCAAGAAGCATAGAGACAATTAGGGGAGGCACAAATTTCGAGTCGTTCAATTCCCGTACTCACCATCTAAATGGGGTATTACCAATAATAGATGTACTTGGATTGTCTGAGTCAGGTCCTACATTGGTAATCTCAGGCTCCTCTGTCACAGACCCATGCACTTGTTGTGTGAAACTGGGTTCGGCGAAATCGTGTTGGGGAAAAACGTGAGCCCCGAGGCCAAAGAATTAAATGACCAAAGGAACTATGTGGTGGTTAAGCATTACCTTCGTCAGTAATAGTATCGTCACCAGTCAAGTCTATATCAAAATCTCAAGGATCCACACGAGACTTATGGGCTAACTTCTTCTACTTGACAGCCTGAGTCCTAGCTTGAGGCTTCACCCCATGAGAAAGGCGAAGCCCCTCATCCTCCTCAACTGATATTCCTAAAAATTCAAATTGCTGTCAGACCCAATAATCCAAAAAGAGTAAAAATAAAAAGGGGAAAGGGAGTACCAAGGTCCTCCTCATAAGCTTCGTCGTCCGCATGATGTCCACCCGAGGTCTCTTCGCCAGAGCTGAAGGCCTCCTCTTCCTCCATTTGACGAGGCTTGCAATGCTTTCTCTATGCCCGAGCAGCCCCCTCAATCATCTCAGTGTTAGCTCGAGAGGTCTCTTTGGCCACTAACTCGGAATGGGCTTCACGTGGACAGGCTCATTAGCTACCAAGAGCCACCTACAATATCTGCCCTAATCTTTGACGGATTGGTCGATCAGAGGCCCTCTAGGGTAATGACAAGTGGATCTATCTCTCAGATTAGATCATCGTTAGGATCTAGTTCAACATCTGCTTCATTACCATTGTCCTCATCATTAGAAAGGACAATCTTAATTGTATGATTTTCATCATATAAGAGAGTCCGTGAAGTAATTCTCCACCCCTTGAAAGGATGCTTTTCAGCTTCAACTCTTTGTTGGACCCCTTATCCATCAATGTATTTGAAACACTGATGAAGTGTTGAGGTCATGAGCATGTTGGACTGGATCCGTGGTCGTCCGAGGAGAAGGTTGTAAGGTGTTTCGCCGTCGATGACATAGCAAGTCACTTCTGTCTTTAAATTTCCGATTTGATATTTAAGTCAGATCTTTCCAAGAGAGTGGCTGCTGCTAGAGTTGAAGTCGAGTATGGTTGTAGAAAGCTTTGAGAGCTTGTGAAGGGGAATACCCAAGAAGCTCAAACGTCTTCGTGGAATTATGCTCAATGCCGAGCCTGGATCAATGTGAATCTTCTCAACCTTCACCAACCCTATATACCTAGTATAGTAAAGGGGTCGATTGTGATGGTGATCTTTGATGACCTTATCCTCCAGAGTGAAGGTCAGGGCACCTGCCGTTGGCACTGATAGGCTTGTGTTCTTCGTCCTGAGGAGGCTCAATCAGGTGGGTGAGAAATGCCTCATTGTCATCCAAAGCTTCTTTTAATGTTTCTCTTGTTTCCTTTGAAAAACATAAAAGTTTAAATAAGGTTATACGTGCTGGGATAATGGCTAACTGGGCCTTGATATCATATTGGAATGGGGCCTTAGGATCATTTGGGGGATGTTGCAAAGCCTTGTCGAACCGAGTCTCTTTTTACTTGACTGGTTCAGGTTGTTTGGAAGGTCCTAGTTAATCATAGCTCTTCAAATAATCTCGGTTAGAGCTTATCCCTACCATGGCCACTTTCTCTCCCTCTGAATCGGTAAGTGAAGTGACATGTAGAGATTATTTTCCAACGATTACGAAGATTGCATTGCAAGACTTCATCTTGTGCTTGTTTTTGGACTTCTGAAGAGTCCAATCCTCATCTTGGAAAAGATTGGGATGTACCCACATCATTTCACCTATCGCTGTAGTGAGAGGGACTAAGCCTTGGATTTATCGGTTCCACTGGTCATAGTTGACAACTTCCATCCTTGCTGTAGGAATGGGGACAAAGCCATTTTGGGCTTGGATTTCAGGCATGGAGCCAAATTGAAGAGTCACCATGTTGGCGGTGACTTTCTTTTGCTCAGGTTTGAGCTTAAGGATCCCTGATTTGACGAAGGTTTGGATTTTATCTCTGAAGATGTAGTAGCTTTTCAGTGGGTGTCCTAAAATTTTGTGATAAAGATAGTAGTTGGGGTTATCAGTCTTTTCGACTTCTTCAGGGCTTATAGCTTCAGGAAGTTTTAACCGATTCCCTTTGTTGAGCACATGGAAGATGGCAACTGTAATTCATCTTTGAATGAATAGTTGTGCTAAATATTCTTCCTTGGTTCTCTTTACTGGTTGTTGTTGGGATTTTGAACCCCAATCGTGAAACTAACTTTAGTGTTCGATTGTGAAGTTTGCACTTATTTACCTTTGTTGCCCTTGAAGTTATTTTGGGGCTTGAACTTGTTGAAACATTCGAATAATTTTTCTGCTATCAAATATTTCCTTGTATGGGTAGTAATGGCACCCATGTGAGCTTCAATCCATGCCACGAAATTGCACTGACATGTTTGAAGTAACATCAGTAGAGGCATATCTCGATATCGCAATGTCAGATTGCAATATCTCTCGATGTATTCTCTAATCGTCCCACTTTCACTTTGCTTCAAAGAGAGGAGTTTGGCCATGGTAACATCAAATTGTTCCTCTTAGAATTGTGAAAGGAACTTTAATTCTAGAACTACCCATGATTTGATTAAACCCTTGGGTAAATTATGGAACCAATCAAAGGCCACCCTCTGGAGGGTGCCAATGAAAAGCCATGCCTTGATGGCATCGTTACCCACTACGTTCTGAGTTTGTTGGTAAAAGTAATAGATATGCTAGTTTGGAGAACCTTTGCCATCAAACGTACGCAACGTAGGTTGCTTGAATTTCATCGGGTAAGGAACCATGTCCTACCCGAAAGGACAAGGCCATGAAATTCCAACGTTATTGAGTTTAGTTTGTTGAGAGAGAACGTTGAGCCATTTTTAGATGTCCTCCAAGGCCATTGCTTCCTTTCTTCGCTTTGAAGGTGTCATCATCTCTAATCCCACACATTTAGAATTTGCATCATCTTGATGCTCTTGATCTTCTTGTGGGGAGTTTTCACCAATTGCCTTCTTCCCCTTTGAAGAGCTTGGTTGAGATTGAGATGCTAACAAGAGTTGTCTAAACATCTTTTCCAAATGTTCAATCTGCTCATCTGAGTCTTTCTTTTGAGCCGCCATTTGAGCAAGAAGGTCTTCTCGATCCGTTCCATATACCTCCCATTGTCATTCTTGACTTGAACTAGGGATTGCATTTGACGATGTGGTAGAGTTGACGTTACTAGATGTGGGTTGGTTCACCTGAGATGAACTCTGCGATGTTTGCGCTTGGAGGGAAGAGTAGTCGAAATGGATTGCTGCTCTTTGTCTTAGCCTAGTGTGACGATACACACCGTTAGCTTGTGGCAATATGGATCCAATGCCAGGTGAATACACTGAATTAGGCGAGGTGTCTATACTTTCTTCCTAATCTCTAGAAGTTATACTTGTCATATTGTCAGTGAATACTTGTGTTTTACCCTTTTGGGTACATCGTCATTGTTTAGTCCAAACCTATGAAGGCTCAGGACCGTGACTAAGATGGCTGAAAACTGATTCCTTTTTAGGATTAACTTACATTGGCAACTCTTTTGAACTGCCGAGACTACTTCTCTAAGGGTCGCATAATGCTAACATTGGCGAGCTCTTCAAATATATGAATTCTCTTAAATCAATATTATATCTGAGTTCAGGGTACTTTTCATTGCCAACTTCGTTGTTTTTAGCCTTGGAATGTGAACGTCGCTTCCGACGATGCTAGTCAGGCTTTTGTCCAGCGAAATCATCATTGATGATTTTATTCCCTTGCTAGAATTTAGATGAGGGATTACCCCCATTCTTAGCTTCTATCAAGGAAGCATAGCGAGCATCGCGAGATGCTTTGAATGAAACTACTAAAGGAGTTGTGGATTGATGTTTGAGATCAACTGATGCATTTACATCCTGACCTTCACTCGAGACGAGGGTCAAATTTTCTTCACTCTGGGCAAATTTCATTTGGCTTCTGCTAAGCTCAAACTGTCTTTAGTGAAGGTCACATTTACACACGTGGGGGTCAGTTTAGACCCGAGATTTGCACTGAGGTGAATAATATGACAACTGCGTACAGCCACCTTTGATGAAGTTTGGTTAATGGAAATGAATTCCTTGAACTTTGCTTGGTCGTATTCGATTACCAGTAATTCAGCAAAAGACCAGAGGGTCTTAGTGTCGGTGTACGACACAATTTATATTTCCTAAGGTTTTTTTCTATGTACTGGGGGAATGTTGATCTTGTATTCTGTTGATGCATCCACCAAGACGACGGGTCTTTTGCAGTTGATGAGAACTTAGTTGCTTGGAAGATAACTCAATCTTCTCTTAGTAGCATTGCTCAATAAAATCGCAAGTGTGATTGTGGTGATCACTTTTTGCGTGTGAGTTGATCTCTCTATGATTTGATCGGGGATCAAAATGGACGATCTCCTCTCCTTTTATAGGCTAAAGAGAGAGTTAATGTCTTTAATTGTGGATTAATTGACCATTAAAATAGGAGATAGTGGGGGACGGTTATTCCCCTGAAAATAGCTCTCAATCGGCTATTTGGTGAGGTTGGCTATCTTGGCGAAGTTCACTAAAGACGAGGGGGAGGGTCGCTGAGGACATGAGCGAGGCTCGTTGAGGACGTGGGTGAGTCTTCTTTGGAAGTGGATGACTTGGTCCATCACAAGCTATGTGTTTGCACATGCTGGCAGAGCTATAAGCTAGGTTTCAAAACTACAGTCAGTTGTAGCTACATCAATAATAGAATCAGAATATGTAGCAGCTACACAAGCTAGTAAAGAGACAGTATGGTTGAAAATGATATTAGAGGAACTCGGGCATGAACAGAAGAAGATTTTTTTATTTTACGACAGTCAGAGTACTTTGCATTTAGCAAGAAATCTAGCTTTTCTTTCAAAGACAAAACATATCTGAGTTCAGTCCCACTTCGTTCGTGAGAATGTAGAAGAAGGAATAGTGGATATGCAAAAATTCACATCAAAGACAACCTAGTAGATTTTTTGACAAAGGCAGTCAATATTGACAAATTTGTTTGGTGTCGATCCTCTCGCAATCTGACGGAGACATGAACAACATGAAAATGACAAGATAGAAAGAATGATGTGAATATATAATTAACTCTCAATCAAATCTTCAAGTGTAAGATTGTTGGATAGAGCTGCAAATTTTGACAAAAGGAAAGAAAATTTGTGGCACTAAAACATAGAGCTACAACTTTTGACAAAAATGTAGAAATTGCTCATTGCTCAGCCGTCTTTGTTGACAAATCGAAACCAAATTTGCCTATAGAAAAGTGCAGGCTTCAGAGTTCATCTGCATCTCCAAATTCAAATAGAAGGGTGAGAGAAAAATAGAGAGAGTTTCTTCTTGTATAAGAGAGACATTGCAACTCCTAAAATTTTTCCCATGGTAAATTTTTCCACTATTGTCTGTGGTTTTCACCCCAATTTATTTAGGGGGTTTTCCACGTAAAAATTTGTGTGTCCAATTTATTATTTCCGCACTAATATTAGATGCGACCCTACTCTATCTAGTCCCGATTTTCCAACAAAGGGTGCTCCATCAGGGCTAGGGAATAGGGAAATACAAATATCATGAGGGAAAACATAGATCATCTGTTCATAGAGAGCTGAAGATCATCAATCTCAATCAGTGTAATCTGTAATATCTCGCATGATTAGTGAAGTTTTTTTCCTGCTGCTGCCCGTAGACATGAGACATGTTCCAAACCATGTAAAATCCTTGTGTTTGCGACTGTGATATTTTTTCTCTATGATTGTTTAATGTTCTTGCTTTGTGATCTTGGTTTCCTTCAGCGCTTTTGCAATATTCATAATAATATTGTTTGATGAGAAACAATCCTGATATCCAATACTTTATCAATTATATTGATCCGTAATGTAAGACACCAGAAAGCCTACGAACTTTTTGCAAATGGACACAAATTTCTAGGCGCAGAATTGTAAATCACAACTTATACACATAGAAAATTGGACGTGAAAATTATCAGCAAATCCTTTAAAATGTGGATGCCAATAACAGACATTGGTAGGTACATTTTTCAGTATATGTTTCTACAAGTCAAGGAGATTAAGCAGAGAGACTCTGTTTGTGATCAGCCTCCTGAAAAGGCAGTCTAATCCTGATTCAATACTTTCCAATTTAATCTCCAATGACTCCAAGAGACTTCGTGCCTTGAGTACTTTCATGGTATCAACCTCATTGCAGGTAATGCAATCATAAGAAGCTTGTAGGAAAATAGATACACTCTCCTCTTCAGTAGTACCCTCCAATTCTTCTTCACAGGCAACCCTCCTCTTAGGGAGAATAGACCATCTGCTACCCTTTTGTTTGGGCTTTGACAAGAAAGAAATAACAGATTGAAGAAGGGAGATTGATCTCATTCTTGCTTCCTCTAATGCCTTTACTAAGAGGTAGCCGTCTTTTTCTACAGCTGGATAAGATATAGATTTGTGATTCATCTCTTTCGATGTTCTGCGACACTTCTTGAGCAATTTATGCATATTCTTGGTTGAGATAGCTCCATTTCCTTTCTTTCGGAGTGCGGAATGAAGATCTCTAACATGATCTCTCATGGCAACTATACAATCCTTCATATCACCAATGAGATCTAAAAACTTAAGGGTCTCATCAAGTTGCTGTTCCACCAATTTCTTTTGACCAGGATGGAGAGATTGTTGATTGGTCGGCAAGCAAGTGAGTTCATCGATCAGTTCATAAAAACCTCCTAGACTTCTTAATCCATCGCACAGGACTTTTGTTGTTATTGATGAAGGAACATTAGTTCCTTGTTGTTGGAGTGCTTCTCGAACTCTCTGAATTGTGGGGTGAGATGTACAGGGCATGCTGTTGGATCTAATGTGGAAAGGTTGTTCGGCTATCTTAGACATTTTGACAAATTTGTAAGAAGAAATTTAGAAAGCTCTGAGAAATTGAGAGGAATGGATGGGCTTGGGTTGGTTCCTCTGGTTCTTGAAACTTATTTATAAGCCAATGCCTTGAAGGGTTGAAAATAGATGGGGGGACACCAAGAATCTTAATTGTTTCGCTACCATGTGATACGAATGTGGACATGAATTTGAGATGGGGTTATTGTATGGCTTACTGCAAACAAATGCTATTTAGTTTACACTTTTTAAACTTAAAACAAGTGGGTGAGTTGACATATCTTTTAGTTTTCTTTTGATGTTTCAGTACTGCTTAAAGATGCAAGAGTTGGATGGAGAGACACATAATCCTTGACAGATAAGCTCCACATTGTACTTCGAATCTTGTGGTGAATTCTTGAAACCATTTCTCGCTCATGTCTATTTCTAAAATAGTAGGTGCCTCTGATTGATGCTTGATAATGAAATAATCATTGTGTTGTTAAAACATTAAATACTTATCATATAGGTATTTTACACCAGGAAAGACCATATACAGGTGGGGCTATCTGCTGACATACTCCACGAATGGGGAGATAGAAGTGTAGGAAAAACATAAAAGTCATGACCCAGTGCAAACTGACAAACATTAAATATTTCATCGAAATTAACTTCTCCACAAGGGATTTCCTGTCTGGCAAATGGATAATGACCTGCAATGTGCTTAATCAACATGAAACTCTATAATTACTGACAACATGAAAAACATAAAAGTCGTATTCAATTAGCACTTTGTACACCGGTAGTTTAGCATTGTGCCTGTTGCGTGAAGGAAAAAGAAATGACTAAGGTCATACTCCGTTACACAATTCTTAATTGCCAAGCAAACCACAAAAGGAGATGCAACTTCTTTGTTTATTTTTAGGGAAGGACGTGTGCATGTGCACAAGCTTTTATTTTGTACAAGTAATTTTCAATGGAATGGAGAAGATTGGCTTTGTTTCATAAAATGTAAATCAAGAAATCTGCGTCCATCATAGAAAGAGAAAAAACTTGGAAAATAGTTGAATGAGCCAAATAAGGGAAACCTATAAATATAATCATCTCATCTAGTTCATGAACTAGAGATTAGCAGGGGCATTACTTACAGAATAAGAGTTATCCATGCTGTTCTTGTTAGTGGCATAGATGACATACACGGTTAAGATGTCCTTAGTGCACACTCATGCAGACAGTAAGAATCCTTTCGTACCGAAGCTCTGAATTTGCAGTCTGGATCTGGTATCTGATTATCATGTTGAGCTGTTGAGATTAAAATAGAGCGCAGTCGACTGACAATAATCAGGTTTCATAAAAATCCATACATCTAAATCTGGTTTCAAAAAAATACATACATCTAAATCAGGTTACAAAAAAAAAATGCATCAATTAAATCAATATTAAACCAGCGAGAAACGTAGTAGAAATTGAGAAACCGGAAGTTGCTCAAATTTTTTGCATGAAAGATAGAAAGATAGACCAAACTAAGATGGACACTGAAATATGGTCGAATGTTTCTATGAAATTTATTATATAAATTGACAACAATTCTATCTAAGTCGTAAAAGTCAGAAATTACGAACCATGGTGACTGAAAATGGTGTCTGCATATATAAATCTCACCATTGTATCTCTTTGACTAAATTCTCACATGTGAGAAGACTTAGAAATGGTCACCATATTTTCTTTTTATTTTCATTTCTTTTTTTATCCTTTTTTAATTTCTCTGTCAGTCTATCAAATTACACCTAAATTTGGGAAACTAAAGAGGAGATTTCTCCAGCTTGAAGGAACCTTCCTCACTGTTATGATAGTGGGATCAGTATGCAGATCTACAAGAAACAGAGGAAAAAATTCTGGCTTATACATTAATCTCATTTATAATGAAGTCAAAAAGAATAAGAACAGTCCTGATCTTTTAAATGAACCTCAAGTTGCAAACACATTTTCAGATGAAGCACAGTTTAGTCTTCTAACTGTACTATGTATAATATTTGGATTTTTGAGACACTCTGACATGTTAGAATTTACTGATCACAATAAAATCAATTTAAAAGACGTGAAGATATCTTTTTCAACCGATAACCCATCTCAGACATCTTAAAGCCAATTTGTTTGCAACAAAATTTACTATTAGTGGAACTATATAGTATAGCTCAACTCATATACAAAATTGGATGAGACAACATCTCTTAGCATATTCTTTAAAATGTGGATGCCAATATTTTAGTGCGTACAATTCTTGATAAAAGAACTCTACAAGCTGAAGATGTTAAGAAGAGAGACTCTGTTTTGGATTAATTTCCTAAAGAGGACCTCTAATCCTGAATCGAGACTCTCCAGCCTCACCTCTATTGCTTGCAAGTCCTTGTGTGCGTTTTCTACCCTGATAGCGTCAAAATCTTTGGATAGGATGCAATTATAGGAAGTTTTCCACCCATTTCTTTTGACAAGTTTGGAGACATTGTTGGCTACTGGTTAGGTGAAAAATCCCTTCAATTAGTTCATACACATCTCCGACACTTCTAAATCCGACTGATACTATTTCTGCTGCTCTCGAAGAAGTGATACGAGCCTTTAGACTGTCTAGTTCTTCTATTGGAACTAAGAGGAGAGAAAGAGATATTTTAGGGGCTCCGGTGAAAGGGTTAAATTACTTTTTTCTGTGTGTTCTTTCACAAAGAAATTCACTCTTTATATAGGCTATTCTTCCAATCATCTCTTGCTTTTCTCCTTGTGGACAGTTAGATTTGAAATGCCCAAACTTTTCACAAGTGTAGCAAGCACCACTGGGTATTTTTTTCTTAAATTGCTGTAATTTTGGACCTGTAAGTTGTGGTTTATTAGGGCCAGAGTTTCTATTTCGTCTAGTTTGTTGCCTCTGGTGCACATAGTTCATTTCCTGTTGTACCATATTTAGTTTTGGTTCCTTCCTACTGGCTATTAAATCTTGTTCTATAGCTAAGTGCATTGGCAAATTCGTAACAGATTTAGTGGCATGATTCATTGTTAATGTTGTGGCAGCTACAGTAAGGGAAGATGGAAGACTATTTAGTATAGTTGCCACTTGCATTCTTTCTGGGATTTCGGTCTCGGCAGTAGATAAGTCTTTAACCATGATAATCATTTTATTTATATATTCTATGACATTGTCTCCCTCTTGCATTCGAGAAGAATTATACTTATGCAAGAATAGTTGAATAATAACTTCCGAGGCAGTGTCGTATTTATCTTTTATTGATTGCCACATGTCCATGGAAGTTTTACAAGTTTCCAAAACTTTAATTAAATTATCTTCCATGAACATTAGCATAAGTCTTTTTGCTTTTTTGTCTTTCGACTTCCACTGCTAGAACCCTTTCTTTTCCTCAACAGTAGAGGTATCAGTTAAGGTAGGAGCACTCGTTTCGATGACTTCATCTATATTGTGATATATAAGGCCATATTTTATTTTTCTATGACACATATCATAGTTACTACCATTAAATTTTTCGATCTCTGTCAATTCTTTTAGAACCAATTTACTAGCCATTTGGTAGAGAACTAAAACTAAAATTTTCAATTTAAAAAAATTTAGATATGTGTACTACTAATTAATGCTAAGATTAGTATTTATACTATGTGAAAGAAAAAAATTAAATAAATTAAAATGAACCTGATTCTTCTTAATTGTGAAAAGAAACTCCAATTAGAGCGAGATCTTCACTTAGTGATGTTGACCGGAGAAACACTTGTCGAAGTCGATTCTAACAAGATTTGAAGATGATTTGTTGCTGTTGTTGAGTTGTGCCGGACGGGATTTGCGAATAATTGTTCGAATAGCTGCAGCTGGTAGAAAACGGATGCTGAATTGTGTAAGGGGCTAAGGTAAATTTTCCCTCAAGCTTGAAATGGCTCTGCTTAACTTGAAAAATAATAGAGGGTTCGAAAATAATTTTCCTTTGTGTAATTTTAAAAAATAGAGAAGCGATAGTCTAATCTTGTGGATGTGGTGGGGAAGTCACGGGTCCCATGAAATGAAAAAAAATGGTGACAGAGACTTGGCTTTATGAGAATACTCTGAGGGAAACAATTAGTACAAACAATAATATAAAATAAGAACAAGAGGCTTTTGCGGGAAAGGATTGGAAGTAACTCGGACTTTTCTTTTCTTGGGAAGAGAGTAGGTGGAGAGAGACAGCTGCTTGTGTCTAAAAAAAATAAGTGACTGAAGTTCTTCTTCTCCGCTGGAAAGATGGCAGCGGGAGTGGAGAAGTTGCCTAGCTCTGATACCAATATTGGAACTAAGAGGAGAGAAAGAGATATTTTAGGGGCTCTGGTGAAAGGGTTGAATTATTTTTTTTCTGTGTGTTCTTTCACAAAAAAACCCACTCTTTATATAGGCTATTCTCCCAATCATCTCTACCCCCAAAATCTGTCTATTTATTTTTTTCATTAACTGTGAATTAAAGTCTTTTATTGCCCTAATATAAATTCTGATAATGACCAATTAATTCTCTATTAATGGCCAATTATCACACATTTAACATGTGGATCATTTGGTTGATTTGGTCAACCATTTCTAACATCTTCTTCTACTTTAAATATAGTTGGGTGAGATGTAGAGGGCATGCTGATGGATCAAATATGGTTATCCATTTCAACCAGTTTTTTAAGAGAAGGTTGAAGAAAGCTGAGCAAATGTGTGATGGCTTGGGTTTTTCCTCTGCTACTTATAACTATACATAGGCCATTGCCACGGAGTTGAAATTAGATTGGACGACACCATGAATCTTGGCAGCTATGTGAAATTTTGGTGGGTATGAGCCTGACGCGAGATCCTTGTAGTGCTATCAACAAGCAATTCATACTAAATTTTATTGAGATGGAAGGTGAGCTGACATATATTTATAAGATTCTTGTTACCAAGGAGTGGTTGTTAACTGGAAATATGGCACGCATGATTAAAACAAACCTCCCGTACCAAAACTTGCTGGTATTTCATGCATTGCGCATAATAGATAGGAAACAACAAGAATCTTTACAGCTAAGATTTATATTGTTAGCAATTTCAACAAATAGAATAGGTTCTAGTTTATATATTCGAAATACTGTGCACGAGGGTCATCTTGTAATAAGGCGGTCCCAAGAATGCCAATATGGCTTTCTGTGAGCAAATCATAACCTACGAACTACAATATTAGCTGGTGGGTGGGTATCTAACTTGCAGATTGAGAGTTATCCACGTTCTCCTTAGCTGAAAGAGATGACATGGACAGTAAGATGTCTTCCGTGCACAATAAGCAGGAAAAAAAAAAAAAATCCTTTGACAGCCCTGTATTACCTCAACTGCTTTAATGATCATCACATTGAGCCGTTCAGCATATAATATTGATTTGTGCACAAGAGAAGTAACGTGGACCTGAAATCTACACATAAAAATATGTTAAAATATCAGATTAGCTTATAAAATGACACTCATTTTCTAATAAAGCCTAAAAACTAACGTTGAAGGCAATAAAACCAAAAAATTAACACACTTAACCAATAAGGCCTACTCCGGTAGCTGAAATTTTGATTTGAGCAGCAAAATTAAGAATTTTTGAACATGTACCCCTCAAGTCTCCCACGGTTACATACGAGCCCTCCAAATTCAAATATTTGCCCAAAAAAAATCTCTCTCTTCTGATCACTTACATTACCCATCTTCTCAACCTCTACTCACTTCCCTCCTCCCCTTCTCTCATCCTCCCTTCTCTCCTCCCCTTCCTCCACTCCCTCCTCTGCTATTGATAATTAGGGGGACAGAGGATAGAAAGAAAGGGAGAGAAGAGAAGGGAAGGGGAAGAGGAGAGTGAGATGAGAGAGGAGAGAGAGGTTGAGAAGAGGGGTAAGGTTGAGGGAGGAGAGGAAGTGAGGGTGAGGATCTTGGGGAGGAGGAAAGAGTTTGGGGGGGGGGGGGGGGTTGGTTTTTTTTGCAACTCTTTAAATTTTGGAGGGCAAATCTAAAAGTGTTGAATATTTGAGGGGTCTATATGAAAAAATCATTATTTTTTCCACTCAAATTAAAAGGCCGGCAACCAGAGTGGGCCTTATTGGTTAAGTGTGTCAATTTTTTAGTCTTCTTGTTAGTGGCGCCAGTGTTTAGGTCTCATTAGAAAATGAGTGCCACTTTATAAACTAATTTGGTATTTTAGCCCATCAAAATCAATCAAATCTTTTAGGACATGTTTGTTTATATCGAAGTAACTATGAAGTAGTAGAAGTAAAGGAAGTAAAACCTACTTCCACTACTTCTGTGCAAAAAAGCGTTTTGTTTCTCTTGAAGGCCTACATCCATTACTTTCATAAATGCTGATGTGTCACATATGTGGCATCTCTATTTTCTAAATTCTTTTCAGCCTCTAAAAGCTTAGAAGTAGCCAAGAAGTATGAAAAACAAATGTGGGGTCCACATGAAGATATGAGATACCGGTGAAATTAGGGATCTTAAAACTAATCATAATACAAGCTCCCCATGCCATACTCGACATGTTCATTATCCTAACTATCCTTTATATCTGTGAAATTGTTCTGAGGAATTGGTTTCGTTTATATAATTGTACCCCTCTTTGAGTGAATTCCCGTGTGATTTTGTGTTTCCTGAATGTTCTTAATATGGTAATTGATGTGTGCATAGATTTGTTTTCTATGCATGCTAAATACTCATTCGGGATAATGATATTAGTTCATCAGCAACAAGCTTAGCATTATTATTAGTATTTTAGTACTATTCTTTTGATTGTATAATATATAATTTGAGATAACAGATTTGATGCTACTTCCTAACAATACTTTCACTTGTTATACAAATAAAAAAGGTAAAAGAAGAGAAAGAAGTATCATTTGTGCTACTTCTGGTAATATATGAAACAAATAAAAAAGAAGTAATTTTGAAGAAAGTTACTTCTTTGATAACTTTTCACTTCTCATACTTCAAATCATCCAAATGGGCCCTAGGAAAAAAATGCCAGCTTCAAGCGCCTTTTAGATAGAACAAAGATTACAAATGGCGCTGAAAAAAGAGGAACATGTTATTTTCTTTAAAGAAGGAATTACTTCTTGAAAAAAGGTTTACTTCTTAAAATACAGAATATATTAAAAAATATCAAGTTTTCATTCTTCAGTCTCATTTAGAGTGGACTGTTTGATTAAATGCTTTCTGACGTTTAGATTATCGCATCAGGAAAATAGATAAACTGAACTCCAAATCCCAACAGCCTGATATAGTGATATGAGAGTATTGTAGAACAACAGATAAAAAGACATTGGCGTGTGCTTGAACATTTTAATGACTCATTTTTGAAATTGAAAATAATGTTCGATAAGTTGTAAATTTTGATGCTACTTTGATGTAGTTCAGTACGTTGATTAACCCCTGGGTATGCTTAGGATGTATTGATGAATAAAGTTTTCATTTATAAAAAGAAAAGTTGTAAAATTGGGAATTTGAGAAACACAGTATCTGGTAATCAAGTCAGGCAAAATTCCTCACATAAATTCTTACCATACTTTGTTTTTTAATTTGTTCATTCTGATCTTTTCTAGTTTTCTTTCAATGAAATTAGACTTAAAACTAGGAAAGAAATTAAATGCGGATTTTTCCGCCATGAGTGACGCAATCCTTTATCCTTTCCTTGATCTAATCTAGTAATTTGGGGCGATTGACAGTCCGCTGATCTCAAAAACATAACAATAAAATTTCTCCAAGTAATCCACTAAAACAGGATATTATATATATGTATATATATCATACTCCCTTTAAAAGTACAAGTTACACAAAAACTTTCCATGGTCAATATTACTATTCACTAGTTTGAATATTTTATTTAAATTTTAATCTATTCTAATCATAAGTATATCATATCCTAATCCCATGTGAACTACCTACAGCTCAAAAATTAAAAAAATTAATAAAAGACATGAAACAACTACACTGTATTAGTTTTTTAAGGTAAAGAACTAACATGCTATAATATATGAAGTATTACAAAAAAAACTAAAAAATTTTAAAAATTGCACAAAATAAGCTCAAAAGTTTAAAATTACACAAAACATCCTAATGTTTCAAAACTTAAAAAAACAAACATGAAATCTAGAAATTAACAACAGCCTCAAAAGAATTTAAAATTTGCAATTAACACCCTTAGCGTTTCAAAAATTATAGAAACACCTTCAAAGTTTAAAGAATAAAAAAGCACCCTAAATTTTTGAAATTTCAAAACTTGCAAACAATAAAGATGAATTCAAGGGCTGACCATCAAGCACATGAAAATGTAAAATTTGTAAAAAATAACCTCAAAATTTAAATATTGTAAAAAAACTCCTTTAAAAGTTAAAAATCATAAAATTTCAAAACTTATAACCAGCACATATCATATTGGAAATTATCAGCAAACTGCTAAAAATTTAAATTTTACAATAAACAATCCAAATTTTCAATAATTGTAAAAATACACCCTCAAAATTTTAGAGTTGTTAAGTGTTGGTATTAATGACAATAGAAGATAAAAGACAATCTCACAAAGAATAGACACAAGAGTTTACGTGGAAAACTCAAACAGGAAAAACCACAGGTTGAGCTTGGAGCTCGAAGAATACTTTACTATAATAGAATCAACAAATAGGTACAAGGCACACACAATACACCCAACAACGCCGACTTCCACACAGCCCTTACACACCCTCCTTCTTTGATGACTCAACACTTGAGATCTTTACAACACAAGAGACTCTCCTTCACTCTAACTCTCTATACTTTCAAGAGAACAAGTGGAAAATAAACTTGGATGATTCTAATCTCTTACCCACAATGAGAGTATGCCAATTTATAGGCCTTGATGAACATTCTAGTCTACCTTTTCATCGTACAAAATGCTTGGGAATACACAAATCTGTCCAGATTCGGATAAGGTACTTTGACTGACCATAACTCCCTCAATACTGCTTCGTTTCCTGTGATTCAAAGCTTGGAGTAAGCTATGCATGCACCTTTACAACTTTCATGTAGATTTCTGAGCTAATTAATGACTACATCATGCCCAAAAAGACCATGCAAAACGGTATCTACAAGCAGAAAAAACTGCAGCAATAAATGGGTTAGAAATTAAGCCAACTCCAACAGAAATATTATGGGTCTCCATAGTATCCGTGATAAGTCTAGCCGTCTTTTTTGTCCCTGTCCAAAGTTTGAGAAAATAAACACAATTATTGAAAATATTGTTCGATTCAATTGCTTCCCCCTTGAAAATTAAAATCATTCCGAATCCTCCATATACACCAACAAATTGTTGGAAATAGTAGTATCCTTTATATTGATATTGATAATAGTTGAAAATTTATGCTCAGTGAGATTTAAAATACCATCTTTTCAAAGAAATAGTTACAGACTTCTTGCGCAACTGAGCAATTAGAAAAAAGGTGATCAATAGTCTCCTCTGAAACATAACAGAAGTCTCAAGTCGTATTTCATGTCCATCTTTTTTTAGATAATTGCATTTTTGTTTGAAGTCGTCCTTTATTGAGAAGCCAAAAGAAAATCTTAACCTTCGAGGGCAGAAGAGACTCATGAACTGACCTTGACACAAGTTATATATAATATAGAAAATGAGTAACATGTTGGCATCTAAATGACCTGCACCTCCACGTGCAACACACGTGCACTATACCAATTTGAATTAAAATTTAGATTTTATATGCATTCTTAGATTACGATACAAGATACAAGAAAGTATAAAAGGAAAATAAGAAATCCCAGAGTCAACACATTGATGAGCTACTAGTTTTATGATGACGACAAATATAAGAGTTTAACACATGGCGATTTCTCCAAGTTTTGAATTTACTGCCAAACACAAAAGGCTGTCTCTTTTTTTTTTTTTTTTTTTTTGTGGCTAAAAAACTTATTGTATATAAAT
>JBAKGM010000200.1:28204039-28218115 GCA_037177215.1 Asparagus racemosus
CCTAATTTTTTTGTATCATAGCCCTAGCCTTGTACATCTATCCATAGATTGAGGGGGGTTTACCTGATGAAAAGTGTGAGGTATCTTGCCGCAGATGTATCTCGGGGTTTGAAGCAGACGAGGCGACACAAAGAGGGGAAAACAAAAGAAACAAGGAGAGAAAGGGGGCCAACCTAGTAGAGAGAAAAAGAGAGGAGAAGGGTTTTTAATAACAGCCCCAAGTGGACCCAAACCAGTTCCAATTAGAACTCTAATCAGACCTTAATTAGGAATTCAAACCAGGGCCTAATCCGAATACCAAAACGGCGCCTAATCAGCCTGTTAGTTGACTCCTCCTCTCTCCCACATATACTAGAGACCCCGGACATTTACTCAGCAAGATTATTACCTCAAAAAGGTCACTTCACATCCGGCTCAATTTATTCGGGCCTCAGAAATACTCTAACAAGGTACACGAGCATAAACTGTTTCCTATTTTGGCTGAGAAGTTCTTGGAAAATATTTTTATTTTAAGGATAACTCGCCCTACTCCAAAAGGGTATATGAGTATAAACTATTTCCTATTTTATCGAGAAGTTCCTAGAGATTATTTTCTTGAATTATTCTTAAGGATAACTCGATGACCCCCGATCGATCGCTGGGAGATACAAGCACGGATTGGTTCTCCCAGCCCCGAATGTTCGAAAAAAGTGTAAATTACGATGATGCTAGTCAACTCATCGTTGTCAGAGAATTCACTAATCAATAGTTAGATTTTGAACAAATTTTGATGCCGGTCAGATTGTCGCAACAAAGAATTCCCCGATTAACGGAAGAGTCTTGGAAAAAGTTTGATGGTAAGTTGAACGACAACTCACCGATATGAGTCAAAACTAAGTGAACTCAATTAGCTTTAGTTCAAGAATCTGACCACGGTCAAACAAAAAAATACAGTACTGTGACACTTACAGCTATCCTACAAAGCACTGGAGAATCTGGAAGATTGGAGAGATCAAATCCTGAAGCTTATCTCAGGTTCCATTATACCTACTAAAGGTTGGGGCCTATCATATCCAAATGATCTCAGACTCGTCTAAGAAAAAGATTGAGACTGATACACTTAGGAGGGAGTATCTATAGGCATAAAAATTGCCTATAAGTGCCCGAATGTGACTCGTGACAATGGATTGGCAATCGACGACCCATCCGACGATACGACCAAGAACCGCTGACGATGTAATCGCGCCGCAAGACGCACAATGCAAGTTAACGAACGCATGAAGCATGTCAGTGAAGCATGCAAACAAGTGAAGCAATGAATCATGGAATAAATCCAATGGTGAAGCTTCAGATCAGTGAGTTTTGACGAGACAGAATCAACCGGACTTAAAAGAATTGCCGGAACAGGGCTACAAGGGCTCGGCAGCCGAGACCGTTCAGCCTTGGCCGAGACAGCTCGGTCAAGGCTGAGACATCTCAGCCCTAGTTGAGACAAGCTCAGCCAAGGTCGAGATAGCTCGGCCTTAGCCGAGACACCTCGGCCTTGGCCGAGCTGTCTCGGCCAAGGCCGAGCCACTTGGCTCAAACTGACCCCCTACCCCCTGCCTCTTTGCCTATAAGTAGAGAGGGGGGTCTCATTTGTATAGGTTAGAAAGTTTTGATCTGAACAGGAGCTTATCGCACAGATCTGAGCTTTTGCAAAGGGAAAATTCAGATCTAGATGTCGTACGCGCAAAGGGTTCAGCCCAACTCAGATCTACATAGCAAGGAGAAGAATCACGGCAGATCTAGGTCAGGTCTACCAAATCCACCCTCTAGGTTAAGCCTCATCTTAATCTCTGGGTTTGTGCATGATTTCGCTTGGTCGATTTCACCCACTCTGACAATCATCTCCTTCGTGAGTTGATTCCCGTCGGCAATTATTTTCTTCGTGAAATAATCTCTGTAGATCCGTAGATCTCGCATCTAGATCTAATCACGTGGTGGTCCACAGATGGAAAAGAGTCCCCAGCACAGGCGAAGATTCCACACAAGCGAGGATCTGATAAACGGACCCCGCGTTTGTTCACAAAAGGACGATAAAGTTATAATCTTTTTCAATTTTTCATTGTAAGCCTTACAAAAAGATGATCTTTTTATTTGAATCTCGTTGTAAGCGACTGCAGCTTATAACAAATTCATTCAATGGAAATCGAATCAACTTTTCCCACGAACAGTCCACTCGGTACCAGTTTGGATGATTTATTTCCAAGTTCTTCCTTTCACTGTTGTGCCACCTCCAACTTAGCTTGAGTCTTGGCTATAATGGCTTTGGCCTCCTTAATTCTAGCCTCCTGTTCAAGAATGGCACTAGCAACCTCAGCATGCATACGATATTTGTAAGATGAGTAGTCAGTTTTTGAAGTCTTCCCTTGGCTTCCTCTACCTCTTTAAGCGTGGCCTCTTCGAGTTCATGGTATTTGATTGTGAGGTGAGGAATTCAATGTCTGCAATGGCAGCAATGTCAGCCCTATGAAGGCATTGCAGTTCTTAAAAATGGAACTCAACCTCGTCAATCATTCTCTTGTACGGCTCAGCACGTTCGACTCTAGCGATTGATATAAGAACACCAAGCTGACTCCGCAGTATTCGAATAGTCTAAAAAGACAAGACTCTTCTAGCAGATAAGGCATTTTCAACACTCTGGTTGAATAATTTCATTAGACTCAAAATTAAAATATGGATCTTTGACTTAATTGAATCATGAGAGTCTAGGGATTGAGGGGACTGAGGAATTCCTATATGACTCGACGAACCCGTCCTAGTCAAAATCGACAATGCATCAGAGTTAATTGAGGTCATGGTCGAGAAGACCTGAATCTGACTGCTATCCGGCATGAGAAATGATATGAGTGAAGCTAACACACTCAAGACATCCATCGTGGCAAAGATGGAGGTGCTGAGGTCATCAATGATTCAGAAGTCCACACAACTAATGCTGTTGTCATCATTACATCTTTCAGCACTTCTTTAACAATCGTGGTTGTGGACTCTAGCTCGACTAACATGTCTGGCACCTGAATAGGCGTATCTTCAACTTGAGGTTCGGGACATCGTGGGATTATCATTCCAACTCCTTACAGAATTAGAGAAATCAGTACATCATCATCGTCCTCAAGATTGGATGACTCATCTATAATTAACTGTGACATGTAGCAGGAACTGGTGCGGGACTTGCTGCCATACTACCCTCTGGCTCAGGTTCGCTAGCAATAGGAATAACCATTGAAGTTGCTGCAGAGCTAACTATCGGTTCAGGCTCGTCATCTAAAGGAATCGGCACAGGAGTTGCTTCCATACCAGCCTATAGTTCAAGTTCATTATCTAGGGGAAGATGAATAAAGTGTTACTCATTGAGCTAAAAGGACTACACAAGCCCCATTGAAGAGGATTATACCTGGGACATGGGATGATCCGCCTATATCACCCTCGAAAACAGTTTCGTTTGGGTCAGTGAGGTAATTATCGGTTCGTAATCAATGCATTATTTACTATCCGAACACACACGATCGATTGGGATGGGCCCCTTACCTATGAACAATAAGTGCTTGTCACCAGATTGTATGTCACCTAATCAATGCAAAGGTAAACAACAAGTTTTACCTGAAGTAGCTATGGGTTTCATCATCGGCTCTTGCATTGGAACAACAGGAGACTTCTCCCCCTCTCTTGGGGGTTCATCGGGTACTAAAGCTTTTACCAACTATGGAGGTTCTACGTGCCGCTTCTTCGATGATTCTTGCGAGCATTGGACTTGTAGTTGTCTCTTCCCATGATCCCTTATACTAGCTATTCGTCAGCGAACTGTCAACTCTGTTAGCTTACGAGTGCTAATGCCAATAGGTCTTTGTGGGCGTGCCTTGTCAATTGATGCCCCTGAGTTTTCTTCATCGCCTTTCAATTTAGCTTCTAGCAAGTACTCTTTGAGTATGGGTGCTTGACTCTTGGATCCTTTCTTGGAAGCTTCTTTGCACAACTGAATGATCCATTGCACACCACTCTTGTTTACTTTGAAATTTGAATGGGGGACATTTGTCATGCTATACCACTTACAAAATCCTAACGTCATGTAACAGTTAAGAACCTTGTAAAGTAAAATAAATATGGCATCGGTAGTCCAAGTAGCGAAGTGATACTACACACAAGCACCATTAGCGAGACTTCCTATGTGCGACAACCTCATACTCAGAATACCGACATAGAGTTGGTCATACCCAAACTGTCGTGCAAATTGACAAGGCAAATAGGGCTCAATGTAGCACTCGATCCTATTTAACCGAGCAACAAGATGGCCTGGCCTGATATTGACTAGCCAATTGAAGCAACCGCTAGCTAAAAGGGTGAATCCCTCAGCACTAGAGCTATCCTCAAACTCATCACGGGGATTGGGGTGTCACCAATCTTAGGAAAGGAATAGTAGATGTGGGAATGTTCCTTATTTAACACAATTCCATGAATTTCTACAGCATATCATGTAGTCCATTTTCAAGACTCATATCATTGTAACAATGTGATTTCTTCCTTGCGAGGGGTAGCATCGAACATGAGCGAGGGATAGTGAAGCATGTACCACGCCATCACATAGGTGTACGGTAGTTCCACTCTAGGGTTCAGGAATTTTTCTCTTGGACATCCCTCATCCTAGTTTAAGTACTCAGTGGCTAATTCCCTTAGCCCATGATGAATACAACTAACCATGGCAGGAAGCAAATCTAGGCTATATCATGAGCAATTAAGATTACAGGATAGAGCACTTTGATCGAGATACAATACTTTGGCTGAGAAGGTACGATGCATCCCTTCAACTAGATGGACAAAAATCCCATGAGTAAAGCTTGAGCAGAAATGTATTCTTTTGTGGTAGAAACTTTCAGAAGAATCCCCTGCATGAAACTCACATTCAACTGAGTCAGCAATATGTAGAACATGATCAATGTTGAAGATCCTGGTTTCTACCTCAAGCCCAATAGCTACAAGGATCGCTTCAACTTTTCCTTTTTTTGCTCACATTCCAGAAGAGATACTCTGCCCAAAGCACGTGAGCAACATGGGACCATGCGTGGCATTTGTGACTGTCTAGTGGCAAATATAGAGTGGCAAACCAATTCCCTAAATACCTCGCTAAGATGTACTTTGTAACTCATGGTGCTCAATTCTGCATTTGTGGGGAGGAACTCTTCATATGGTCGTTCTCCAATTAGCAACCAAGATACCTCAAACATCTTGTGCAAAGCTATGCCGATTTCTGCCACTGGAGTGAAAAATGTATTGCTGTCAATATTATATAGCTCTAGAATACTATATAATGCAGGCGGACAAATATCAACGCCAAACGTGGAGGCTTGAAGTAAAGCTCAATTTCAACAGACTCTCTCCAAAAGTATCAAGGGCAAAATCAATCAGATGCGCCCACCACTTTTTGTCAATTGACCTGATCCCATCAGTGAACCTGTCATCCTCCTCTTGATATTGCCTGTCAATCTGGGCAAGCTGATTACGAAATAAATTTGGGGTGATAGCTACTTCATTAGCAAGAGCGTCTTCTCTAATGGAGCTAGGACGAAGGCCAACAATGCTAAGTTCAATTCGGCCCTCCATGTAAAATTCACCCTTAAAATTTAAGCCACCCACCATCACACTATCTTCTCTCTTAACAATGGGGAATTGCATCAAGCGAGGAATAGCTAGGCTCTGTAGGTACATGAATGACACTTTTCATCCTATCATCGGCAAATTGAGGTGACGATCTCCCTGGATGTAATACTAGTGCTCCTTTTCTTGACTAGAAATAGAGGTGCTGCTAGGGTTGCCATCTCCAAAGAGAAATTGGGGTTTCCCTATCTTATCAGTCTTTAGGATGGAGAACTTTGCATTTATCATGAGTTCTCTCAAAGTGTGGGTGTTCCGAAGTCTGACCGCATTGACCCTCTCTAGGTTTCTGTTCTCATAAAACAAGGGGCATTCCCATTTAAATATGTGTCAGCGTAGATTTAAGACCCCCATTGTGTCCAAAATGGTTGCGGTGGCTAACAAGCATACTCACCAAAGCAACTTCATAAAAGACAGGAAATGAGTTAGAAGACGTGGCTACAAAATTCGCTAAGCCTTTAAAAACATATCGAAGCTCACTAGGTTTGCCTAGGTGAAGCTCACTCATGACCGAAGGTCACACACCCTTAAACTCTAGAAGAGTTGGCTAAGTGTTGACTAGGTGGGGGAAGTTTGAATCAACAATACAAATTTCAACCTTGTAGTGAAATTCGCTCAAGAGTCAAAATGGATTGAATTAGCAAATCTCACTCAGGTGAAGTTCGCTCAAGAAGCCCAAATGGACTAATTAGCAAACTTCACTCAGGAAGAGTTCACCTAAAAAGCCCAATGGGCTGAAATAGTGAACTTCACCCGAGAAGCGAAGTTCGCGATACAGAGCACCATTGATGGTGACCACCAAGGCTTCACCGTCACTGGCGAAAATCATTAATAAGACCAAATACAGTCATGAAAGACTCGCCATCGATAGTGAAACAGACTTAAATGCCCTAGAGCACTATTCAAACCCAAAGGGGGCTATTTTGGGAGATAAAAAACTTTGCTAACGATCAGTTTTGAGTTTACCTAAAGGCATCTCCAACTGCGGTGCTGCCGCGGTGCCTTCGACCGGTTAAAAGTGCCAGCTGTGTTCTTTCCTTGAGTGAATTGACGTCGAGTGGCCATTGAGTCAAAAAGAAGATTTAGAAATCTGAGACTTTGGAGAAGTTTGAAGAAAGTTAGGATTTTGAAGGTAGTGTGAAGAGATAGAAGATCAACTGTCTATTTATAGGTTGCACCAAACTTCGCCCAATATTTTCTCCCCAAACTTTGCCCGAGAATATCGCCCCCAAGCTTCGCCTAAGAGCAATCTTTGCCCCAATTTTACACATAGAAATTAGAGATTTTGAAATTTCAACTCCCTTCAGCTAGTTTCGCTAATCAGTCTAGCAAGCTCTGCTCAAATACTGAACGCACCTCACCCAACTAACTTAAGTCCCAAAATTGAATGAGCTTCACCAACCGACATAGTGAACTTCACTTAAGGTAGAAAATTAGGTGAACCTCACCTAAATAGCAGATTTCTCAAAAAATTGCATGCATATGTCAAGTATGCATAAAAAGATTAGGTACACTATGCACAGATCAAACACACAAGGATGTACAATCTCATGAAGATTACATTCTTATTGGTCAAAGACTCTATTACATGAAGGTGACATTTAGACTCACAAACTACAAAGAGAGATGGTGTTCATTCCGCCAACTTCAACAACAATCAAAAGGCATTAAAGGCAAGGAGAAACCAAAATCAAGAGCTTGCCCTTTACCCCTAACCATGGATAATGAGAAGGAAAAAGAACAGAGAAGCTACTAATCCCCTGTTCCTCAAATCTCACAAAACTTGGGGAGCAAAACTGGTCCCCATGCAGAAAAATAAACTCATATTTGCTCCTCCATTAGGCCTTATGCAAAAGATGAGAAGGGCTGTTAAAGAAAATTTGATGTCGAGGTCAAGAAAAATGCACAACACCTAATTACGCTCTAGGTCCGTATTTGCGAGACCTAATCACTTTCAGGGTCTTCACTTGTGGAGCTCATTGCATCTTTCTTCAAATGCCATCTCAGCCAACCAATGGATCTACACAGACTGTGGCACTCGAAGTTCCAAGCATCCCTATCATGAGTCACATCACAACAAGCTTCTGACTTATTCTTGAGAGTTTGCTCGAGCGTAGCCTTCTTGGCTAGAAGAAAATCCACCGATATGTAGAGTATGCAGATTTACTCCATTAGATTACCCTTCACTTGTGCTAGCTCCTGTTGGAGCTGCTGGATCTTAGCTCCTCTATTGAAGAGTATATCTTATCAGGTTGGAGAGGACTTAGACATGGACAAGACGAAGGCGAGAAAAAATTGGATTGGAATGAGGCTATTTATAAGCTTTCCAAATCCAAACTTCTAAAAAAATTCACTTCTTATGTGAAGCAATTGAATCGAACAAAGAGGCTAGGGACTAGCCTAAATCTTAGTGCATCCTAGCTAGCCTCACCAAAACTTGGACATCAAAGAGAGAACGTAGCCACAAATCACGCCGCATATCCAAAGGTGGGAATGTTGGGGACCATCGCCAACTAGCGGCCATCTTTAGCTAGCGAACTTCACTCGTACAACTAAATTGAGGCAAACTTAACCAACATTTAGAGTCAACCGAACATCACCTTTCTCTAAACCCCTCCCCAATGATAGGGCAGACGAGCTTCGTTCCAAACAAAGAGTTGAGCAAATGCAAGCATTGTTGAGCCTTCAATCAAAATGAATCTATGGTAAAGGAAGCCAAGATCAACATTACACCTCTGGCAACAGAGTAGAGGAATGAAGATAAGTTTCAACCAAAGCAAGATGACTCAAGCCACATTCAATAGTACACCTCTGGCTATTAATCAGAGTATTTTGATCCTTGTTGCAAGCTAAACGTAGAATCTCAAAAAAAAATTAGGGGGGGGGGGGTCATGTAGACGATTAAAACATATTTTCACCTAGGCCCAATGCCTAGTTTGAATCTAAGAAGTGGAAACTGATGGGCTAAATACTTTTAATGGGCCCAAATGTAAGCTAACGACATGTTGTAGTGAAGTTCACTCAAGAAACATGTGAACTTGGCTGCATAATGCACTCAAACCCAACTCATCCAAGTCAAGAAGTAATTACGGTTGAGTTAGTTTTGACATTTGACTCTTGGCTGAGTCGAAAGGCGTCCTCAAGTGGGTTGAGTGGAGATATGTGTTCAAGTCAAATTCTGAGTCAAATCCCAACTTATCAGTGAAGCTCAACTGAAATCCTTGGCGAACTTTGTCTAAAGAGACCCACGTGGGTCACGATCCAGAGAAAATAGCCCATCCACGTTCTAGCGAACTTTGCCTACAACAATATTAGCGAACTTCACCAATCAACCATTTCAAGCTATTTTCAAGAAGAAACCATTCTTCCCATTATCTCCTAAGTTAATGGCCACTTAATCCCTGATTAATGTCCACTAACTCCCTCTCTCTTAGCCTATAAGAGGAGAGGAGACTATTCATTTTGACACACACGGAGAGGAAAAGAGCAGAACTGTTGCGAACCTGAGGATTAGTACTTGAACTTGGTTTTCTCAGATATTTAGCTACTTAACATCTCTTCATCTAAAGAAGACTTTGACATCTTTAGCATGATAAGAGATGGTTAATTAGTAAAAGACCTTTCGTCTTGGTCGCGCCATCAACAGAGCACCAGATCTCTATTCATTTTTCTTTGTTTTATTGTAATCTTTGAAGTATAATATGTATTAATTGCTGTTCAAAAGACCCGAAATAGAATGGCTATGCAACAATGGTTGGATGTAATTCTTCTGGGGTTGGTGTGGGAAGTCTGCATGGAACTAAAGTGCATGACACCACTTGGCATTGGCTGCTGCATCTGTGACCATCATCAGCAAATAATAGCCTAAATGACAAAGTCTGTCCAGGGTTTGGCTCTAGGGGATGAGCTCCACACGTGCTATCATGGGCTTCTTTAAGTGCTTCTTAGGCCTCACTTGATGACAAAAATTTAAGCAATATGCCATCAAATGATTTGTGATACAATATTTGTGTGGTAGAATCATAGAAGTAGTTGGACGCTCTGCTTTGAATAGAGATTGCTTGTTCAGATCATCTGGCAATGTGCCATGCAAGACATAGTCGATGATTAAGTAACACCAATTATTAGGCTCAAAACTCCCAACTATAGCATGCTTGTTAGCTTCCAGGATCTATTTGGGACAACGTGGATGGTGCTAGCTTCCATAACATCCTCGGTAGACTTGGAGGTCAAGGCTAAGGTAGCTGCGAGTGATGCCAATGCATGGGCATGAGTTCTCTTAAGGCAGGCTACAAATTTGATATAGAAGCCTTCAAAAAAATGAGCAAGCTTCAATGCCGCTTTATGATAGGGCAAGAGATCATTATGTCAGACTTCATATACCCCTTTAATTTGATCGACGATTAACTTAGAATAGCCATATGCTTCAAGATATCTTGCACCCATGTCTGAGGTGAGTTGTAAGCTGATTATGAGGGCATTGTACTCAGCCACATTGATCGAACATGACTCAGCTAGTGAATAGGCTCGAGATAAGACGTGACCATGGGGACCAAAAAGCACTAGCCCCACACTTGTGACTATCATTCCATTATAGCTGCATCATGATTCATCGTCAAAGTAAAGTTGCCTCACTTGGTGGTCTAAGGTGACTTTCAATTTAAGCACCTCATTTGGAATGTCTTTGTGGAGCTTAGAAGACACCAGGATAGGATGATCTATAAGGAAATTAGCTATTACTTATCATTTACTACTTTTTAAGGTATGAATGTCATGTCATGCAGAGAAAGTAGTATTGCCATTTCGTGAGCCTAGAGTTTAGGGGTCCAGGCTTTCTCTAGAGTATTTATAAAGGTTGACTCTAAAAATGACATGGATGGATTGGCTATTTAGGTAGTGAAGTATTTTCTGGATTACAAAAATCAGAGCTAGACATTCTTCTTTGGTTGGATTATAACAATGCTTGGCACTGATAATTGTCCAGCTCAAATTACATACGACCTATTCATAACTTTCATCATTCGTCTTAGCAAGAAGTCCTGTAAGGGAGTAGTTTATAGTCCTGATGTAGATCAAGAATGGTTTGCCTGATAGCGGTGAGGCTAGAATGTGTGGCTTTGTGAGGTATTATTTGATCTCATTGAAGGCTTTTTGATAGGCATCGTCCAAGGTGAACAAAACACCCTTTTTCATCAACCTTTGCAATGTTTAGAATTTTTTAGATAGATTAACTATGAATCTATAGATGTAGGCTAGATATCCAAACAAACCTCTGAGTTCTTTAAGATTTCTCGGAGGTGGCATCTTCTGGTTTGTTTTGACTTTATCTTGGTCAACATGTATCTCTTTGGATGTGGCAATAAACTAGAGGAATTAACTCGATGATACCATCAGGAAGACTTGGTTGGGTTCATCTTGAGTTGGTATTTTCACGTGATTTCTAACACTACTCCCAAATTGTTTAGGTGATTCTCTTTACGACAACTTTTGTTTGTGAGGTCATTGGCGTAGTATTCCATTGTCTTGCGCATATGCTCATGGAAGATCATGTTCATCGCATGTTGGTAGGTGACTCCAACATTCTTCTGACCAAAGGGTATTACTATATAGTAGTATACTCCCAACGGTATTCTAATGGCTGTGTGCTTCTGATTATTCGGATGCATCTTGATTTGGTTGTATCTAAAAAGCCATCCGTGAACGAAATCCTCTCAAATCTACACGTATTGCTAACCAAAGTGACAATGTTGGCTAACCATCTAGATGCTACTATTCACGGATGAATCTGTAGTCAATGAGTTTCTAGGTCTCTATCTCAATCTGCTCTATCAACTAAAGGCAGATGCATTGTTGTTGTTGCCTAACAAGCTTGACACTGGGGTCAATATTGAAGTAGTACGTAGCAACATATAGCTCTAGCCCATGCATGTCTTCACAACTCCAGGCGAAGATATCCATGTACTCTCAAACGAGAGATATGAGTTCCTCTTTTTTCGTGGGCGATAATGAAGGTGGGTTTGGGGTTGGCTTTTTGCTTATATTGACTAGGATTACCTTATCTTCAGTGGGTAGTTCATGAGATTCGAAGCTTGATTCCCATTGTTCCTCAAGGTGTTTTATCCAGGATTTATTCTCAGGGACATCAAATACTTTCGATTTGTCGAGTTTCAGGGTTAGACTATATGAAACTATGTTGGCGGTAAATCCTTCGAACATGGCGCAAATGCTGACATAGGTATCCTAACTAGACACATATGACAAATGGCTTCGAAGATTCTCAAAATTTAGTTGCATGTCTGTTTCCTTGGAGATATATCTGAGCCCATGTTTGGTTCAAATGAAGTAATCGATGCTTTCTCCTTTTGGGTGCAAGGGAGATTAATAGGACGCATGGTCTTGGATCAAAATTTGACCCTGGTTTTAGGGTGACATTGTTGCCCATTTTTAGCATTATGCGATAGGAATGTTGGCTATAATGAGAAAATTCAGGCATTGCTTCAAGTTCATCTTCCGAAACAAGTAGATGTGGTTATGATTTGACTTTCTTGAAGTTGATAGGATCTTGAATGCTCCTTTTAGCAAGAATTGTGAAGGTGATGTCTTTTGAGCACCTAGCTATTGATGAGTCGAGTATAGCTCATTTATGGGCAAATACAAAGTCAGTTCTAAAGCTAGCCCAGGCAACAAAGTATCGTCTTTTGAGTTTTTATATTGAGAGCCTGAAGAATAGACATAAGAAAATTTATGTTATCTTGAAAACCTACTTGCCCTAACTTTCATCTAACTGGTCTATGCACATATCCTCCAAACTAATTACAAGAGGCCGTATCTCCAACATGGGATCCTCATTTAGGTTGGGTTCACTATCTACTTTGTTCCCACTATCTAGGTCTTCAGGAATGGCCACCTCAATTGTATACTTTTTGTTATATAAGAGGGAGTTAGTGAAGTAGTTCTTCACCCCTTTAAAAGGGTGTGTTCGCGCGAAAAAAAGTTGTAGATGTTTCCATTGAATCTGCAATTGAACTCGTTACAAATTTATTTTTTTACAACCAGATTCAAGCAATAATTCACCTTTTTATAAGGCTTTACAATGAAAAAATTAAATTAATTAAAAAAAATACAACTTCAATTCTAGTTTCGAACAAACGCGGGGCCCGTTTATCAGACCCTCGCTTGCGTGGGTATCTTTGCCTGTGCCGGGGACTCTATTCCGTCCGTGGACCACCGCACAATCCTGATCTTCGGTTGATGATCTAGATGCTAGGCTTGCAGATCTAAGGGATCTGTTTCACGAAAGAAACAATACCTGACGGGAATCAACCCACAAAGGGGAAGATCACCAGAGCTGGTGAGATCTACTAGGAGAAATCACGAGCTATCCCTGAGTCTAGGACGCAGCCTAGACTAGAGGGTAAGTTTAGATTGCAATACCTGACCTAGATCTGGCGGGGATGAGCTTGAGTAACGAGGATCTGACAAAGGAGATGATCGTCGGATCTGATCGCCGGAGTTGATCGCCAGATCTGATCGCCAGAGTTGATCGCAGGAGTTGATCGCCGGATCTGATCGCCGGATCTGATCGTAGGAGTTGATCGCCGGAGTTGATTGCCGGACCGCCAGATCTGATCACCGGATCTGACTTTGGCAGAGGCTCAACCTCTTTTAAAATTTTAGATCGCCAAAGCCCTCCTCCTACTCCCCCCTCTTAGGTGTTATTTATAACATCACAAATACAAATAAGCTTCTCTCTAACTGATGTGGGACTAAACAACATAGAGAAACAACTCTCAACTCGGGTGGTCAAGGTGGCTCGGCCACCACCCAAGGTGGGTCAGGTATTTCAGCTCTAACTCTCTCATCTGACCTCCGATTGATATGATTAAAGATGTTTTGGAAAGCTGGTGAAGAGAAATACAACTTTTATGTTTTGAGCTTCCACATATTCGAACTGTATCATAGCCAAAATATGTGAGATATTATTGGTGTCCTGCAGGTGTGAAATAGCCTGAACCCTCTCGGTTGTTTCAGCTCTAACTCTCTCGTCTGTTCTCCGATTGATGTGATTAAAAATGTTTTGGAAAGCTGGTGAAGAGAGGTACAACTTTTATATTTTGAGCTTCCTCATATTCGAACTGTATCATGGCTAAAATATGTGAGATATTATTAGTGTCCTGCAGGTGTAAAATAGCTTGGACTCTTTCGGTTGTTTCAGCTCTAACTCTCTCGTCTGTTCTCCGAATGAGTTGATCCAAGTGTTCGCGGGGAAATCTAGATCTATTGATTTTTCTATTAATATCTGAAATTGTTACACCTTTATGGAATTACAAATAATATTCAAATAAAAATCGCCTTTTTATAAGGCTTTTACAATGAGAAAAATCAAAAATAAATACAACTCAGAATCTC
>JBAKGM010000200.1:28218215-28241303 GCA_037177215.1 Asparagus racemosus
GGGTGACCCTCGAGTCTCAAGACTTCACAACTGGGAGGCATGCGACCCTCGTCTTCAAGCCTAGACTTTTTGACTGTTTACAGCCATCCTACCGAGCACCGACTTCAAAGTGGAGAATAGAGAATATTCAAGCATGGCACACTAATCAATACCACTGAATCAGATGAGTGCAAGTTTAAGGTAGGGGACAAGTTTGAAAGATTTCACTACCAAGCCAGGCAACATATCTCTGCCCAAGCTTTGCTTGCAGGATTTCTTTCAATTTGGCTAAAAGGATGTATCATGCCCTCTTGGCCGAAGGACTACATTTCCATCAAAGTGTTATATCTGGCAGTTCTGCTTGCCCATGGGTTCAATTAAGCCTTGCTCCCAGCTACGATCAGCTAGATCTATCATGGATTGAAAGAGTTCACAATAAAAATTTCTGAACTAGTAGGACGGTTGCCCAAGAGAAGAAGTATCGAATCTTAGGGCGGAACTACCATACACTTATCAGATGATATGGTATACACTCCACTGTTCTTCACTCATGTTAGCCGTGACAAGGCGTGAAGAAGGGGTCACATTGCTACGGTGATATGAATCCTCCAAGTGGATTATCAAGTATTCTGTAGGGACCCATTGAATTGTGCAGAATAAGGCAATATCACCTCCGTCGCTACTTTCCCGATCTCACCAGGGCCAAGTTCGGCGATGAGTTTGAAGACAGTTTTGGACTCAAGGGATTCACTTGCTTAACCTACAGTTGCATCAACCGGTTGGTTAATATTAGACTTAGGCATCTCTTGCTTGCCTGAACAGAATAGAGTGCTATATCGATCCCTATCTTCCTTGTCATTTCACACGGCAATTTGGGTATGACCAGAGTTATGTTGGTAACTCGAACACAGGGCTGTTATGTTCTGAATGTCTTGTGGACGGAGCTCATGCTTGGTATCACTTTGCTGCAGGAGGCACCAGTGCTAAGTTTATCCTACACTACAATGTCCCTAACTAGTTTATGACTTTAGGGTTTTGTAAGTGGCATAGTGTGGTGAATGTTCCTAATCCACACTTCAAGGTAAATAAGATCGAGGTGAGATGGATCATCCGGAAGTACAAAGAGCCTTCTAGGAAGGGATCCAAAAGTTGAGTGCCTGGGCTCTGAGAGTATCTTGTGGAAGCAAAGCTAGATGGGGATGATGATGATTCAGATGCACCCATAGAAAAGTCACTACCTTGTAGGCCTGTCGGTGTTAGCATACTAGAGCTGACGGTCCGTCAAGAAGTGATGAGTAGAGAAACTCCAGAGAAGAGGCCATGACAGTTTTAGCGTCCCTATGAACAACCTAAACATGAATGTTTGGAGTGGCTGATGAAGGAGAAGTCTCTGACCTTAGAGAAATCTCCTAAGGCAAAAGAAAAGTTGATTAGGTGGATTCAGGTGATTTTCCTTTGCCGTCATCTCAATTCAATAAATTTGCACTCTAATGACACTTGCTCTTTGCTTAAAGATAAGGAACCTACAAGAGTAGATTGGGTGGATTCAGAGGAGGAAGAGAGGGTCGACTATGATACCGATGCTTACATCATCATCCTTAATTAATCCGCTCGAGGAGATGATGCAGGTAGATCTCTTATACCCAGGTATGATTTTATTCACAAGGATGATCGATGTAGCTATTTTAACTTGATGACTAACACATCATCTCTCTTATTTTGCAAATTCTGAAGTCGCATCTGAAGTTGGTGCAATGATGACCACACCATCATAGCCAAAGCACAGGCTAAATTGGAGACAGCCTAATAGCAAAAAAGAAGAATTCAAGGCTAATTTTGTTGAATTGGTTGTCGAGCAGGCCCATAGAGCAGAGCATTTAAAGATAGAGTGAGTTTGATTGGATGTTGCTGAGGCTCGATCAGTCCAACTGATTCGGAGGCTCTGAAGGAGCAAGCTTTGAAGGATGCTATTGACGTGTGCGAGATTAGAATGGCCCAGTGTGTTGAGCGCATCATGTCTTTGTATTGTCAACGATTTTGGCTAATCCTCATGTTGCACCCTTTACTTTTGTAATAACTTAGCTCACTTTAGCAATAAAGAGCTTCACTTTTGGATTTTTAAAGTTGAAAGATAGAGGTGTAATGTTAATGTATCATATGAAATTTAGAATCGTTAACGACTCTAAGGGGAAAATGGCTAAGTTATAAGATTCAACTCGCCAATATAAAGAGAAAAGTTGACACATACATGATGTTAACTAGTCGACAGAATCAAACTGATAGTGGTGTAGTGCTAAGATATTAGGTTTGTAGAATTAGTACTGTTCAGAGCTATAATGTTAACATAACAGTATTAGAAAAATTAACAGAGGTGTAATGTTAACGCATCACATGAAATAACTGACAGAGTTGTAAAGTTAACCAGTCAGGTTCAAGGAAGTCTAAGGGATAACTACCATTTGAAAGTGTATTGTTAAATTAATGGCATGAAAAATTGATAGAAGTGCAATATTAACTGATCGATTAAGAAGAGGGACCGACAGAGGTGTGGTTTTAACTAGTCAAATCTAATGAAATGAGAACAGTTCAGAGGTGTAACGTTAACATGACAGTGGCAAGAGATTACCAAGGTTATATAGAGGTCGCAGGGGGATTTTTGTTGGAAATTGAATTGTGATAATGTTAGTTGAGAAATCATTACTTTGGTCAGAGGTGAAAAGTTAAATGTTAACGATATCTTCATGAGGAGATGAAAAGGCTTAATTTAAGGATAATATTTCTTAAAAAATTTATTGTTGATTGGTGCCATATGCCTGTTTCCATGTGGGTCGATCAGGCAGTATGCCCTATTTGAGTAGACTATCTCTACTATAAACAGGCCTTCCTATTTAGGTTAGAATTTGCCTTTAGTCTTGTTCGTCATGACCATGGGTCGACGAACAGCTAAGGCCAAGTCTCCTTTTTTAAAAGATCGTTCTTTAACTCTCCTGTTAAAGGCTCTTGTTATACGAGACTGATACATCTCGATTCGTTGTTGAGCTTTAAGTCTCAACTTGTCCTGTGCCTCTATTTCTCAGAGATGCCTCTGATGATGTTCTTCTATCATCAACTTCTCCCCAAGAGTAGTTCACAATGATAGAATTTAGATCTCTAGTAGCACCACTGCTTTAGATTTGTATACCAAGGAAAAGAGTGTAGCGCCTGTGAGAGTGCGGACCATTATTCAATAGGCCCAAAGACACTCTCCAAGTTTCTTGTCCTAATCTTATTTGTTGGAAGAGATGAACTTCTTCTGAAGCTTGATGATGGTCTTGTTGAATGCTTCAGCCAAACCATTAGCAGCTAGTTTGTATGGCATAGAAGCTACATCTTATGTTCTGTATTTATCATAGAATTTGAAGAATGGCCAATTGATAAATTGTGGGCCATTGTCATCAATAATCCATCGAGGGATGACAAATTAGTAGATGACGCACTGTTTTAGGAACTTGACCACATTGGAAATCTTGACTTCCTTGAGTGGGATGGCTTCAACCCACTTGGGAAAAGTAGTCGGTGACGGCCAAGATGAATTGATGGCCTTGTGGGTGGTGAGCTAATTAGTCCAATAATATCCATTCCCCACATCTCGAATGGCCATGAAGTGATGGTCAGATGTAATTCTTTTGGGGGTTGATATAAGAAATCTTCATGGAACTAGCATGCATGGCACCGCTTAGCATAAACCACTATGTTTAGGATCATCGTTTGCCAATAATAGCCTAAATGACAAAGTCGGTCCTGGACCTGGAGTTTGAGTCCAGGTTGATGAGCTCCACACATACCATCTTGGGCTTCTTTGAGTGTCTCTTGGGCCTCACTCAATGACAAGCATCTAAGCAATATGTTGTCGAATAATTTACGATGCAATGTCTCTATGGCAGAATTGTAGAAGAAGCAGGAAGCTCTCCTCTAGATGGAGATTACTTGCTTCGAATTATCAGGCAATATGCCTTGCAAGACATAGTCAACAATCGGGTAACGCCGATCCTTATGTTTAAAACCCCCAAGCGTAGCGCCTCATTCGCTTGTAAGATCTGTTTGGTAGAGCATAGCTGATGACTGGCTACTGTAATCCACTTGTTACACTTGGAGGCCAAGGCTATGATAGCTGCGAGTGACGCCAAGGCATCAACATAAGTGTTCTTAAGGCGGGTTACATAGTCGACGTAGTAGCCTTCAAAAGAATGAGTGAGCTTCAACATTGCTTCTAGATAGGGCAATAGATCATTGTGTTTCACTTCATATTCCCCTTTTATCTGATTGACGATTAATTTAGAATCGTCATGTACTTCAAGATATATCGCACCTATATCTTGGGCAAGCTATAAGCCAATTAAGAGGGCATTGTACTTAGCTTACATTGTTGGAACATAGCTTATTTAGTGAATAAGCTCGAGCAAGGACATGACCGTGGAGATCAATAATGCTACCCCAACACCCGCGACTATTTTTCCCTTATGGTTGCATTGCAATATGCCCTCAAAATAAAGTTGCCACACTTGATGGTCTAAGGTGACGTTTGATTTGAACACCTCATCTAGAATGTCTTCGTGGAGTTTGGAAGACTCTGGGATAGGATGATCTGCAAGGAAGTCAGCTATAGCTTATCTGTTTACCACCTTTTGAGGTACGAATGTCATGTTATACTCAGACAACAGTATTGCTACTTTGCAAGCTTGGAGTTTAGAGACGTTAGCATTGTCATGAGTACAGAGGGTTGACCCTAGAAATAACGTGGATGGATTGGCGAGTTTGGTCATACCACATTTTCTGGATTGAAAAAAATCAAAGCTAGACATTCCTTTTTAGCTGAATTATAATGATGCTCGCCACTGATCATTGTCCCGCTCAAATAGTATATGGCTTGTTCATGATTGTCGTCATTTTTCTGGTCAAGAAGTGCTCAAAGGGAATGGTCAATAGCCCTGGCGTCAAGAATGGTTTGCCTGATACTAGCATGGATAGAACGGGTGGCTTTGTGAGGTATTCTTTGATCCCATCAAAGGATTTTTGATAGGCATCAACCCAAATAAACGAAACACCCTTTTTCATCAACTTTTAGAATAGCTGGCATCTTCCAGATAGATTCGCTATGAGTCTGCGGATGTAGGCTAGATGTCCTTGTAAATCTCTGAGTCTCTTGAGATTTCTAGGATGCATCTCTTGAATGTCTTTAACTTTCTCTGGGCCAACATTTATCCCTTTTGATGTGATAATAAACCCAAGGAATTTACCTGATAATACCCACTAGAAAGACTTAGTAGGGTTCATCTTGAGTTGGTATTTTCGCATGATTTCGAACACCATTCTTATATCGTTAAGGTGATCCTCTTTACGATGACTTTTGATTGTGAGGTCATCAACATAGAATTTCACCATCTTGCGCAAATACTCACGAAAGATTATGTTCATCGCACATTAGTAGGTGGCTCCAACATTCTTCAAAGCAAAGGGCATTACTCTGTGGCAGTATACTCTAACGGGTGTCTTGAATGCTGTGTGCTTCTGATCATCTAAATGCATCTTAATTTGGTTGTATCTAGAGAATCCGTCCATGAATCAAACCCACATGTATTATCGTTCATAACATCCATAATAGGGAGAGGGAACTCGTCTTTTGGACATGCGAGATTGAGATCTCTAAAATCGATATAGATCTAGATCTTGTCATTTTTCTAGATGCTCACTCCATGAATGAAACTATACTCAATGAGTTTGCGAATCTCTATCTGTATCTTCTCCACCAACTTAGGATGAAAGTGACGTTGTTCTTGCTTGATCGGCTTGACATTGGAGTTATTATTGACGCAGTGCATAGCTACATTTAGGTCCAGCCGAGGCATGCCTTTGCAACTCCAAGCGAAGATATCAATTTACTCTCGAATGAGAGATATGAGTTCTTTTTTAGAGGCCGATAAGCTCTCATTGATGAAGATAGGTTGGGGGTTGTCTTCGTTGTCTATATTAACTTGGATCACCTTATCTTCTGTGGACGGTTCACGGGGTTCAAAGTGTGATTCTCATTGTGCACCAAGGTGTTTTGCCTAGGAATCATTCTTAGGGTCATCACACACTTCTGATTCGTCAAGTTCCATAGTTAACCTATATAAAACCATATTGATTGTGAATTCCTCAAACATGGCATCAATGCTGACATCAAGTATCCCAACCAAACATGTCTGAAGAATTGCTTGGTAGATTCTCAAGCCATGGTTGCATGATTGTTTCCTGGGAGATATATCCGAGCCCATGTTTGGTAGATTGAAGCAATCAATGCTTTCCACTTTTGGTGCAAAGGAGATTAATGGGACACGTGATCCCTAGTCAAAATTCAACCCTTGTCTTAGGATGAAGTTGTAGCCCATTTTCGTCATTATGCAATGGGCCTGCTAACTATAACAAGAAAATTTAGGCTTTGCCTCAACTTCGTCATTTGAGACTAGTAGCTGTGATTGTGATTTGACTTTCCCAAGGATGATAGGATTCCGAACGCTCCCTTTTAGCAGGAACTATGAAGGTAGCATCTTCTGAGCTAGCCGGCTATCAACGAGTCTAATATGACCCATTTAGAAGCATATACAAAGTCAGTTTTAAGCTAGCCTAGACATCAAAGCATCGATATCTAAGTTTTCGTGCTCAGAGCCTGAAGAACGGTGATAAGTAAATTCTATGTTAGCATTGAAAACCCAATCACCCTGATTTTCAACTGATTAGTCTATATATAGATCCTCCAGAGTAATAACAAGAGGCTCCATCTGCCGGATAGAATCCTCATTCAGGTCGGGTTCACTATCCACCTCGTTGTCGCTCTCCAGGTCCTCAAGAATGGCTACCTCAATCGTATGCTTGGTATGCTTTTCATTATATAAGAGAGAGTCAGTGAAGTAGTTCTCTACTCCTTTAAAAGGGACTTCTTAGCATAGACCCTTTGGTGTACCCTCTACTCATCGACATACTTGAAACACTGATATAGTGTTCATGGGACGATCACATTGGATTTGATCTATGGTCGTCCAAGGAATAGGTTATAGAGTGTTTCTACGTCAGTGACGTAGCATGTCATCTCCATCTTTAGATTGCTAATCTGATAGTTAAGAGGGATCTTTCTAAGCGATCAGCTATTGCTAGAGTTGAACCAGAAGATAATGGTGGTCGTTCTTGAGAGCTTGTCGAGCAAAATGCCCAAGAAGTTAAGGAGACTTCATAAGATGATGCTCAAAGTGGATACTAGATCAATATGGATTTACTCAACCTCAATTGAACTGATATATCCTGTGTAATAGAGGGGTTAGTTGTGGTGATTGTCCTTGATGAGCATATCATCAGAGCCGATGGTGATGCAAGCTTCTGCTGATAGCATTGCCTTCGATCTTCGTCTTGAGGAGACTCGGGTTGTGAGCGAGAAACGCTTCACCATCCACCAATACTTCCCTTAAAACCTCTCTTCTATCCTTAGACAAATGTAGAAGTTCGTGTACAAGCTGAGATATTAGCCAATTGAGCCAGTATTCCAAAGGGGACTTTAAGTTCAGTAGATGGTGGCTACATTGTCTTGTCAAATTGTATTTTCTTTTGCTTGGCAGATTCGGGCTACTTGGAAGGTCATGATTGATCATAATTCATCATGTAACCTCTACCAGATCTCGTTCCCATATGTTGATTTTGGTCCGGTTGAGTAGCCATGGAAATCTTCTCTTCCTCTGAGTTAGTCATTGAGGAGACTTGTAAAGACTCCTCGCATACAATTATAGAAATAGCATTACAAGATTTCATCTTGTATTTAGCCTTTGCACAGGATGTTGACTTGGAGGAGGTCCAATGCTCATCTTGGAGAAGGTCAGGATGGACTCACGTCAATTCTCCTCTATTAGTCATAAGAGGGACAAAGCCTTGGCTCTTACGGTCTTGCTGATCGTGATTAATCAGCTACATCCATGCAGGGGGAATTAGAATGACCCCATCTTGAACCTGAGTCATCGGCATGTACCCAAATTAAATGGTCACCATGTTAGCCGTAAATTCTTTTTGCTTGGGTTGGAGCTTGAGGATTACTAAATTGATAAATCTTTGTATTTTATCCTTGAGGATATAACAGTTCTTCATCGGGTGGCTCAACATCCTGTGATATAGGCAATAGTTGGGATCATCAGTTTTTCCAACCTCATCAGGGCATCGGGCTTTGGGAAGCTTCAACCGATTGCCCTTGTTAAGCACATAAAATATGGCAATAGTATGCTCATCTTTAATGGAGTAACACCGTTGGGTACCCCTCTGGGGCTCTTTCTTCTATTTGTCGTGTGTTTTGACCTCTATTGCAAATGTCTCCTTAGATTTTGACAGAGACAACTGACCTTGCTTGTTCTTGTCCCCTCATTGATTTGAACAGGAATCAAACTTGTTGAAGGGTTTAGTATTTTTCTCAGCAATTTTCGCCTACTCCATGAGATCCTTCCATGAGTTTGCTTTAATATCGCCCATGTGAGCTTATATATGGCTCAAGAAATTGTGTTGACATATTTGGAGTAGCATCAGCAATGGCATGCCTCAGCATCACAAGCTTCAGTTGCAGAACCATTTGTTGTAATCTCTAACTGAGTCATCACCTCCTTGCTTCTCGAAGAGGAGCTTAGTCATAGTCGCATCGAACATCTCCTTATAGAATTGGGACAAGAATTGAACTCTAAGTCAATCCAATACTTGATTGATCCTCCAGCTAAATTCTAGAACCAATTAAAGGTTGCTCCCTTAGGGGTGCCAATGAACAGCCTTCCCTTGATAGCAGCATTCCCTACTATATTCCTTGTTTATTGATGGAAGTAGTATATATGCTGGTTGGAGGAACCTCTGCCATCGAACATGTGCAAGGTCTGTGGCTTAAACTTCATTGGGTAAGAAACTGAGTCCTACTCAATGGGTTAAGATTGGGTAAACCCAACTTTCTTCAGCTCAGTTCTCTGTATGAGAGCACTGAGCTAGTTCTGGAAATTTTCAAGGGCCTTTGCTTCATGGCTCAACTTTGGTGGAGTTGAGGTCTTGGACACTGAGTGCATGGAGTGAATATCAACATGATTCGACGGCTCTTTCTTGAAGGAAACATCAATAAGTCATCTCCCCTTCGAATGATCTCCGGGAGAGTAAGAGGCGCAAGTAACTGTTGCAACATGCCTTCAAGTCGCTCAAAGCGCTCGTCAGATGCTTCCTTCTGAGCTTCCATTTAATGAATAAGATCATCATGGGAATTTCTATCTGTCATATTTGTAACCTACCTTAGCTCTTGACTTGAGCAAGGACTTACATTTGATGCTATGGCAGAGTTTGTATCACTAATAGCAAGTAGGTGTGTTCGTGAAGATACCTGCAAAGCGTTCGTCCTCAAGAGAGAATAATGAAAGGGGATTATTGCCCCTTGCCCAGACCTAGTGTGATGATAAACATCGTCGGTCTTTGGGAGTATGGTTCCAATGCTAGGAGAATAGCTTGGTTCAAAAGGAATATATACATCCTCATCATCTTCATTGGTTACACTGGCCATGTTAACTGTTAACTCTTAAAGCTTAGCTTTGTTCTTTCGAGAACATCATCTCCTCTTATTTCTAGCCACTGAAGGCCTAGGAACCAAGCTAAGATGACTAAACATTGATCCCTTTGTAGGGGGATATTTGCATTGGCAATTTGTTTCAACTATCATGACAATCTCCCTTAGAGTCACACAACGCTAACATTGTCTCGTCCTCTTCAGAGAAAGGAACTCCCTTAGATCAATAGGAGTTTTGACTTAGCTATGGCAATTGCTCTTCTTGAGAGTAACTTCGCCTGTTCAAACTTCAGCAAGTGAATGTCGCCTATGACGATGTAGTTTTGACTCTCGCCTAGCACTGTCAGTTGAGTCCTTATCACAAGTTGGGGCTTGTGATTTAGATGAAGAATCACCATGGGTGATTTTCTCTTGCAAAATTTTAGATGGAGGATAACCCTCATTCTTTGCTCTTATTAGAGAAGCGTAGCGAGCATCACAAGATGCTTTAAAACGAACCCCCAGAGGGGTTGTGGACTGAAGTACAAAACTAAATGACGTATGAATGTCTTGATCCTCTCTCAGAACGAGGGTCATGATTTCTTTGCTTTGGATGAAGTTCGTCTAGCTTCTAGCGAAGCGAAGACTATTGTCAGTGAGGTTCGCCTTCTTGTAGTGAGGGTCAAATCTGACTTTGTCTTCACACAGTGGCGAATCTTGTGGTAGCTTCTAGTTGTGGCCATGGATAATTTATCAAAGAAAATGAATTCCTCATACTTCAGCTGGTCAAATTCAATGACCAACGATTTAGCTAATGCCCTAAGGCTTTAGTGTTGGACGGTGACACGATCTTCTCTTCGGATGAGGACGTATTCCCTAGTAGAGTCACCATCCTATTTCAGGTCTTTGAATTATAACTAGTATAGGTTACAAATTCAAGAAAAAACAGAGAATAAGAAAAAAAATTTAGAGACTAAGTTCTTTTTTATGTGCCCATGTAGCGTCGATCTCGTACTTCGTTGACAGTCCGACTAAGGTAGTGAATCTTCTACAAATTACAGGTTGTCGAAGCTAAGCTTGATCTCTAATCTTTTTTGAATGCAAAAGTCTCTAAGATTGCTAAGATACGAAAAGCACCAAAGCTTCAAAGTGCCCAAAAATGAGCAATCTCTCCTCCTCTTATAGGCTAAGAGAAAGAGAGAGTTAGTGGCTATTAAATATAGATTTAATAGCCATTAACTTAAGGGATAATCAGAGAAACCATCACCACAAAAATAGCTCTTGAAGTGGTCATAGGCGAGGTTTGCTAATAACAGTCAAGGGCGAAGCTCGCTGAGCCGCCATGGGCGAAGTTCGGTCTAACAAACTTTGCCAGAATTTGGGTAGCCTACTTCCCTTGGGATTTGGATAACATGTCCATGTGGACTACTGGGGCGAAGCTCATTTTAGGATAACTTCGCTTGAAGCTTCACTTTTATGTGGTCTTGGTAGTGAGCTCCAATGTAACTTAGGCGAGTTTCCCAGAGGCTTGGGCAAGCTACGCTATGGCGCACGTTTTGGCCATTCCGACCTAATTAAGTGGTTAGCTCATAGGCGACCACTTCTTGAGCTTATATTGGACTTAAGTGTCAGATGTTGTGTTATCCATGCTGAGTATCAGTCCAGGATTGAGCTTGTATATTTTGACCATCTATATCGTCCGCTCTTGCTATCTGCATAGCATTATGGTAGTTTCCTAAATGCTTGATTTGGCACCCCCTTCCCCTTGTAGAGTTCTAGCTTCGAGAACTTGATTGATTAATAGGGTGCATTCATGATGTCATTGGTCAGAGGTGAGCTTCCATCAAGTGTATCCTCGAGGCTATGTAGGTTAGATCAAACCCTTGGTAGGCCATCCTAATTGGTCTAGTTCCATACCTGAAGTGGTCCAGGTCATAAGGTTGGTTGTTAACATAGACATGGTGTAAGTTTGAATACCCAATCGTGGCTTTGTGTCTGGTCAATTGATCTTGAGATGGTCTGATGATATTTATTCTCCTGCCCATCAGGACAAAATCCCTTATTCGTATTTCGATCCAATCGGTTTGGAGTGTTGTTCGTCACTTAGGCAATGGGGCTAAATTGGTTAGATCAAACCACGACATGTTAGTGTTGTGCAATTTGCATGGTCTTGCTGATGTTGACGAGGTGTCCTGAGCTCCTCCTCGGGGACTGGGGCCGCATTCATATACACTAGGGTTTTCTTAATATGTTCCTCAACGACCACATCGACCATGGCCTTTACCTAGTACACTGCATTTCAGATAAGTATGTCTCTGATTTGTTCATCAAGATTAGGTGATCTATCGTTGGCATCATCTCCGCCACAAGACATTGCTCAAAGTTTATCAATGGTAGGTGCCAACTACTGATGCTGAGAACAACTTATAGGATTGAGGCTGCAAGATTGGAGTCAATGATGAGGGCCCAATTATCTCCTTTGATGTCTGGTGATGAGCTCTTGCTGATGATAGCTTGAGATACACCGAGAAACATAGAAAATGCGCCAAATTGAGTATGGTAGGCTTTCCACCAATGTCCCTCCGATGCCTAAGTTAGACTCTTGATGACGAAGTCAAAGTACTAAGTAATATAGATTAGGGTTTAGAGGATGAATATCAAAGTTTAAAGGTTGTCGATACTGAGCCTTGCAATTGTATGAAGTATTATCCATTTACCAATGTAGGAGTAAATACTGATTGCCTAGGGAAGATCTGTTTCGACACGTGTCACCATCCTGACAGCCAATGTTGTTATGGTAGTTACTTAGCTTACAAGTAAGTCCATGTGGCAATACCTCGTTGGCGTAGGATGGTACATCTAACTTATGTGTAGATCTAGTAAGCTATGGAAGTTGATAACTGTAGAGATTGAGTATCCAATCGATATCTCTTCACATGATATGTTAAGCATATAATATAATCTAAATCAATCATCTTCAATTAGGCAGACTACCATAAACCTAGGCTGGTTTGGTGTGTCAGCATAGTAACCAAGCTGAGATGAGCTCAGCTTTTATGGGCCTTGACCTCTCTATCTAGCTTTTAGGTCAGACCAGTGGGCCATGTCCGAGTTGAATATTGGCTACAGATTTTCCATACTTTAGTGAGTTAAAATACGTACCTGGTTGACCAAGTCAACTCTCTGTCGTGATGGGGTCTAGTTAGCCGAAATGTAAAATATGGTTTATATGCGTAACAATCTCATAGTTGTTTGAGGGGTTGGGGCTCTTGTTTTGTTAGTGATTTATGAAGGGTAGAAGAGAACATGGGCTTGATGGAGGATAGAAGAGAACTTAGGCAGTAATAAGCTTTAACGTAGTGCATTTTTTTCGCTAGGTATGTACTCCTTGAGGTATTTTTTTTCCGCAAGAGGTTCTCATCGTTAAAACGTGATTGTGTTCTTATAATTGTTTTGCTTATTAATTTCATAGGCTGATCTATGTATTTCATTTGCACCTCGTCATGAAATGCGTGACGTCCTACCGGGAGATAATCCCCCAATGTGCATCATCAGATCCCGGTGTGTCCCAATAATGCTCATGACATGTCATCCTATTAAAGTTTCTTGAGGAATAAACCAGTAAATAAAACCCATGCTTTGCATTTCATGACATTTTAAATTACTAGCTAGAACTAGCTTGTCAAACGAATTAAGAAGGTCACGGAAGCAAACTAAAAGATAATGACCCCCTAACCTCCCCTTTAGGAGAGAATATCCTGTATTTACCTTTCCATATGGATCCGGCATTGACTCGTCGAAATTTGTAAGCGAGAGAGCACCCCTTTGCTTTCTAAAGATAAACCCAATTATTCTATTGTTGGTTGTTGCTCAATAAAACCCTTGAGAAACTTTTGGGAAATCACAAGCCTATAAAATGAATCTACAAACGGAAAAAAGCAGTTTAACCCTAAATTTTCGAGTTAGGTTTACTAGGCATAATTCAATCATTTTTCTCAATACCAGACACAACGAGTACATCGGGCCATAAAAGATTGAACTTTTAAGGAAACCCAAACTAGTAAGTCATTCAAAGAAGTAACGGGAAGGATTAAGATTAACCCATTATTGGTATGTCAATCTGCCATTTAGTTTGCGAATTAGTTTGCTTCCCCCACCTTGTGAAAGGTTTGTACACCTTTCAGGGAGCTAGCAAGCTACCTGAGGACAAAGTAGTGCTTCTGGAATGCTTTGATTAACTTGTGGGAAGTTTTAATTAAACTTTTGATATATAATGAAAATATTTCTTAATTATTAAATTTATTTATGAAATAATAATATCATAAAATTAAATAAATATTTCATTAATTAATAGTTATAATAAATAATTACTTAATTAATAAAAAATGAAGAAGTTACTAATTGAATAGTGTAAATATAATTAAATATTCAACAAATTAATTTATGAAATAATAAATTTCATTAATTAATTAATCAATAGGTTTATTAAATTGTTATTTAATTAGTAAGAAATTAATTTTATAGTGATAGTATTAGTAATTAATAGCCATGAATAATGCACTATAAAAAATATGTTAATTAAATATTTTCTTATTATAAATTCATTTTCTTCCTAATTAATTAGCTAATTAATAAATAAAATAATTATTAATTCCTTATTTATTAGTTAACTAATTAATAAATTTACTAATAGCCATTATCTATACAATATATAATTAAGTAGTTAGTCATAATATATGTGAGATTTAACAAGATCTCCTTTTTTCGTTATTTGGCAATTATTATAACCATATAATGTATTGATTTACCAAACACATAACTACACATATATCCTTACAAGTTACGAGTTTTAGTAAGCATTTTTCTTCTCTTTTTTTTACCTCCTTATAAAAAATTTTGAAAATAAATAATAAGTAACTTATAAGGTCTCAAAAAGTAAGTTATAGCCAAACAGGCTCTTTGACTTTCTCAATAAGGAAGCGCCGCTAGCGACACCCCTCACACTATTAGGAGGGGGAACGCATCTCATAATCTAAGCTAACCCAAAATCTAACCCTAGTTAGATTTTAAACCCATGAACACGCTTTAACTTTTCACCAAGTGTCCTGTCGTTATAAGAGAGAACGGTGACGATCCTTCATTAAATGGGCCCCCAACAAATATTATTGGTCGGGCAATAAGTCGCAGATTTTTTATTGATGGGAAACTTTGACGGTGAGAGCAAAGATTCGAGGGCCGTGCTTTAATTTAGTACTGCTAAAGAAAATGCTATTTATTTAATTTTTTTAATCAAAAGGATATAAAATCGGTGTTTGTATTCTTTCTCCAAAATCAAATCTCATCTGATAGCCGACGATCCAATTCTCCCTCGGCTCAACAACCAGCCACCCTTCAATCCACATCCTGACTTCGTACCGCCGCTCCAACCATACATACCTAACGAGTACCACCCTGCTAGCAGTCCCCGGCCGACGCCGCTATCCGGAAGTAAGACTGCGACACCGACGACGAGGATATTATGGGGCCAACAATGGGTAGGAGGACGCTGACCATGAAGATGCCGGCGACGATCGTTGTGGCAAATACATGCCGACGACGATCTTGCCGCCGACGACCATCATCACGTGGACGAGGATGCCTCGTCGAGTGGTTGAAAAGCAATACATTTAAGTCTTAAAAGTAAAATTAATTACAAGAGTCCTCTGCAACTCAGCTCAAATTTTGAACGGAAAAGTCATTTATGGCAGAGCACGTAGCTGGAAAACGAGAGGGCGGTTTTGGGGGACGTGAGATTCCCCAATGCGGAGACTCAGCTCGTCTCGGACCCGTACACGGATTTGGTGGTTGGAAATGTGAAGCTAATTAAACACTACTAACTCTAAACACCATCGTCACACATATAATAATATATCAAGGGATAAGTAGATGGTTTAAGGACTCAACATAAATAAATATTGGGAGTTAGAGATAGTACGTACCGTTGATTCTCAGGAGCCCGTACGGATCCTCACTAAAGACGTGGCAAATTTGCAGGTGTGGAAGGTGAAGGCTTGGGTCCTTCTGCGAAATCTTGAGGAGAAGTTTCACGCGGTATCTGTCTCTGCTCACGGCCGGGGACTGCTGCTCCGTTGCCATATTATGCGATGTATTATTGGATTCTCAACGTGGTATAGTTCGAGGAGCTATGGAACACTTACCCTCCCAATTTGAGGATATGAGATTATATACCCAGCCGATCGACTCCCTGTTTCGCACTTCCGGCCCCGGTGTCATTATCAACCCCCGTATAAATAATACTTAGAATCGTGCGTGCGTGGCTTTGATCTGTGGATAAGAGTTGAAATCTTCCACTCCGACTTGCCTTCGTCTCTAGGAAAAATTTCCCCAAACAATAATTATTATTATTATATGTGAAAAGGACAGTTTAGGATGTTTACCGCCTTAAGTTTTGGTATTTCTTAGACCCTTTAACGTTTTAGATGTCACAAAACTCTCCTTAGTTAAGTTTTGGAGTTCTCAAAAAATCATCTTTAGCTTTCAACCGTCTTCAAAAACCATCACTAAAAGTGCGAATCGGAATTTTTGCCTCTCCTGCGTAATTTCACCCGTTCCTGTGGAAATTACATTAAACACCATTAGGCTTTTTTTTTTGGAGTCCTCAAAAACCGTCACTAGAAGTGTGAATCGTAAATTTTGCCTCCCCTGCATAATTTTACCCGTTCCTGTGGATATTACATTAAACATCGTTAGGCTTTTTTTCCTTCTCTCTTTTTTATGAAAAATATCGAAAGTGAATCCCCAAAATTTAAGGGGAGTTTTGTGACATTTTGAGAGTTAAAACGGTTTACCTGAGAAACGGCGAAATTTAAAGTGTTTTCTGAAATTTACCCTAAATGAATCTTCGGTTGCCCACTCCATGCCACACTGCTCGGTGAATGGACAGGGGTTTGGGGCCTGAAGTCCTGGCCTGAGCGTTTCTTGTAGCTACACGAGACAATCTCTTTACTTCAGATTGACTGCAGATTGCAGAATACCCCCAGACCCAACAGAAAAACATGTAACAAAATGGGACCGACCGCCGATTTATGAGAGCAGCAACTAAAATAACCGCAGAACCTGCAGAGTCTATCTCGTGCGTGATCCTAAGTCATAATTGATGAAGCATCCTCGAAAGAACTAAATGAGGGCTTTGGATCGGCCCATAGTCAGGTTTTCTTTGGATGGGTCAGCGTGATCGGCATTCGGCCACGTCCTTGTACTCCACCCTCCATCTGGCTAGTTGAATACTCCGGGACCCAGCCAAATGTCGGTCAGCCACGTGTCCCCCATGGACCGGACCCATGGCCGCCCACTTTCCCTATTGTAAAGAATTAACTTCAAATAAATAGCCTTTGGACCAATAGATTTTGTTTGCTTCTTCCTGTACAACGAGATTAATTAGTTGAACGCAATATCCTCATCTCTCATCTTAAGTACGCGTTAGACCCTATGAAAACGAGACGTTTCAGAAATAACCAAAAAGTTATAAACAAAGACCTGTCACTATCCGCATTTTCCTTCCGTTTTTGTTTTGTTTTGAGTGATCACTTTTTCTATATTATATTGATATAACCACATATTTAAATAAACATACCCTAAATAATAACTTTTCATAAACACGGGTTGATCTGTACGGGTTTTGGGAACAGTAGCACACCTAAAACTCTCTGAATTGCTTTTAAGCTCTTTTAAAGTTACATATATCTCTCTAGATTTAAACAATTTGCACCCTAACTTTTTTATAATCAATAATAGCTCATTGCATTTAACCCATTTGAAATTAGTAGCTCATTTAACTTCTTAATCATCCAAACTAAAAAGGTCCCGACGCTAAAAACTCAAACAATCTAGCATAATAAGATGCAAGGAGCTGAAAAAAATATACCAACTGCATTTTTATCAGTAACTATATTTTTATTTTTAAGTTAATAAATACTTACCCCACTCCCTAAAAAACTTTCCCAGATTGCATCTCCATAGACAGCAAATCTCCTAGCTATTCTAGCTTCAAACTATATTATATTGAATGGTTGCTGCTTGGTCTTTCTCAAAAAGGCTAAAACACTATGTGATAACGACAATGAGGGAAAAGTTATCAATTTAAGGCATAGCACAGTTAATAGAGTGGAAAAGTTTCATTTTCAGTCAGCTATGTGGTGCTGCTAATATTAACTTTAAAATACCCTAGAGCATAAAGAAAAGTTTCTAAACATTACTATTATTATGTTGAAGTAGTCATGAAAATACCTTAACAATAGTAACAATATACTAAGGGCTTGTTTGGTAAAATGATAAAGGGGTAAACTTTATCCTGGTAAACTTAATTTCTCCTAACTTTAACCATGTTTATTATTGTTGGGCGCACGCCGGTAGCGTATATCCGAGAAAACTACGGCAAACAAGTAAACAAACCAGGCAAAAACACAATAAAGCAGTAAAGACACGAGATTTACGTGGTTCGGCAAGTTGCCTACGTCCACGGGGCAAGAAGGAGGAAATTTTACTAACCGAGAGAGAGAATACAAGTTAGAGTTACAAGTTTTCACCACCAAACCCTAAAAACAAACTCTCAAATCTCTCACAAGATCTCCTCTCAAAAGATGCACAAAAGCCTCTTGAAGACTGTTCAAAACCGAGCTCAATCTTACTCTAAAATGTTATTTATAAACTCTAAACAAACCGGATTTAAAACTAAAACCCAAACAGACTCGTAATAGGAATCTGCCCAGAGTAGTCGACTACTACTGTAGAGTAGTCGACTACTAAGGTCCAAAACCTAAGCACCGCTTTCTGTCACTACAGTGTAGTCGACTACTAATTCAGAGTAGTCGACTACTAAGCCCCAAGACAGAAAACTGTCTTTTTGTCGACCGCAGTGTAGTCGACTACTAATGCCCTGTAGTCGACTACTCTGCATAAAAATTGTCCGTGCATGTTCTTCAGTTTTCAATTTCTAGCGAGTTTTTTTTTGTCTATTTGAGGATTGAATTTTATCCCAATGGAGAGATTAAATTGTTTGTTGTAATAGTAGAGGATTTTAGACTTCTTTTGAATTTTAATTATTGAAAGTTGTGATTCTCATTTTTATTGAATTTCAAATATGATGTATGTTGACTTTGAAGTAAATATATTATAAATTTTCATTTCCATGCTTTGGCTTTTTTTGATGTTTGATTACAGGGATTATAACCCATTTTATTATTTATTTTCGGAAAAAAATAAAACCGTCGCCTTTGCTAAAAAAAAAGCGTTTCCCTTGCATTTAATGAAGCTGTAACCTTTGCTCAAAGAAACTATTGTTCTTGCTCAACAAAACCGTTATCTTTTCTCAAAAAAACCGTCACCTTTTTTTTAGGTAAATTGTCATTCCAAGCCACTCCTACATGTCAACCGTGGCCTTAGATCTTCAAGGGAGACAGTTAAATAACTGTCGCGATAGGATAAACAACTGTTGTGGTAGACCTACCACAACGGCCGCAGATGTCATGGTTCATAAACTGTTGCGGTTGCCCTATCGCAACAGTTTTCGTCTAGGGCAACGCTTATCAACCGTTGCGCTTTGTCAACTATGTCGTAGTGAGTTTGGAGTTCAATAATTACATTTTCTTAAGGGGCAAGTAGCTACTGTGGCATGCGAGATCCCTATATACTCGATGACATAGAAGTAGAACGAGCTCATTACCAAACTGAAATCTCTATTTTACTAATGTATTTTGATGTCTTTTACTTTCTGATGCTGTTTAGTTCCTTGTGATTTTTCTGTTTAAATTGCAATTCGGATTTATAAGTTAATTTCTTCACTTCCGTCCCCTCTTCTCTATCCGAACTGACTATGAATGCTATTTATTTTTCTTGCAATTTACTGCTTTCTAATCAATCAGGCTCTAAGAGTCACTTCATAAGTTTAAGTAATTTTTCTTGTCCTTGAGTTCCTTTTGCAACACTTTCATATAAGTTGATTTTATAGCAGTAGGAGTAAATTATTGCAAGATAATACTTGCATTTATGGCCAGCTAAATAGTTAGGACATGTTGTCTTGATGAATCAACATGTCAGATCCCTTTTTAACTTTATCGGGTGCACTCTTATAAAGATCACAAGATCTTAAGGTGTGTTATCAACTTCCCAGTTAGGAGGAACTTTCTCCCATTGGGCTATATTCCCTACAATCTGAATGACCTAAATCTAGTGGCTAGTGGCTAATTTTGTAGCAAACACCTATGGTTAAAAACTTACTAATAAATATCTCTTTCTACTATTATTATTAGCCCAGTCGCACTCATATATGACCACACTTCCTATCAGAACAATGCATCCTGGTTGCAATCTAGACCACGTAAAGGGCATGTGTAATTATAGAAATACCCCTCCTACATTTCAAGATAAGATTCAGTATGCCCTGCATTGTGTGAAACGTTCAGATAAGATATGTAGTTTTGGTATATATGTGTGTTTACACACACGTGAGAGTTTACGTGTATATTACTGATCCAATACTAGCATGTTATATTTAACATCACTTAATGACCTATCTTTTTACATTGGCAGAGTAAAAAAAGAATGGTGTAGGTTTATAATCATGGAACTAATAGAACACTTTAATAGGGAAAAATATCAAATTGGTATATGAGTCACCATTTTACCACCTTAGCATATAAATTGAAGATGGTGACACTTTGGCATAAAAGTGACGAAGTTGTTACAGTTAGGCTACCTCAGTTGTCGGTGGCAAGTTTTGAGCATAAAAATTAAGGAATTTTACTATATATAACCTTCAAATTTTCCTATTTAGAGATCCCCAGAATTCTAATATTTGCCAAAAAAAAAATCACAACCACGCCCCCGCCCCCCGGTCTGCCCACTCCATGCCAATATGAAACATTCTACCTAAAGAGAAGAAGGATTTTTTTTTTCAGTGTGAGATCAAGAGAAGTCGAATAGAGAGGTGAGGTTGAAGAAAGATAAAAAAGAGGAGGTGAGGATAAGGATAGAGGAAAGGGCAGAGGGAAAGGGAGTGTGAGAGAGGAGTACTGGAGAATGGGTACTGGAGAATATAACTATTTTACCAGTTTCGTGGAGGGTAAATCCGGAAATATGAGAGATCAGCGACGAGGGATGCAAAATAATTATTCTTAGTCCAATGATCCAAGCAAAATAATGATTACTGAACGAAAACAAAAGATCTTGTAGAGTCACCAACTCATACACTTATGAAACCGAAAAGAAAAACAAAACAAAGGCACAATACATGGTCGGAGATAAAAAGTCAAAAGGAACATTATAGCTTATAATTCACGCTCAACTTTTAAAGTATTAAAATATTACTTTGATTCTAATTATTTGAAAAGAAAATCATAATCAACGTGTCAAATTATTACTTTGATTCTTATTATTTGAAAAGAAAGTCATAATGAACGTCAACATTAACTGGAGAAATGATCTGAGCGTGCTTTGCTTTAAAGGCAAAGAGTTGACTATGGAGTGGAGTACAGACCCTACAAATCAAGAGGTGGATTGTGCAGATTATAGAGCATCATCGTGATCACAAGCTGTAAATCGAAAGAGGAGGACGACAACAACAACAACAAAAAAGAAAATGTCATTGAATTTCTTACAAAAAGAAAAGAGGGAAAGAGACCACAAAATTTAAGATATCAGTGAAGAAAATCTTAGCAAAAAGATCAGTAAAGAAAATCTTTGCAAAATGTTTAATGGATTTATTACAATCCAATACCCTAAGGTATGATGCAATAACGCAATTAACCCTAGAGTTTTCATATTTATAGGTAACCCTGATATAACAAATTATAACTAGAAGGGTGACCCTAGAGCTCGAATGACAAGCAACTCTTTGGATTATCGGTGTAAGTATAATCAGTAACTTCAAGGTTACCCATGCACGTAGATATGCAAACCCTATGATCACCCATGTAATTATAGTATACCTCAAGGTATTGATATGGAAAATGAAGAAGCAATAAATTTCAAAGGAACTCATGGGGCTGATTGCTCATCTCCGTTACTCATGGTATTCTAATTTATCTTGTTGAAAAACTCTACCTTTTAAGTAGTTGGATGTATTGGCAAGACTAGAATATAGAACGAATGCCACGTTTGCTGTGTATCCTCGGACTAGAGCGTACTGCAATCCTCAGACTATAATCCTAAGACTGTTTTAGTCCAACACAATATTTATTTTCACACGGACTAATATTCGATATAACTTTAAATAATCTGAATGAGTGTTTGTTTTTAGGAGGATTATAACCGTTCAGAATAATAGTATAACCATAATGACTTTTTGCCCCAAGTCAATCACTGTTCTATTAATACATGTGTTTGGCAAAATTTTCTAAATTTGGGCATGATCTGGTCGTAAGAATAAACATGTCATCGTATATACATTTAATAATACAAGAAAACAACCCTGCTCATGTAACACATATGGAAAGTTTTGTGGTTTGTAGTTGTTTTCATTTTTGCTTAATCTGATCACAGGAACAAAGGAGGGGAAAATAATGTGGAAAAATCTCACAAAAAACTGATAAAAAGAAAGAAAGATGACATATAGAATAAAAGAAAAAAAAATGATGGAACTAGAAATATTAGGGCGTTTTTGTCAAGAAATCTTAATCCCCTAGAGCCACATTTAGATTTGGTATTATTTTGAGTTAATAACCCTTTATCCTTTAAAATAAAATAGTAATGTGTTTGGTTTAAAATTTTAGGAGGGATTAGGCAGGACTATTTTGTCCAATAAAATAAAACAGTCATTAGATCTAGGACTAAATAATGGGGGAATAGGAGGTGTTATTATAGTTCTAGGACTATTTCTCACTTCAGATTAGACCCAAAAAGATGCCATTGCCTCTCGAGTTTCTAAAATTTACCAAGGCTCTTCATCTCTAATTCTTACCCTCGCCGATTTCAGTAGTTTGATATGCCTATCAAGTCATACATATTTGCATATCAACCCTCCTAAATCTAGATATTTGCTAATATATATATTGCACAAACACAAAAAAGAAAAAAGAAAAAAGAAAAAAATTGAAAAGTACAAAAAAAGGGTCCTTAAAAGTGAAAATTACAAAGAGCACTCTGAAATCTAAAAATTATAAACAACCCCTAAAATGAAAATAGCCCCCCTTAAAAATCTAAAAGCCCCTTAAATTTTGAAAATAAAAATTTTACTCACTATAGTCCGTTGGATTATTGTAACCCTAGACTATAGTGAGTTTAATTAGCCTCAGGATAAAAGAAATCTCTAAGCCAAATATGACCTAGATATTTAGTACCCGTATTGTAAAGGTGGGAGTGAGATAGGTTTATTTTGGTCCTCATTTGGGGGTGGGGGGGTGGGGTTATGTAGTCAATCCTTAAAAATAATCTGCACTAGATAAAAAATAAACACAGGCAAAAAAGGTGGACCCAAACTATCAGAAAATGATACCTTCACTATTAAAAAAACTACCACGACTTAACATCTTTGAGATAGTATGTATGTATGTATGTAT
>JBAKGM010000200.1:28247078-28266525 GCA_037177215.1 Asparagus racemosus
TGTGTGTGTGTGTGTGTGTGTGTGTGTAGGTTAAATAACTTCTTGAACATTCTCTCCCTAACATTATTAGGTTTTGCAATATTTTGTCTTTGTCATAAATTATTGTCAATTATATTTGTTGATGGTCTAAATCACACAGCCAAATAAGTGAGTTGTTGAGGTGATTAGGGTCTACTAACTTCTCTTGATACTTGGTTTGGATTATTCCCTGATGTTCTCTGCACAAATAACAAATCGCAAGAGGTTGGAGTTGGTCTCCGGTAGTTTCTCCGACGATCAAGTTAGCTGACAATCTTGAGTGGGGAAATAACGCAAAATCAGTTTAGGGCTCTCTTGATAAAAAATAGTTCAGAAAGTTGCTTACCCCAAAATATGGAATAGTACCACTATTATAGTAGTAACAGAAGGGCAGATCGATAATTTCAGGTGAGTGTGAGCTGGAGGGTAAGTCAGCGTTGGTCTTACAGGTGTCGGCCGTTGATTGGTAAAGAGGACGTTTCAGCATTAGTGTGAAGTGACTGGAGGCACGTGGGCCGACGTGCCTTAAATATCTACGAGCATGGAGAATTGATGGCTCTGATCTCGCACTTAATGGGACGACGACCTAATGCTAGTGACGGGCTCGAGACAATTCGTCATCTTCCTATCCTACGTGGAATGCCGAGATGTCTCGACTTTCGTGTCAACTTAACAAGGAGTCGACTAACTGGCCACTCGGGTTGTCGACCAGGTCGACTAGAAAAGAAGTCGGCAATTAGTACCGCCTTTTGAGCCAATCAGAGGAGATAATGGCTCTCTGAGTCGACCGAATTAGGTGATCGAATTGCTTCGAAGTAATGAAAATACGAGACATTTGTCGGATGATCGATCTGAATTATAACTTGCAAATAAAAGTGTCATGACAATATCTGTGTAGAGAGACCATTTGTAGAATTCTATCAGAAGTAGCCAAATTGATTTTTTTAAGAAAACGTTGGATGCTAACCGTGAAAAACATGCAAATTTGGACTTCTATTACTTTGCTATTCTTTTCTAAATAAGGAACGGAGAAGCATCGATTGATATAGACTTACTGATGTAACATTCGATCTTCTCTCTCAAATTAAAAAAAGAAAAGAAAATCTAAACATCTCAATCCTCCGAGTTAAACACATAAATTGAGTAGGTCATATTTGACCCACCCCCGCCTGCAAATGTTGCCAAGCAACCTCAAGAATAATCAGATTCTGATGTAAGCAAAGGGCAAACCTTTCAAAGTCAGTTGACTTGATGGTCTAATCAAGACAAAAAGGCACTTAAAAAAGAAGTTCGATAACAAGCCGAAAAAGAAAGATAATAATAATTAATGAAAAAGCGGAATCAAATTTTCAACCATGACAACTAAAATCACAGTTGATCTTCTTCTCAGTTCATCTCCACACTACAGGGATAGACCACACTACAGAGATAGAGACGACAGACAGGGACATACAAGACACAGGGACGCTGACGCCAAAACTAAACCACAATTCAGCCCACATAACACTTAAAAACCTTCGAACACTAAAAAAATGAAAAAGAAAAATAAACATAGTAAACTTCGATACGCTCCGAGGCTGAGCCATTTATTTATTCAGGCCGGGTGGGGGCCGTTCCTACCGCTACATGGTGAGCCCCCTCATCAGGTCCCACTCCACACCGTCGTCCTCATCACTGCTGACGACACCCTCACCCCCGCTCTCAGAGTCCGCTTCAGCTCCAAAGGCAAGATAAGGCATGGAGTTGAGTGCCCTCGCCAGCCTGCCAGCAACTGGGCCCCCACAACCGCCGCACTCCTCCGCCCGCCGCTTCAGCCCCTCAAACATCACCTCGGGCTCGTGCTGCATCACGCGCAGCATGTCCGCGCTCGACGGCCCGGGCGCCGCCCTGGTCACGGCGAAGCAGTGGGCGCCCTCGCTCTGCACCACCCTCACCACGCTGGGCCCACCGAAGAGGTTGTGCAGTCCCCCAAGCGCCTCCTGGTAGGCCCCACCCAGAAACATCCCCAGGTAGTAACCCCCTCCCCCTCCCCCCAAATTGTGAAGAGGCAAGCTCTCTTTGCCGCCGATGAAGCGGTTAATCTTCCCGTCGCTGTCGCAGGTTAAGTCAGAGAGGACTCCATCCACAGATGGCTCCTCATCCAGACGATGAATGGGGAGGATCGGAAACAGCTGCCCAATCGCCCAAAAGTCAGGAACAGATGTAAATATGGACAGATTCACATGGTATGTTTTAACCGGATCCTCAGCGTGAATCTCCCTGAAAACCAAATCACAGAGTCCGTCCACAGCAGCGAGCTGTTCCAAACCCAGCAGCCCGTCCTTGAACAGTTCAACGCACTTCATCTTCAGCTGCTCAGCATGAACTAAACAAGCACTGTAATCTCCACGAACAACAGCAGAACTCAGATTCCCATACTCTGCACGGGCTTCTTCAGCGAGCCCCTCCATTACATAGCTGAGATTAGGCCCCATCGAGCTGGGATCAACAGAATCAGATGAGACTGCCTCGAAAACCAGAACAGAATGGTGAGATATGAGGGCACGGCCGCTCTCGCTGCATATGATCGGATGACGAACCTGCTTCCGGTCACAAACGTACTGAACCGACCGAACAACGGCAGATGCGTACTCATCGAGTCCATAACCAACTGACATGTCGGATCCACCTGATTTGGACCCGTCATAATCAATCCCTAACCCGCCACCAATGTCGATGACGCCCATTAAGGCGCCCAATTTCACTAGCTCGCAATAGATCTGAGCGGCCTCGCCGACTCCATCGGATAACAGAGCAGTGGACGGGATCTGGGATCCGATATGGAAGTGAAGGAGTTGAAGGCAATCGAGCATTTGGTACCTCTTAAGCTTGTTCGCAACAGAAAGGATCTGGGTCGTTGTAAGCCCGAATTTGCCCTTTTCACCGGATGTGGATCCGAAATGGCCCGAATGCTTTGTTCTGAGCTTCGCCCTGAATCCGATAACCGGCCGGACTCCGAGCTTGATGCTGGTGTTGATAACGGTGTCGAGCTCCTCTTCTTGCTCGAGAACGATGACGGTGTTGAGATCCAGAGACCTGGCGATGAGAGCCAGAGAGACGTACTCCTCGTCCTTGAACCCGTTGCAGACGAGGAAAGCCTCGGGGTTGCCCTTGGTGAGACAGCTCATCGCCAAGAGCAGTTCGGGTTTGGATCCAGCCTCGAGCCCGAACCGGTACGGAGATCCGAAATCGACAATGTCTTCCACGATGTAACGGTCCTGATTGCACTTCACGGGATAGACTCCCTGGTAGCGCGATCCGTAGCCGTTGGATTGGATCGCGAAATCAAAGGCGGATTGGAGGCAATCGAGGCGGTTCTTGAGGACGTCAGGGAACCGAACGATGAGCGGCAGGCGGAGGCCAAGCCCGCCTTTGGATTTCGGATCTGAGGATTTCTTGACGACCTTCATCAGATCGATCTCCTCGTGAGGAAGAGTGGCGGTTCCGTAGGGCTTAACGGAGATGTTGCCGGCGCCGTTAACGGAGAAGTAGGGAGCGCCCCATCCAGGGACGTTGTAGAGGTCAGCGGAGAGGTCCGGGGACCACTGGTTGCAGTCGGCGGAGGGGATGGCTGTCGGAGCGCCGCCGGAGATGAGATCCGGCGCGGGAAGAGATGATGATCGAGGCCAGACGGCAGCGGGGGCGGCGGGATCGGCGTAGGCGAGGATCGGCATCTCTCCCCGATCGAAGAAAGAATGAAAGAATGGGAAATCTAGGGTTAGGGTTTCCTTGTGTGAAGGCAGGGGGCTTTAGAACCCGCCGAGGCCGGAGCCCCGGCTACCCCCTCAAAAGAAGCAGGAGAGGACTGACCGAAAATTGATAAATCCTAGCCCGACCTCAACGGCGCCGGACTTCCCCACGCCTGAACTTCAGAAGACGGCGGAGGTTTATTAACTGAAAAGAATTAGCTAAGAAAAGGAAAAATGAGAGCTTGAAAGATCTACACGGATCTCGAGAGCAGCAGAAGACGAGATCTAGATGAACAAACAAATAAAAAGGATCTAAAGAGGAAAACGAGGAGGAGACGGAACCCTAACGGCGTACCCTTTTTGTTTCTTTTATGAAGATGGGGCAGTGGGTGAGCTATGCAAGCGAGGTGAAAAGCCGTTTATATAGGGAAAAAAAACTGACAGCTGTGTATAGACATTCCTATGCGGACGTTAAAGTCCGCCGTCGGATTAGCGTCCGTATAAATCAGAATTTAGTATGAGCGCCTATTTCTTTTCAGGCCGTTTCTCGGGGGGCCACTGAGATTCCTTCCACGTAGACGAGCTGCCGCGTGAGATGGCTGGGACCCGCATCAAGAGACGTCCCCATTCCGGACGCGAGAAAAAGTTGAAAATATCGCGAGATGGAGAATGTGGGGCCCAGGTACTGGGTGAATCGAGGGCCTTATCTACAGGTGGGATGTGTCAAGCGCCGGTTCGGCCAACGGATGAGATGCAGATATTTTCTTAATTTTTGGTAAATTCTTTTTCCTTGCAAAAGGGCAAAAAGAGAAGGTGATGTGTAAAAATCTAGTGGAAGAGAGAATTTTTACGACTAAAAGAGGCGTGGCCGTGTTGATCCCGCGGTCGAGGCGCACGTGATACGGGTGTGATGATTTATGGGCTTCGGGTCAATAGTGGAAACGAAATGGGTGGATGGGATTTGTGTTGCAGTTGGAAAACGGTAAGCTGTGCCTTATCCACCAGTTAGACAAAGGTGAGGATGAGGTTTCTGTCTCTAAGATCTAGGTGAGCTGTTTACAAGTGCACGCACAGCGAAGAGGGTAACTTGCATCTCAGACTCCCTTAACCTAAACCTAATCCTAACCTAACTTCTGGCATCCCTTGAGTCCAGATTCCTAATTCCTTACTTCTGAGGAGTGATTTCCGGTCCATGCATCCTCGCATTGTCCTGACTTTAACCTTTCGTTTTTTAGCGTTAGGTACTCATAATACTCATTTCAGTTATATCTATACTAATATATTAATCAAATGGGGCATTCAATTTTGGAAAATATCCTTTATTCCTTTATTGACAGTTCAATTTTTGAAGGCAACTTTGTCAATTTGCCAAAAGTAACCGCCAGAGATATCTCATGTTTGAAATGTTCTAATCTCGCTCTTCTATTTTTTATTGAGTCTTTCCCTCTTTTATCTCTTATACCTTCAGATGGGGGTTAGATACTATGTATGGGCCCTCAGTAGAAATTTCAACCAATAGTGTCGGATGTGAAGGTTTTCTCATGTAAGACCCTAACCTCCTTTGTTATTGTAATTAGATCCTTAAAATTTAGATACTTACAAATTTAATCAAAATCAGTTTAAACCTAGCACCCCAAAAAAAATCATTTTAAACCTTGGAGATTATCTTCTTTAGATCATCAATTCCATTAAAACCAATTCTTCCTTATTGAAGCTACAGTTTCACTTTTCGGTAGTTGATTATATCATTGTATATATTCCTTCATATTTTTTTTCTTATAAACTCTAGAAACAATTAATTTACCTGAGATCTCCTACACTTTTAAATTAGATTTTTTTCAAAGGTAAATTTCGTAGAAAAAATTTTATTTAAAAATTTTTTTCGCTCTTAAAAAAATTACACAATCAAATTATTATATCCTAATTTAAGAATAAAAAATAATTTAAAATTGTATCACATCATTATATCCACAATGCTCCTATAGAAGTTAGAAATGTTCATTCCTCAACTCAAAATTAGAGGTAAATTTGTAATTTCATAACCGAATGGGGATAAATTCACTACTGGAAAATAGGGCATTACCAGAACACCCAACACACCCAACAATTAAAATAGAAAATTACAAACAACACCCAACACACCCAACAATTTCAAAACTATAAAAAAAATTCTCAAAATTTTTAAAAATTGCAAAAATCTCCTATAAATTCAAAACATATAAATACACTGAAAGTTTAAAACTTTACAAGAAATACCCTAAAAAATTTCAAATTTACAAAAAACACCCTGAAATTTTGAAAATTACAAAAATACCCTAAAAACTAAATTAAAAAAATAAACTGAAATTTTCACATCTAAAACATTTCAATAAAAATCATGGAAATACAAATAGCCCCAAAAGTTTCAGACTTTGCAATATCACCCCAAAACTTTGAAAATTAACAAAAACACCCTCAAAATTTTAAAACTTGCAGAAAAGCTTGAAAATTTCAAACCTAAAAGAGAACACTGAAATCTATGAATTGCAAACAGCCCCCTTAATTTTTAGAATTTGCAAAAAAACCCTAAACTTTCAAAGTTGCAATAAACACCCTTTAATATTCAAAATTCATTAAAAAATCTGTGAATATTTCAAATCTACAAATACTACATTGCAAATTTGAAAGCCACAAATGGCCCCTTAAAAATTTTGGGATTTGCATAAAAAACCCTAAACACTTAAAACTTACAAAACACTCTCAAAAATTTAAAATTTGCAAAACGAGCCTGATAACATCAAACCAAGAATAGTACACTGAAAAGTTTTAGAATTACAAATAGCCCCTGTAAATTTTTTATTTGCAAATAACACCCTAAAACTTTCCAAAGTTTGAAAAAAACCCCTAAAATGCAAAATTTTCTAGAAACTCTTTGAAAATGCTTAAATTTCAAAAAGTAAATTGAATATCTAGGATTACAAATAGCAAAATTTTAGAATTTGCAAAAAACACCTTAAAACTTTCAAAAATTATAATAAATACCCAAAAAAATTTAACATTTACAAGGAACAAACTGAAAAGGTGAAAAATTACAAAGAGTTGTTTTCTTATAATTTCAATTTTTAGGGGAGTTTTAAGCAATTTTTAAAACTTTTAGCGTGTTTTTTGCAAAGTCAAAGTTTTTAAGGGGGCTACTTGTAATTCCTATATTTTCAGCATATTGGTTGTAGACTTGAAATTCTTATGCTATTTGTTCTGTAAATTTCAAATTTAGAATGTGTTTTTTACAACTTTTGAAAGTTTTAGGGTGTTGTTTACAATTTCTAAAAAATTCAAGGGGCTATTTGTTATCTTGGTTTTCAATTTACTATATGTAGGTTTGAAGACTTTTCTATAAGTTCTAATTTTTTACGGTGTTTTTGCAACTTTTAAAAGTTTTAGCGTGTTTTTGCAAACTTGAAAACTTTTAGGGAGTTGTTTGTAATTCTTAGATTTTCTAGGTACTGTGTTCATTTTGAAAATTTTAGGATTTTTTTTATAAATTTTGAATTTTAAGGGTGCTTTTGCAATTTTTAAAAACTTTGGGGTTATTTTTTTTTTAAATTTTAAAATTTTCGTGGGTTGCGCGTAATTTACAGATCTTGCACTATTTGTAAGTTTTGATATTTTATGGGTGTGTTTTGAAAATTTTAAGGGTATTTTTTATAATTTTTCAAACATTTAGGGCATTTTTCACATTTTTTAAACTTTGAGGGTGCTTTTTGAAAATTTTAAATTTATAGGGGACTGCTAGAAATTTTCAGATTTCATGTGTTATTTGCAAGTTTAGAAAGTTCTGAGATTTTTTTTGTAATTTTGAACTCTTGAGGGTGTTATTTACAATTTTTTAAACTATGAGGGTGTTTTTTACAAATTATAAATTTACAGGGGGCCACTGGTAATTTTTGGATTTCATGTACGTTAGTTAAGTTTTGAAATTTCAGGGTTGTTTTTATAATTCTAAACCCTTGAGGGTCTTTTTCGTAATTTTAAAACTTGACGGGTGTTTTTGTAAATTTGAAATTTAGAGGGAGCTATTGAAATTTTTAGATTTCATGTGTTATTTGTAAGTTTCGAAAGTTCTGAGAGTTTTTTTTACAATTTTGAACTCTTAAGGGTGCTTTTAGCAATTTTTAAACTAGGAGGGTGTTTTCTATGAATTTTAAATTTATAGGGGGCTACTGGTAATTTTTAGATTTCATGTGTCATTTGTTGGTTTTGAAATTGCAGGGTGGTTTTTGTAATTCTAAACTCTTGTGGGTGTTTTTTTATTTTCTAAAACTTTATGGGTGTTATTTATAAATTTTAAATTTATAGGGGCCTACTGGAAATTTCATGATGTCATGTTGTGAGGTTAGAAAGTTCTGAGAGTTTTTTTTTGTAATTTTTAACTTTTGAGAGCTTTTTTATAATATTTTAAACTTTGAGGGTGTTTTTTATAAATCTCAAAATTTAAAGGGGCTTATGGTAATTTTCTAATTTTATATGCCTTGGTCGTTAGTTTATTTTAAGGTGTTTTCTATAATTTTGAACTTTTAAAAATATGTTTTGTAATTGTTGAAACTTTGAGGGTGTTTTTGAAAAAATACCCATCTAAATGGGCAAATGGGCGGGTGATAGCCCGCCCATTTATGACCCATTTATTTTTAATAAATACAATGCCTATCCATTTATGACCCGTTTAACTAAATGGATATATTTGAATGGGTCATTTCGTGGATGGGTATGGATGGACAAATAGATTTGGGTTAATTTTATCATCCCTAATTCGTAAGTAACCCATCAACTTAAAGCAAAATATCTCAAATTAGAACTCAAAACATGAATCAAACAGAAACTATTACAGTAAGAATTTAGAACCATCTCTTGCACATGAACTCGAAAATGCTTAACAACACTCCATTCGCATCAGCAGTCTCCAAACTATCCAGTTTCGGTATGCCTCTAGGACCATCGCTCGCATATATCTCTGTAAAAAAGAAAAGAGCTTCGACATATTAGTCCCTTAACTAAAAGCTATAATAGATTCCGGCAAGTTTCTCTTAAAGTCAAGCTTACCTTTTGAGCTCTAGTAGCTACTAGAAGCTCAACATAGTTTTTTAATTTTCCATACTAAGAATATCGTTCAATATTCTGCAAGTATCCTGACATAGCCATCCATCAAGTAGATACATAGCCATCCATCAAGTAGATACATCATTCTACGAAGAAAAATTACAATTAATGATTTAACCTTTTACATCGAAACTTGTCAAAGCTAATATGTATTCCAAAAATAAATTTAAATTAATCTAATGTTAGTTGTTATCACATCTTCATTAGAGTTTTCATTATCGATGATAAAATCAAACAACTCATGTAGTGGGAGTGGAATTAGATTGAAGTTGGAAAGTGACTGTGCAATATGATCATTTACTATTGCAACATAATTCTTTATCATGTTCATCATGACTTGCTTCACCCTTTCATACAACTATATGGAAGGGGGAAATAAATTTATTAGATTTCGACCCTTCAAAAGAGTGCATAGTCTAAGAAGATATTTTACATATTAAAAGTAGTCTCTCTTTTTCCAAACATGGTCTCATTTTTTATAGCAGTGGTCATGAGGATCTGAACTAAATTTTGGTATCCTGTGGACTTTAATAAATTTCATGGTTTTGTCTTCAGTTATGGTACTTTCATTAGTGAATATTAATCTCCTCTCAATAGCAAACAAGTGTCCCACATTATGCTTAATCAAGCCAGCTCAGCATTCCAATGAGATTAAGGCCCAATGCGGTCGACTCAACCAAGCCGACATCTTATGTAGCCGAGTCAAAAGGCGGTACAAGTTGACCACCCTCTTCAGTCGACTCATGGTGAACCGCTCTCATCCAATTAGGCGACTGATATCTCGCGTGGCCCAGTCAAAAGGCGGTACTTCTCAGTTCTCGACCAGGCGAGTTAAAAAGCGATTGTTACCTCGGAAAACTCCTGCTGACAGGTGATCACCATCCCCATAACTGTCATTAAATACATAACTGGCGCCATCATTTCTCCATCCCTAACAGACTTTATGACACATCGGGCCACGTCGGCTCCGCACGCCTCCAGTCACTTCACATTAAACGCTGAGGTGACTTCTCCACCATTCAGCAGCCGACACCTATATAGCAGTGCCAACTTAGCTTCCAGTTTAGACTCGACCGAAGTGACCAAACTACCCCTCTACTACTACTATAAATAGGGGACTATTTTTAGCATATAGGTAAGCAATTTTCTGCTACTAAAAGAAGAGAATACTTTCAGTTCTTCAATTTTCACCCCCACTCAAGCACTTAATTAACATGATCGTCGGAGAACAACTGGAGAACCCAACTACGCCCTCTTATGAGCTATCTCATGTGCAGGAACAGACAGCCGACTGCGGGATCGGACGTCTGAAGGAGTTAGAGGACCCTAATCACCCTCAACAGCTCACATTTAATTGACTGTTTGGTTATTAGCATCAACAGTTTGGCACCCACTGTGGGGCCTTCTTTCTTCTTTGAGAACGATGTCTAATTCCAAGCATAGGCCAGCCCAGTCAGAACCACGTGAGGACTATGTCACCACGCCCAACTGAAAGAATCCACTCAGTGGATCACCCAGTCTTTCCAATAGCAGTTTATTGCATTCACCAAAGCACTCTTCGACTGAATCTCTCCTTAGCAACCAACTTTCTCCGCAGCTCCTCCTCCACCGGTAAGACAGTGTTTGGCCTCTCCTCTGCCAGTGCATGCCATGTCGTCCGACCACGTCGATGACCACGCTGAGTGTGTCTCACCCAGCCACAGCAGCAGGCCCATTTTGCTAACCCTACCCGACGCCGTTTGCAATATGTGGAAGCAACGGCAGAAAGCCTTAGCCCTAGCCGAGAGGGACGAGAGCACACGGCAGGAGGAACGTCCCGAGACCCACAGCGTCACCATACTGCCCCATGCCCATCAACGAAAATGTTGCTCCCGGATATGATCGGGCTTTCCATCTGATTGCGGAGACTATGGGAGGGAGCATTTCCCTCTTGGACGACATCATGAACGCTGCTTGTAAGAAGTTCAAGAACTACTACGACATGATGTCCATGCTCCAAGCGTTGGAAGCAATCATTTACAGATGCTTCGCTGTTACCCTAACGGGAAGTGCCAAGTTGTGGTGGAACTCCTTGGAGAAGAAATCCATCAACAACTTTGAGCGGCTCATCTAGAAATTTGTGCACCACTTTCTGACCGACACCAAGCAGAAGTTATCTTCCCATGTGTTGATATAGATGAGGCAGGAGCCTGGAGAGAGCCTTAGAGATTATATCAAGAGTTTCCAGGTCAAGAGACTAGAGGTTGACGACGCTAGTGTTCGCAGTGGAATTTAAGGCTGCTGATTTTTCCATTGCTTTGAATCTGTTACACCTTTATGGAATTACAAACAAATTTAAAAATAAAAGGAACGCCTTTTTATAAGGCTTACAACGAGAAAAATCAAATGAAATTACAACTTTAAATATCCAATTTGAATAAACGTGGGGTCCGTTTATCAGACCCTCGCTTGCGTGGGAGTCTTTGCCTGTGACGGGGACTTGTTTCGTCCGTGGACCACTGTGCAATTCTGATCTAAATGGATAATATAGATCCGAGTTCTGGATCTGCAGATCTGAGGGGCTTATTTCATGAAGGAAATAAACGCCTGACGGGGATCAACTCATGAAGGAGGTGATCGCCGTGCCCGGGATCAACTCACGAAGGAGGTGATCGCTGGGCCGCGGATCAACTCACGAAGGAGGCGATCGCCGGAGCGGGTGAGATCTACTAGGAGAAATCACACGCTAGACTCTGCAGATCTGACCCTTAGATCTCGGATCCAACCTCAATCCCTTACCTCATGACGTAGATCTGAATGGCCGAGTTCACCGGTGCTTGAATCTGTGTAGCAGGGGCTCGTAGATCACGCATAGGGCTTCAGGGAATTTTCTCCAACTGCAGAGCTTCGTCACCAAAAATCCAACCCCTTCAACTGAGGAACCCCTAGCCTATTTATAGGCTTTGAACAAAGAGGGGAGGGCACGAAACAGCCAGGCACCATTTGGTGCCTCGGCACTGTGGCCTCGGCACCAAATGGTGCCTCGGCTGGGCCAAGGTGGCCGAGGCACCATTTTCGGTCTGAGCCGAGGCGCCCATTTGGGCTTTTCTTGTTGCATTCTGATTCTTCCGGCGTTTTTTCCCTGTCCTATCAGAGTTCGATCCGTCCGGTTTGTGTCGGATCGAGAATCTGGTTGATCGAATCCTGTTAATTCTAGAATCCGATCGATGTAATTCTGTCGACGCCTAAATACGGTTGGTCCCATCTCGTCAATGTCTAAGTCCGGTTGACTCACTTTGTCGAGTCCCGCTGATCCGAAGCTTCGTTGCTAGAACACATCGCTTCGTTAACTTGTACGCTTCGCCGACTCACTTCATGCGGTCGTCGACTCGCTTTATGCGTGTTGCGGTCTGGTCGCATCGTTTGATGGTTCATCGGTCGCGAACCTGTCGACACGAGTCTGACTCGGGCACTGATAAGCAATTTTCAACGCCTACACTCCTCTCCAGCCTCCTCGGTAGAGCCTTCATCAACCTCGTCGCCTGAATCCTCCTCTGCAGTGCCACTTCCGCCCAGATCGGGTCCCCCACCCTCTTTTTCTATCTCTAAGAGCGCATCCAAGTAGTTAGCAACTCTTGGAGGATAGTGAAAACGGTCAGGTGCACTCTTCAGCTCAGCACCTCCACCTTTGCGAAGACGTTGTGGTGATAATTCTCAACAACTTCGAATTGATGAGCCTCAGAATCCAACTGAGAGACACGACTTTGGGCCTCGGCAAGTGGCGTCTCCCACTGAGCACTCTCCTCTCAGAGCTTCTGGAGGGCCGACTGCTCCCCCTCCAGCTCAACCTTCAAGTCGACAGCGTGACAATCTGACTCGGCCTGCTCTACAGCACGGTCCCTCTCCCATCTCCCGGCAGCCACCGCCTCGGACAAATGCCTTACCCTCGTAGTTTGTTGATGAGCTCGCACTTGAGACTGTCGACCTCAGCCAACTTCTGGCCATCCAAGGCCTTCAAGCTGTCGACCATGCTCTCCCGCACCTCCATCTCTCGGTGCCAGACCCCCAGCTCATCCTCCCTGGTCGACAGCGACAGAAGAGCCTTCTCCAAATTTCCCTTCAATGCTTCTAACTCTTCTTGGAGCTTGCACTAGGAGGCCCAAGTCTACTCTACTAGGCCGAAGAGCTCCTGCTCTACTAAAGCCCCACGAACCAGATAGCTCCTTAGGCTTTGGTGAAGGCAGACATCCGGCATCTCCCCCAAAATTGTGTCATCACAAGGGAGATAAAATTGCTCCACCACTTTCGACTGGGCAAGTCTCGACTTGAGAACCGACCTCCTCTTGTCCAAATGGCGGGTAGGCCTGTACCTATTCTCTAGAGTTGGCTCTTTGTCATAGCACAGACTGACTCTTGAGGACTCAATCAACAGCATCCTCGGTTGATCCCATTTCTTCGGCTCGATCTCATCAATGAGATGAGGATATAGCAACTCCATCTCTCTAGTAGGAGACGACTAACTTGCCAGTCGGCTCCTTTCCTTAGCAGTGGATCAACTCGGCCAGAGTGTCCGAGGCCGCTTCGCCCTCTGTACAGGCATCAACCTCCGCTTGGGTCTCACCTCCCCCAGCAGTCTCGGCCTCATTTTCTCGTGTCAGGGACCTATCATCTATGAAGATGACTTCAGTCTCCGCTATCTTAGTTGTCGTCCTAGGCCCTCGGCTGACCACTTTCCTCAGCCTCTTTCTCTTCTCAGCCTCAGCTGTAGCAGGCTTCGACCCCACCAGTCTAGGGCCACATCGACCGTGAAAATGCGAGCCTATGTCGCCTCCACTGGGGTCAGATCTAGACAAAGGCGCTTCGCTAACCACGCCAAAGGCCATTCAGGAAGCTCCTCCTGGACGTTGGCAGGTAGAGTCATCGGCCACTTAGCCTCCTCCTCCAAGACCAGAGTCAGCATGGCCTCTCTCTCTTCATCCTTAGTAGTAGGAGGAGTAGAGGAGATGTTGACCACCTACAAGACTGAGTTGTCAGGCAGAGCTACCATCTTGCGGGAGCTAGAGTACGCCTTGATCCTCTCTAGCCCTTGCCTCTTGGTACTCGACAGAGGCCCCGTCTTCAGCGCCTCCTTGGCGACTTCAAGCTAGTGAGAACAACCCAAGTTAGAGTCCCCTAAGACCCACGCGAACCTATCCTTCCAGTCCTTGTTCGATTCAGGAGGGTCAGCGATAATTTTGAAGCCCCCAACAGTTTGAGATGATAGTGGGCCTCGTGCTGGTGCACCTTGACGCTCACAAGGTGGCCGAGTAGATTGAAGGTCGGCTCCACTCCCTACTAGTGGCAGATGACCATGAATCCCACCAGCGTGGTGATGGAATTTGGTTTCATCTGCGACGGTGACACCTTCAAGAACTTGAAGGCGCGGTGGAGGAAAGGATGTAGCGGTAGGTGTAGCCCATACTCTAAGTGCTTCACATACACCGGAGTCTGACCCGCATCATGATCGTAAACTGCCTACAACTTCATCGTCGCCAATAGAAGAAATGCCCAAGGGATATCGAACTTCTCGTACAACACCCTCATCTATGGCGCTATCACTTTGGAGTGGAATTTCCCCAACTAGCTTTGTCGAACTCTTAGAGCAGAAGCCGCCATCAAAATAGTTTCGGAGATCGTCGAAAAGAAGAGGATTAGAGATTCTTCGGCAATTCAGATGAAGAGATTTTCAGAAGCAATAATCGTCCCCCTTTTTTGTTGCGGTAAGCCTACTTATAGGCAACTAAGGGGATAGCTGTCAAGGCCACAACGGTCGAATCAATTTCAAACCAATGGTCAAGATCAATCCAAAAAATCGAAGTGGTTATTTCAAAATCGAGGCACCTCTTTGCCTTAACTAGCCAGCAATCATGCACAAAAGGCGAAGTGCCAGTAGCCAAGAATTGTACTTTGACTTCAACCACATCGTATCAGAAGTGAATTTTCAGTCACCCTTAATTAATGCACTTCACGACAAACAGCGATCCTATTTCACTCGGACCCGGCCCAAGCCGAATCCAAGCAAAAGGGGCCAACTGTTATGACCCTAAAAAAATCACTAGGCATTAATCCTCTTAAAGAAGCCAATCTGCTCCGTTCCTTTCCTAATCAGACGAGTTTAGAGCCTAGACGACTCAGGCTACTCTCATAGCCGACTCGCATGGCCAAGTCAAAATGCTCTCCACAGCTAGCTCGACAACCATCAGTCGCCTACTCTTACGGCCGACCCGATCAACTGACCACTCTTGTAGCCGACTCGACTGGCCGACAACTCGTGTAACCGAGTGAAAAGACGGTGATTGTCAGTCCTCACCTAGGCAAGTCAAAGAGGCGGCAATTACCTCAAATCCCTTGCCAGCCGACTAACGTAATATTAAATGCACGGTTAGAAATCATCATTACCCTAGCCCTCATAGTCTTTATGACTCATCAGACCTCGTCGGCACTACGCACATTCTGTCACCCTCACATTTAACACCTGGGTGACTCACCCCCCTCTGTAGCCGACACCTATAAAGCAGATGACGACTCAGCCACCTGGTGGGACTTGACTGAAGATACTGATTTGCCCCTTAAGATCTGCTATAAAAGAAAGATGATGTCTACTGCTTAGGGTAAGCAATCTCTCTGCCCTAAAACTCTCAAATTGTTATTTACTTCTCCACTAAAGCTAAAAATACAAACTTGATCATCAGAGGAACCACTAGAGAACCCAACTCCGCCCTCTTACGAGTTATTCATGTGCAGGGATGAACAGTCTGTCTCAGAACCAGTCATCAACAATACACACACACACACACACACACACACACACACACACACACACATATCAAGAGAAAAATTTTGGAAAAGATATCTCTAAGAATTTTAGTTAATAAGATACTAGTTAATTAATAATAATTTCCTTATATAAAGATACCATTTTCCTTATAAAGATAAACTTAATAAATACTAACTACTTAGTTATTAGTTATATTATACCAACTATACATTTCCTCCTTCGTTTTAAAAATTCAAAAATTTTCAAAACAAAGTAACATGTAAATATGCTATAATTTTGCAAAACTAAATAGGAAAATGTTTTAAAATAATCTCTAATTATCATTATTCAATAATTTTTTATAGTAAGAAATTAAATTTGTTATCTAGCAGTTAAAATTGGTTATTTAGTATATTTATGTGATTTTCTAAATTATAAATCTTTTTTTGGTTACTCCATCTATTTACACTACACTTATTAATTCTACTAATAATATGTTTTATATACTTTATGAAAATAATAAATATAGCAGATAAGTATGAAAATAAATAGTTACACTTTAACACTTGAAAATTTTACCTTTTTTAACTTTGACCCTGAGCTTTATTTTGACAACTTGATACCCCAAATCTGAATTTTTTTGGTATAATAATACTCAGTTACTCTATTTATTCTATTTTCAAACTATAGCTTTTGAACCAAGTTCATAATAAAAACTCTAGTCAATCATGTCCTATTTAAACTTTTAAGTTTTAAAAATTAGGTAGCAACAATTGAAAAGATTTAAATCAAAAAGTATAATTAAAAATATAAAATACATAAAATATAAAAATATAAAAAATATAAAATACTTTTTTTGGTAAAATAATATTCGGTTACTCATCTATTCTATTTTCAAATTATAGCTTTTGAATCCAGTTCATAATCAAAACTAAAGTTAATCATGTCCTATGAACTTTTAAGTTTTAAACGTCAGGTAGCAATAATTGAAAAGATTTAAACTAAAAAATATAATTAAAAAATACATAAAAATGTATAATATAAAATATTTTTTTTGGTGCGCTACTTTTAAGTTTTATAAATCAGCAAGCAATAATTGAAAAGATTTAAACCAAAAATTATAACTAAAAAATACAAAAGATAAAATATAAAATAACCAATAAATTCAATACCTAAAAATTGGAAAATTTAATTAGATAATAATAGTGTTCATGTAAATAAATTTTAAAATTATTTAAAACCAAAAGAAAAGAATAATTCATGCGACCCATCTAGATTGATTTCACTCAAATTTAAAAATAGTTAAAAAAAACAAAGTTAAAGAGAATGATACTTTCAATATGAGTTCAAATTAAGAATCTTAATTTTTAAAAAATCAAATAAAATTACAGTATAATAATAAAATAAAATCACAAAAACATGTCTGCCTAATTCACTATCTCATTGTCTCTTTGATCTCAAATTAGAGCACGTTTATTTAGATAAACATAGTTGAAATCAAATAGAACTTTAAAAATCAATTGCAGTATAATCAAAGCAATTTCAAAGACATTAACTGGAATTCAAAAAATCTTGATTTTGAATTCGAGGTAGTTTATTCAGATAACCACAGTTTAAATCCAATATAACTTAAAAATAGTTAAAAATCAAAGAAAATTAAATAATCATGTAACCAAACCTAAATAATTTCAATAAAATTATCGCCAAAATCCAACTTCTATATATTACAATTTCCTGCACAAAAAGATTAAGTAGAGGTTAAATAAGATTCATCTATAGCTGAAAAAATCTTACCAAAAAAATAAAATTACTGAATATTTCTCTTTCCCCATTTAGTTTGAATTCAAATTTATCTTATTTTGGGAAATTGAATGGCCTATCTATTATATCTATTATATCTATGATTATCTCATACTATTATTATTTATATTATTATTATATTTTATATAATTATGGAAGGAAATTGGGATAAAAATCTGTTAAAGAAATATTTTCATAGATATTATTAAATATTATATTTTATATAACTATGGAAGGAAATCAGGAAAAAAATATATGTTAAAGAAATATTTTCATAGATGTTATCAAATATGTACAAGAAAATTGGAAAAAAAATATTTTCAAATAATAGCAATAAAATTAAGAAAGATTTCTTGAGATTATTAAGTAACAGAGATTGTGGAGATTGCTATGGAATATGATTCTCCATAAATTTCGTTGTTACAATTATTATTAATCGTATTTATGGCTGGTAATTTTGTGGGATTTAAAAATTATTAAGGAGATGGATGGATGAAATTAAAGATAGGTCCCAATTAAATTAGAGAATAGGGATGCTGACGTGTCAATATCTGGGAAAATTTGCCTTAAGGTATACATATAGTAACATGTAGATATGCTAGGCATATATGTAAAAAGATCTTTAATTGAGAAATGTTTATAAACAAGGGTTAATTTCAGGTAAGCCCTAGGACTTTGTTCACCTCACATAAACCCTCAAAACATTTGGGTCTCTCACAAAAGCCTTCGAACATCAATTTTTTCTAAGTGGACCCCCACATGTAATTTCTAAATAACTAAAATTTCCTTAAGAGAAAAATTCTAAGCTTTGTTATTTGTCATTTATAGGTGACATTCTCTCTCTCTCATATTCCACGTTAAATTTTGTATTTTTTCTCTAAATGGTTTTTTTTTGCAAATTTGATTTTAGGGTATCCAGTGAGAAAACCTTGAAGTTCAGGTGGGTTTTGTTAGGAACCCTAAGGAAATCACCTAAAACCTAGGTCAAGTTCAATCCTAGTCCAATTCTTTTCTAAACCAATTTAGAGTTGGACAAAGGGGATGTTGATCAAACACTAAACTGGTTTTCAAGCCTAATTTTGGTCTAAGAAGAATTGGGCCAGAACTGACCCAGTATTTGCCAATTACAAATTAACTCAAAACTGGACCAGGACAAGCACACCCTAAAGTTCATGGGGGTATGTGAGACCAACAAAATTCAGGGGTTATGTGCAATACAAGCCAAAGTTCATGGGTTTGTGAAATTAACCTATATATAAACAATATAATCCGAAATGGTTGACCGTACATAGGACCAGTAGACAACTAGGAACTTCGTCTTCCCCTGTTGAAAATTCTCTTGTTAACCGACAATATGCTCATACACTCGTAAACTCACCCACTAACGCACACATGGTGGGATCCAAAAAGGCTACAAACAAGGCCTAGACGATGCTATTGGATTGGTGGGTTAAATTGTAGTTTGGCGGATTGAGAAATTTTTGAACATTTTTTATTCATATTTTTGGGACAGAAGAGCCCAGGCTTTGGTACAAGAGAAAGCTGATAAGGTAAATGAAAGAGGGGAAGTACTACTAGTTGGAGAGGTGGAATCCTTTCTCCTTGGTAGCATTATTACCGACAGAATATCAACCCGCACTTTGCTGTATTTGACTCATCTTTGTGGGTACAATAAATTTAAGGGCAGAGTTTAACATGATAAGACCCAAACAATAAAATGTGAATGAGATAATAACGATAATAATGATTGTGTTGAATTATTTAGTTTAGCAGAAAGTGTCTTTTGTGAGGAATCAGGCTTGATCCTCAATCGCTCCAGGACTCCGATGATCGCAGGTCTACTCACGAGCTAACATGTCATACGGCGCACAATAAAGTCAATGATTTACAGATAGATTGTAAATTAAAGAGTTAGACAAGTAAGGTGTTAACCGTGTTTTAATACCTATGTGGCATAATAAGAACTAAATAAACAAAACTGAGAATATATATA
>JBAKGM010000200.1:28266625-28281423 GCA_037177215.1 Asparagus racemosus
GGGGTTGAATAGGGTTGACACCTAAGATTTTGTAGTGGTTCGAATTCTATGTCCACTCTTCTTTCTCACGAAGGGGCTTCTTTACTTTGCCAAGAGTTCTCTTTAATCACAACCCGATTCAGTAGGCTTACAAAGACCACACCGTGAAATCTACCCGAAACTAGTCATCTAACCTAACTCTCCACAATGAGTAACACCTAGGCCTAGCTAGTACCAACCCCCAATTAACATTGGCTTGAGTAGGCCATAAAAACAAGTTTGAAATAAACCACTAAACACAATTTAAGCACAAAGATCTTACAGGCCTTTTTGATTAATGAGCTATCATTTAGTGAATTAAAGGGAAGCTTGATGAAGAACGGTGCAGGTGATGAAATCAAGGGCAACTCTCCTTGTCGAGATGATCTAAAGATAATGAGCACGACAAGAAAGAGTTTGTTGAGGCTCTAGGGTTTCAAAACATCAATTCAATCTTTTTCAAAACAAAACCTAGAATCTCTCTCTTCAAGTTCTTTTCAAAAACCTAGAATCCTTTCCTCTAATTTATCTTTTTCGATCTTATATAGCATCTAATTAATCAAGAAAAAGATACTCTAATCATAGTGGAAGTTAGAGATGAAAGAGATCAATGAAAGGCTATGATTAAATCAGCAAATCTGCAATCAGCCGACGTAACCATCAATGGCTGCTCATGACCATCAATGGGTCCCTAAGCACCATCGATGGGTTCTTGTAATCCATCGATGAGTTCCTATAATCTATCAACGGGTTGAATTCCTATTTCTGAAAATCTGCATTTTATTCTTGTAGACCGTCAATAAACCTCTAGCCCATTGATGGGTTCCTGAAGCCCATCAATGGTTCGATGGCTGAAATCAGCACTCGTCCTGATTTTCACATCATTTCGCCTCCTACACTTCGTATACCTATTTTTCACCTGTATTATATCATCTTAAACAATTATTAGAACCAAATAAGAGCTATTGTAAGGACTACATCCTAACAATATCACCCTTTTGATAATAACAAACTTAAAATTTTAAAAACCTATACACACACACACACACACACACACACACACACACACACACACACACACACACACACACACACACACACATATATATATATACAATGACAATAAGCACACATACACTTTCATGCAAAAGGAAAAAGTATGCAATGCTCCCCCTATATTTAAGCATTAAGCATAAGTATTGTCAAAACTTCCCCTAAAATAATGCATCGAGTGTTTTAAAAATTTAAAAAAAATCAAAAAGCATGAAACCACTTAAACAAAACTTCACTCTTGCAAAAATCATCAAACTTTTTTAAATTTCACGCCAAAAATTCTCTCCCTTTTGTTATTAGCAAAAGTTAAAACACACCAATGATTACACTTCATACTCAATAAATTCAGATAAAAATCATCTAAAGGTGTAAAAAAGAGAAATACACACTAGTACAAAAGAAATATTTATATAAAAATAGCATAAGATAATAAAATCTAATTATAAAACACTTGTATACGAGAGAAATCACATAAAAAATCACACACAAAAATAATAAAATATCATTGTAAAGTATGTGAAACAAATAGTAAACAGAATTATATTAGTTTATTGCACAAATTTAGACATATCAAAGAGAATAATGAACAATAATAAGACTTAAACTATCTGAACCTTTGAAATTAAGGATCAAAATGTCACCCTCTCACCTCAACTATATAGGATTTAGGAGGGAGAATGATAGTGTTTGGTAGACGATTTACACTATCTCTATAATAAAAATATTCAGAATATGATGACTACCCTTTGAGATTTGCACAAGCATAATCCACAAGTGTTGATCTTTGACCATCTTTTAATAAATACACTCAATTTTCTATGAATTTCATAAGAGTGTGGATCTTTGATTATCTTTTAATGAATACTCTTTTGTTTGATATATTGTTAGTATATATGCACATTTGCTCATATAAAGAATAAATGTGTTCATTATCCAAGTCAAAAACATGCTCAAAAACTCCTGATATATTCCAAAAATATCTTATAAACAAAATATAAAAACTCTTTATCAGTATTTCACAATATAAAATATGATAAGTATAAAACTGGGTGTTTGATAATGTAACATGAAATATCTCGAGAAACAAAGTGTTAGGTAATCATATTTTTATCATTGTGTGTAGAAATACACGCGGGCGCGCACAGACACAGACACACACACACACACAAACACACACACACACACACACACACACACACACATATTTAAAAACCACATGTGTATCTGTATGATATAATCAAGCCTTTATACCAAAAGATAATATCATCTAAATCAATCTTGTAAACGTATATACACAAGCATGTTAAAATTTTTTTAAAAATAAAAAGAAAGAAAGAAAAAAATTATTTTGTTTTTGATAAAAAATATTTTTATTGATAAAAAATGAAAAAGGAAAAATCTAAAACATAAAAAAAAGAAAAGAAAAATCAACAAAAAATTGAGCAAAATCAAGAAAAATTGATGCCGTACTCTTGAATATTCTCCTTAGCAAAGTGGTGCCCAACATAGTGATATCGAATATCCATGTGTTTTGTGCGTGAATGGTAAACTGGATTGTTACTCAACTCAATAGCACGCTTATTGTCATATCTAAGAGGAACTTTCTTAAAAGTGATGTCGTAGTCTTGAAGAGTCAAAAACATCCAAAGGGCTTGTGCACGACAACTACCTAATGCAATGTACTTAGCCACTATAGTTGATAAAGCTACGCAGTTCTATTTCCTACTAAACCAAGAAATCACAGAATATTCTAAAAAGGTATTGTTCCACTAATGTTGTTCCTATCTGTATGACACCCAGCATAATCACTATCTGAATATCAAACTAAATCAAAAGAATTACACATAGAAAACCATAAACTAAAATTTTGCATTCCAATTAAATATCGAAAATTCATTTTACATCTTTCAAATATGATTCTTTAGGATTAACTTGAAACCTTGCAAATGAACACAAAAAAAAAATATCAGAATGAAAAATAGTAAGACATAAGAGACTACCAATCATTCCCTTGTATCTCTTTTTATCAAATGACACTCTTGTCTCATCCCGTCGTAAGCTTTGCTGAAGAGCTCATTGGGCTTGAAGCTGCTTTTAATTTATCCATATCGAAGCTGTCACACCTTGGTAATCACCAAGTCTAATGGAACCTTGAGAAATAGCAACATGTAATAATTAACTGGCTGACTCCCATAGCATCAGCAAGCACGACCTAGTGATAAGCTAGTCGACCAATCTCGCGAACCAAATCCGAGTCGAAAGGCACTTCTGACCCAGAGTCTGCTGAATGTTCGACTCCGAGATGAAAGATGCTCTCCCTCAGATCCAATATAGTACGTTTCGAATAGTGGAGCGGCCTGCATCATCAAAAGTCGCATGGTATTTAATGCATGAACAGTCAGTGCCCACATTTTGCCACCCAGTCGCCATCAACATTAATGCGGCGATAGAGCCATTATGACTGCTCGAGTTAGAGCCTTCAAAGCTCCTTGGACATGCCATTATTCTAATAGTCCCATCACCGATTGCGAAGGCGACTCGTTCACACGGCTGCCGACATGTGTAAAGAATGGTCTGAACCATCACTGCACAAACCCGACCAAAATTACCAACGTGCCCCCATAAACCCTCTATAAATAGTGATGAATTTCACCATGCTAACATACACAATTTTTATACACAAAAAGTCAACAAGACTATACTCTATTTTTCTCTTTAGATTACTCAAACTAGTCATCGACTTAGCATCGAAGGGCATGTCAGAAGAAACAAACTCTGAGGCCTCTAACCTCTGCTACATGTGTAGAGAATTACAGCTCAAGATCCTCAAAGGGAGAATCAACCATCAAAGGCAATTATGGGACCCTAAATCAAGTTTAACTCCTCTAAACCACATATCAATTTTCTAACACAAACAATTTGGTGCCCCCCATGGGGCCTCTTCTTCACTATTTAAGGTAATGGCTGATCTTCAGTTCTAAACAATGAAGAAATGATTAACTCCAACTACAACGCTCAAAACCAGTTGGATAAATCAACCAAAATGATTACACGATCTCTTCAACCATGACTCGTAATAGTCACAAATAAGTATGAGCAAACCACATAAGCCTCTTTTCACTGATTTGTGAGAACTTGCAGAATGACAAATAAAACCTCCGCATGAGAGACCCCATCTAGGATAACACATGGAGTACAAGCATTCATCCCAGTAGAACTTTTCATGCCTACTCTGTGACTACAAAGCCCAACATTTCAAGTTAGTAAAATAGAGTCGATGCCATTGCCAAAGAGTAAACGACTAAACATGTCAATCGCGAACCATCAATCACAAGTGCGCCGCCTAACACTACGATAGGCAAGCCCTCATCATGACGACTCATTGATAATATGAAGGAACAACACAAGGTAACTTACAGGGCGCAAAGCTAAGAAGAAGGTCTTAAACGTCCATAAAATATAAAGCATTTTGGGAGAAGTACCCCTAACAAATGTAAATGTAAGTCCCCTACAAATATAAAAAATGCTTTGGTTTACACTAATCTTGTGCAGCTCTTACAAACTCGGTCATCCTTCCATAAAATGTAAGGCATTTCAGGAGAAGTAAGCCTAACAAATGTAAATATAAGACCCCTTCAAAAGTAAAAAAATGTGTCTCTTTTCACTAATTTATGTGTAGCTCAAATGAACTTGGTTATCACCAAGTCATCAAGGCCTACGAAGTCCTTGGTGTCTTTTTAGAGTAAAACCAAGGCACATACCAAAGTTCTTGGTCTCATTTTAGAGTAAACCCAAGACACGAACCAAGATTTTGGTATCATTCTCACGAGTAGAACCAAGATTTTGGTATCATTCTCACGATGAGGAGTCCTTGCAACATGATCTTCATCGACTTGGCCAAGGCCTTCCAAGCCTTTAGTGTCCTGTAGTCTCTTTTCAGATTAAACCCAAGACACGAACCAAGACTTTGGTATCATTCTCTAGAGAAAAATCAAGGCACGACTCAGAGTCCTCGCGACTCAATCTTCATCGACTTGGCCAAGGCTTCCCAAGCCCTAGGTGTCTTTTCAGAGTAAAACCAAGGCACATACCAAAACCCTTAGTATCGACTTTCAAGTGTAAAACCAAGGCATGGCTGGAGCCCTTATGACTTGGTCATCATCTACTTGTCAGGCATTCAAAAGCCCATCGGTTTTCAAAAGTAGCCCCGAGGCACGAACGAAAGCTATTGTGGCTCGGCATTCACCAACCCTTCAAAAGCCTCTAACAAACGTTAGGTGTGCAGCACTAATGTATCACTCGGTCTTCACTGATGCGTCTAGAGATGAAGGTCTTCATATCTTAGTTCTCATCGACTTGTTCAAAAAAATCTCAAAAATCAAAGCACAGAACTAAGTGTAAAAGAACAGGTTGATGAAATTAAGTTCTTTCATTCATTTGCAAATATGTTACAGGACTTTTTTTAAAAAAGACTGGGTACCAAAAAAAGAAAAGAAAAAAGATACAATCGCCTCAAGGAGTAGAATTTGGAGTAAGATCTAGAGGTGAACCCAAAACGAAAGCATCTGAAGGAGGGGAATCTAGCTCTCTCGATGAAGAGGACGAGCTGACATCATCATCAGAGCCTTCGCCAACATCTTCGTTGGCAACTTCCTCATCTTCCTTCACTATCCCTAGCACATTTTGCACCTTGAGCTTCTTGAGGACGTCAAGGCAGTTGGCTACTCGGAAGGATACTTAAATCGGCCCTCCTTTGGTAAGAGCTTGGGAGGGAGTTGAGCCTTAAAATAATCAAACCCTGCCTTACATGCAAGGGCCACTTTGACTTTGCCTAGGTAACCACTACGATATTGCTCAATTATCTTGATCTCGAAGTTGCTCAACTCCAGATGAGCCACCCGGGTCTCTAGCTCATGGATCCGGGCATGGAGAGAATTGCACTGTAGCTCAGCCTCATGAGCCACTCAGGCGGTCTCCTATCAAAGAGCATCTTGAAGGGCCAACTCCTCTTTCAACCTTACCTGCTACTCTTTCGAGTTGATCCGAGCAGCATGAGCCCTCTTGAAGGCATCTTCTTTCTCCCTTTTCTCAGCCCAAACTTCCAATTCAAGATATGCTATCTTCTCCTTGGCGAGTCCCATGTCATGGTGGGCATGGCTGAGATCCCCCTTGAGGCCCTTTCTCTCCTCCTAGGCTTATGAAGCAGTGCCTTGTGATGCCGAGAACCACCCATAGCTACCTTAAGATCCTCATCCTTGTGGGCTAACTCACGCTCTACTAGGGCTTGACTCCTCTTCAATTCATCAAGCTCTCTACCTTTAGTGGTAGCTGCCAGTTTGTCATCCCTCGAGCCTCCTTCAGAGCTTCCAGATCCGTCCGGAGCTTGAAGAAGAGCTCCGATATATTTCAAGCCATTGAAATGACTCAAACTCCAAAAGAGCCCCTTAGGTGAGGTAGCTCCTAAGAGCATAGTGGAGACCAATGTCGGGAGTCCCACGCAGCAATGCCTCATAGTCTGAAAGAAGAAACTGCTCAATAGCTTTAGCCTAGTTAGCCCAGAACTCCAAAACTAACCCCCTAGCATCCATTTGTTGCTTGGGGATGAAAGAAAACTTCTCCCTCATGCACGGATCCCCTCCCAGGTCTTTGGGTGGGGGGGGGGCGATAGCTGACATAGTGGGGGGAAGGGCCACTCATACCGACCCTCATGCAGGGCAGCTGGAAGGCCCAAAGACCTCGTAGTCCCTGTCTCATGTGCCTCAGTTACCGGCTCTTTTGTAGGTCTTTTGGATGACCAGAGGCCCTGTCCCATCTTGGTTGGCGCTCCTTTAGCCATGTCCTCAGTTAGAGCCTCATCTCCTATTGGATCCCTGAGAGGAAATTATTCTCCTTTGGCCTCCTGCTCAGGAACCGAATGTGGGGAATCACCCTCCACTTCGATAAAATCAAGTGGAGTCTGGGAAGTTTCTAGGGTCGAAATCCCACTGGTTTCCCTAGGTGTAGCCTCGACCTGTCCAGGTGTAGCCTCAGCTACCTTATCTCTAACAGTGAAGAGCTCTCGCACACTACTCTCAGTCCAGCGATGACCCTTAGAAGCTGTCTTCTTTCTCTTCCTCTTGGATCCCTCGGCCTAAGTAGGAGATTTGCTCAGACCAAGTTTGGCCACGATCTTAGTAGCAGGTTGCTGGCGCAACGTCTGAAGCTCCTTTGCCTCTAGATCGGCATGAAGTCACTTTTGAGGCATAGCAGGAGAACTAGGCTGGGAACCCTTTGTAGGCTGAATTGACAGAACCGTAGCCCAAGCTAAAACCGCTTTAATAGTAAGGATGGAGGTTATGCTGACGACTCGAAGGACAGCGTTATCAAACAAGTTCTCCTAACACCGAGACTGCTTATAGGCTCTGATCCTCTCCAAGCCCCGCAACTTAGCGTCCGAGAGCTTTTCCATCCTCAGACCCCCGTTCTTAATATCTCGCCATGTAGAACAAGCCAAGGTGGGACCAACACCCAAAATGAAGAAGAACTTCTCTCTCCAACCATTGTTCATCTTAGGGATGTTAGACGCTAGTTGGTAATCACTAACTATCTACAGATAGAAGTAGCCCTCCCACTTGCCAGCCTTAATGCACACTAGGCAGCCCAGCATGTCGAGCATCAGATTGACATTTACATGGTGGCAGATGATGAGGAATACTACCAAAAAAGCAATAGAGTTCGGCACCAACTGTGCTGCCGCAACCCCCAAAACCCTAAAGGCTTTTTGAAGAAATTGGTGCAATGGAAAGCGAAGGCCATAGTTAAGGTGATGCCAGTATAGTGGCACTAGACTATCGCTATGGTGGTAGACAGATTGAGCCCTTGATGGAGCTGGTAGTGTGAACGCACTAAAAATATCATAATCTTGGGCGTACTTCTCCAGGCAGCCCATGAGCACCTTTGGCTTGTACTTGTACAAGAAAGCAATGCTGGCCTTATTGCAAACCATAGTGGGTGAGCACTAGAAGCCATCGAAGCAGTCAAAAAAAATGGACGGAGTACAACAAGGTTTTTAGAAGAGGAAAGGTTGACTCGCGCCGACAACAAAGAAGAAGTCCTAAGGTTTTTTCTGATGTAGAAGGCATGAGAAAGGAGAGGAATATACATAAGCAGAAAGAGAGGACACGTCGTGCAAAACAGATGGCTGGCACGATTTATGGGAAAGCCACTGACGATTATCAAAAACCAAAGTGACATCCTATGAAATGAGGAGCCACTCCATCAAAGCAGCACAAGATTCGCTGACGTCAAAAACATCAAATCACAGCAATCTTTCAGTAAGGACGGTCTAGATCCACAAAGCATGAGGTGATTTTTTCTCTCGAACTCGGCTTCTTGAGTCCAAGTAAAAAGGGGCCAATGTTATACCTTGGAAATCACCAAGTCTAATGGAACCTCAAGAAATGGCTACATGTAGTAATTAACTAGCTGACTCCCATAGCATCAACAAGCACGACCCGGTGATAAGCTAGCTAACCTGTCTCACGATCCAAATTTGAATCGAAAGGCACGTCTGACTCGGGGTTAGCTGAATGTCTGACTCTAATACAAAAGGCGCTGCCCACTCACATCTAACATAGCATGCCTCGAATAGTGGAATGGCCTGCCAAGCATTATCAAAAGTCGTATCACATTTAATGCATGAAATAGTTAGCACCCGCAATTTGTCATCCAGTCACCATCAACATTAATGCAACATCAAAACCATTATGACTGCTCGAGCTAGAGCCTTCAAAGCTCCTCAGATACACCATTACTCAAATCGTTCCATCACAGAATGTGAAGGCAACTCGTCCAAATGGCTATCGACACGTGTAAAGTATGGTTTGAACTATCACTACATTGACCAAGCCAAAATTACCAATGTGCCCATGTAAACCCTCTATAAATAGTGACGACTTCCACTACGCGAAGGTATGCAAGTTTTACAAACTATACTCTATTATTTTTTCAGATTAATCAGATCAGTCACTCACTTGAATGTCAGAGGGCATGTCAGAGAAAATAGCATTTGGGGCCTCTAACCTCCACTACATGTGTAGAGAATTACAGCTCAAGATCCTCAAAAGGGGGATCAACCATCAAAGGTAATTAAGGAACCCCAAATCAAGTTTAACTCCTCCAAACCACATATCAATTTTCTCACACAAGCAGAAGCATTTAAGCTCTTTAACATACTTCTCCTATGAAATAAACACTCCATATTTTATTGCTTCACTTGAAAACCAAAAAAGCATTTTAGTTCTCCCATCATGCTCATCTTGAATTTGTTGTGCATCAACTTTTCCAATCTATGACACATACCCTTATTAGTAGCTCAGAAAGTAATATCATCAATATACACTTGCACAATAAGAATATCTTTACCAATAAATTAAACAAATAAGGTATTGTGAGTAAATTTTGCTTAAGCAGATAAAAACTTAGACGATTATACCAAGCTCGAGGTGCTTATTTAAGACCATACAAAGCTTATCTAACTTATGTACATGGTCTAGAAAAGCATTATTAATAAAATTTGGGGGTTGTTCTACATAGACTTCTTCCTTTATATATCCATTTAAAAAAAAACTTTTTTACATCTATTTGATAGAGCCTAAAGCCTTTGTAATAAGAAAAATCAAGTAAAATTCTATGGCTTTAAGTCTAGCAACCGGAGCAAAAATTTCATCGAAATTAATCTCTTTTATTTGATTGTAACATTTAGCAACAAGTCTATCTTTATTCCTAATAGTAGTACATTTTTCATCCAATTTATTTTTAATAACTCATTTAGTTTCTACAATTGGGTGATCCTTAAGTTTATAAACTAAAATTTCAAACTTTATTCATTGTGAATTGATTAAGTTTTTCTTGTATTGTAATACTCTAATTTTTATCATTGATAGCCTCATTCACATTTTTAAGTTCTATTTTAGATATGAAATCCATATAAGCGCAGAACTCTCCAAGAAAGGACTGAGAATTTTTATCTTTACCTACCTTTGTGGTTGACATGGAATAATAGTAGTCATTCAAAAGAGTAGGCATCTGATGATTCCTTTTTAGGTGATCTCTTATTTCATTAATTTGTTGATTTTCTAAATCTAAAGGATTTTGAGTGGCTTTTGAACCTTCAGGTTTTGTCTCCATATTTTTATCCTTTATTTTCTATTTCTTGTCCCATATTTCCTCATGAGCTTTCTTCTCACTCTCTTCCTGTATCTTCTCTTTTTCACCTGATTGTTTGGATTCATCACAAGTGGGTTATTTGTACTGTCAAAAAAAAATAAAAGTATGAGTTTCATCAAATTTAACATGAATAAAGTCTTCAAGAATTTTAGTTCTTTTATTACAAACTCCATAACCTTTACTATATAAATAGTATCACATGAAAACACACTCATCAATATTAGAATCAAAATTTCCTAATTGATCTTTTGTATTCAAACGATAACGCTTTTAACCCAAAATACAAAGAGGCGAGACATTTGAGGATATTTGATAGTAAAGTTCATAAGATGTCTTATTTAGCATAGGTCGAAGATAAGCTCTATTAGCTACATAGCATGCTACATTCACTGCCTCAACCCAAAAGTGCTTTGGCAATTTATACACATTTAACATATTTCTAGCCATTTCCTGTAAAGTATGATTTTGCCTCTCAATAATCCCATTTTATTGCGGTGTTCGAGGAGAAGAATACTAATGAGGGATACCTTTATTAGCACAAAATTCTTTAGAAAATTTATTTTCAAATTTACCTCCATGATCAGAATGAATGGTACGAATAGGGAGGCCTTTATCTTTTTCAACCCTTTTTAAAAATTTTAAAATTTTTTAAAAACATTGACTCTTTTTTGCTAGAAATATGACACATATAAATCTAGAGAAATCATCAACCACAACTAAATAATAACTCTCTCCTCCTAAACTCTATGTGGACTAGTCCATAAGGATCGAAGTGAAGCAATTGTAGAGGTTTAGAAGTGCTCACTAAATTCTTCAAGTTATGAGAGGATTTTATATATTTACCTTTCGTGCAAGCCTGACATAAACTCTCACTTTTAAAAATATAGAGAGACAAATCTCTAACTAATTCTTCCTTTGAGAGTTTTTGTAATAAACCCATGCTTGCATGTCCAAGTCTTCTATGCCAAAGTTCACTATCCTTTCCTCCTACAACCAAGCATTTTACACTGTTAAATTTAATATCATCAAAGTTCAATGTATATACATTAGCATGCCTATTTATAGTAAAGACAACTGAACCTACTTTAGAATTAATAAGTTTACATATAGCAGATTCAAAATGAATAGACATACCTTTGTCACGAAGTTGACTAATGGAAATAAGATTCTGCTTCAAATCATCAACAAGTAAAACCTTAAGAAGTTTAAAAGAATTATTTATCTACATCACCAACTCTTATAATCTTACCTTTATTGTTGTTTCTAAAAGTTACATCTCCACCTTTCTTCTTATCGAGCCTAAGAAATAAATTTTTTCTTACACGTCATGTGTTGAGAACATCCCCAGTCTAAATATCATGTGCTTCCATGCTCCTTAGCTCTCCATTGAATTTTCTTATCTGAATTGTCATCATCAGAATCTTTTGAGATATAGGCATTGGCCGTGAGATAGTGGCTCCTATCATTCGAGCTCAAGTCACTTTCTGATTCTTCATCTTCACTTGAAAAATCCCACGACATCACCTTGAAGCTATTATTCTTCCCTTTGTAGTCACTTTGGTTGAGAGGGCATTCGTTTTTGTGGTGTCTAGGTCTCCTACAATAATGACAAATAATGTTAGAAGCTGAATTTTCATATTTAATTTTTCTAACCTTAATGAAATTCTAATTATATTTATTATGCATAAACTTCTGCCCATCTTTTATCTTTAGGAATGATTTGAATCCTTTGAAAACCAATCCCATCTCACTCTTGTCATCAACATTAGAGTCCAACTTGATTCTTTCTTTTCCTTGAATCAGGATTTTTCCCTTTTGGCATTCAAGTTTAACAACTTCTTCTTTAAATCATTTTTAGAAGCATCTTCTCTCACTTTTAATCAAACTCCATACGATAAAAGATTACCTACAAGATCTTCAAGAGTTGAATTAAAAAAAATTTGTAATTCTTCAATAGCAGTTATCTTTAGGTCCTAATCTCTAGAAAGAGAACGAAGAATTTTCTACAAAGCTCTTTATTGTCGTACTCTTTTTCCCAAAGCTTTAGATTTTTTTTCACAATGTCCGTGAATCAGGTGAACATATCCGAAGTACTTTATGAGGCCTTCACCTTGAAATTTTCATATTTAAAGCACTGTGAGTTTCACCTCGTTCACTTGTGAAGTTCCCTTGTGTGTAACTTTTAGAGTTTTTTAGATTTCCTGCGCAGTAGTACAATTTAAAATATAGTTAAATTTTGCAGTAGTTAAAGAATAATAAAGAGCATTCATAGTTATTTCATTTAAAGAGTGAAGTTTTTTTTGGGGGGGGGGGGAGGGTTCCACTTGTCTCTAGGAGTAACAACGGTGACCTCTTCTACAACAGTAGTGGGTTCAATATAGCCATTATCTACACTACTCCAAATATTATAATCAGTGACCAATAAAAAGATTCTCATACAAGCTTTCTAATAGGTGTAATTTATCCCATCAAAAGTGAGGGTCGGTTCATAACGTGTCCCTCAGGAAAAGCCATTGCGGCAGTCAAACTAGATATCTCTACCGTAGGTTGTGAATCCTATAGATGGATAACAAGTACTAATACCACTTGTTAGATCTGAGATGCAAACCTAAAGTGGGGTGAATAGGGTTGCTACATTTTTTCGCTAGAAACACAAAATGAGTAGCGGAATGAATAAAAAATTAGAGAAAAATAACCAACCAAGGACACATAAAATTTTATAGTGGTTCAAATAACAATCTTATGTCCACTCTTTCTTCTCACGAAGGGGCTTCCTCACTAACCCAAGAGTTCTCCTAAATCATAACCTGATTCAGTAAGCTTACAAAGACTGCACTCTAATCTATCCGAATTCAGTCGTTTAACCTAACTCTCTACAATGAGTAACAACTAGCCATAACTATTACCAACCCTCAAGTAAAACCAGTTTGATTATGTCAGATAAACAAGTTTGAAATAAACTAACAAACACAGTTTAAGTATAGAAAATAAGAAAGATCTTACAACCCTTTTCGATTAACAAATCATTCCTTGATGAATCAAAGTAAAGCTTGATGAAGAACGGTGTAGAAGATGAAACTAAGGGCAACTCTCCTCTCTAAGATTATCCAAAGGTGATGAGCGTGATGAGAAAGAGTTTGTTGAGACTCCTGGGGGTTCAAAACACCACTTCAAGTTCTTCTTCAAACAAAACCTAGGATCTCTCTCTTCAAGCTCTCTTCAAAACTCTAGAATCCTCTCATCTAATATTTCTCTTTCAATCTTATATAGCCTCTAATTAATTAGGAAAGAGATATTCTAATTATAGTGGAAGTTAGAATTAAAAAGGATCAATGAACGGCTCTGATTATATAACCAAATTTGTAACCAGTTGACGTAATCATCGATGGGTGCTCACGACCATCGATGGGTCCCTGAGCACAATTGATGGCTTCCTATAATCCACAAATGGGTTGAGTTTCTATTTCAAGAAATTTACAATTTGTTCCTATAGACCATCAATGACCCCTAATCCCTTGATGTGTTCCTGAAGGCCATCAATGGTTCGATGGCCGAAATCAGCATTCATGCTGACTTTAACACCATTTCTCCTCTTACACTTCGTATACCTATTTTTACATATTCTATATCACCTCAAACAATTATTAGAACCAAATGAGAGTTTGTTATTAGTCAAACAAGAGCTACTGTATGGACTACATCCTAACATAAGGACCCTATATGTTCCTTATGTAGACGTGAGGAGGAATCCATTAATCAACTCTTTCTTCCTTGCTCTTGTGCTAAGACAGTGTGGCCTTCCTTCCTAACAAGCTTGGGATTGCTTAATCTGCCACAAGAGATTAGTTACATTATAACATACTACGGAGGCTTTATGAGGGAAGGCCTGTATCAAATTCTTTGGAAAATTCTCTTTCCTACTGTATGTTGTGTATCTAGAGAGCACGAACAACATGATTTTTAATGATGTAATTATTGAGCCTGGGAGGTAGGCATCTAATGTGGCATATTTTATCATCTTCTGTATAGGAAATTTAGGCAAGAAGGAAGTAGAGAGGCTAATGAAAATTATCCAAGAGAATGAGATAAATCAAATTATTTCCATCAGTGATGACAATGCAGATGTGGAAGGCAAGTGATGACAATGCAGATGTGGAAGGCTTTATTTACTTTGGCAGCTTTGTTTTAGAAGATATTCTATTTCAGCCTTTTTTTTAGACTCTGTTGTTTTATTTTCGTGACCTTATTAAGAGTAGTTGCCGCTATTGAGCTGAGCTTGTTAGCTCATAATTTATGCACTTTGCTCTCGCCCCTAGCTTTATGCTTTAATAATCTCATGAGAGAATAATAGAGTGGTTAGGAGGTATCAGCAAAGAGTGATGGCAAATGTCCACTCACCTCTCTATATCTCATGGGACTCTTATTATTGCAGCAGGGGGCTTCACAGACATAAAAGATGTCTATACAGAGTGGATAATAACAACACTGAACATGCACAGTGAACACAAAGAAAACAGCAC
>JBAKGM010000200.1:28281523-28305260 GCA_037177215.1 Asparagus racemosus
TCTCTCTCTCTTTTCTTTCTCTGTCTGATGCATTAAACCCTCTCCCCTCACCCCCTTATATAACCATAAGAAAATAAAAAAAAAAAAAGGTTGGTGACATAGTAGAGGGTTAGATGAGTATTAAAGTCAAATAATTACACTTATATTCCCTCATTGAAATTACTACCGCATATTTTCTTGTGTGTTTTTATAATATATCTTTTGAATAGGCACCTTACAGTATTTTTACTTAAAAAAGTGACATTTTGATGACGCACTTTGCATTTAACATGTAGATATAGTTTGATCCATTTAGATTTACTGTTAAATTTAAGTTTTAGGTTTTTCGATGTAGTAATTTTGGAGATGCATACATCAAACTAGAACGTCATCCCTGGATTGTCTCTAGGATACATGATGAGAAAGAATCTGCAGTTTAAAAAAATAATAGAAAATAAAAAAAATCATTGAATTCAGAAAATTCCTCCAAATTACTTTCTTGGTGCGTAGGCAATTGCTAGAGTCAATTTCTGCTCGATTTCAAAGCTAATTCGCATATTCCAAAGTACTAGATTGGTGTTATCAGCTTTATGCTTGTTACTCATTAGGATGGTTTGGCCTTAAGATTCTCGCATTAGAAAAGCTTAGTAATACTTTATCAATGTTTGATGACACATAACAACTCCACATCATTTGTATAAAACTAAGGGTGTGTTTAGCTATTTTTTAAAACTTGGCCAGAATTGATCCTCGTCTAATTTTTGCCTATCTTATAATTGACTAAAATAATGCCACAATTGAACCAACCTTTGCAAGCCAAACATTGGTCTTAATTAGTTTTTTCCCCAAACTACCCTCTATGGAATAAAACTAAATTATTTTAGGATAAAATTGGACCAAGATCATTCCTAACCCAGTTTTGAAAGATTTGTCAAACTGATCCTAAGGTTTTGAAGTTCAAAAGTTCTAAAATCTCACTATTAAATTTGTCTATTTTGTACTATTTATGTCAAGGCTATATATCCACATTAACTCATCATCGTAGTTAAGATTTAAGAACATTCAAATACACCTTATCAACCAAAAAAAAAAAAACATCTAAAAAGAAGGGAGTAAACCATCACGTGATCTACTCATCCCATGTTCGATGAACAGATTCTTATAGTTTTAATAACTTATATAAACATCGATATAATGTAATCATTCTTGGGGTACGGTCCGGGTTGGCTTGTGGCCTTCCAGCTCGCTATGGGCCGTAACACGACCTAACCCATATATTACTGGTCTTGACCTGACCGTGGGGCGGTCCAGGCTAGGTCCAAGGGTAGACTCTAGATTGAAGTGCTTGGCTCGGCCTAGTCCCGGCCTGGTTCGATCTATGGACAAAGAGCTATCATAGCTCTACATCTTTACATTATGCCCCATTCCCAATATTACATTACATTCAACAATCTATTCATTGCTCTCATATTACATTAAAAAAAAGAAAAAAACATAACAAACCAGTAGTGAGATGGAATAAAACATGAAAGATCTCATATCTCAAGTCTAGTCTGAAACATGAGAACTTAATAGTTGGTCAATTGGTACACTCATAAACATCATTTACCACAAGATTTAGAGTTTAAAATAATTAAAAAGTAAACTAAATATAAATAAACAAATATTAATACAAGAAATATAACCAAATAATAGTAATTAAAACAAAGAAAAAGAAATGACAAAACTATTGGTTGGCTGCGATCCAAATCGACATCGGCCGAGTCTGACCCAGCTAGGAACTATGCGGGTTGTCTGGGCAGCTGAGTCCACGGCCAGACTCGGGACCACGATTCTTGACCCAACCCACACTGACCCAGTGAGGTCCTGGTCCAATCCGGGCAGGGGGCATGTAGTGGGCTGGGCAGGCCCGACCTGGCCCATGCCCACCCTGTACCACGCGTCCGGAATCCTTATATAGAATTCGTTTTTTTTCCTATTTGGTTTGATATTTGGAATATTATTCACAAGTGGGATCTTTTTTGTCTCACCCTCCCAGAAGAACTAATTAGAAAGTAGACCACCACGTGAAGATGATTAAACGAATATGGTATTCTTCTTAAGTAGAATGTTGATAAAACACAGATAATTCTTTTGAAATAATTCAGAAGTTGGGAAAAAAGACACTTGTGGTTAAAAAATCATACCAAACAATAAGCTTTAGTCTTGAAAAACGAACAGAAAGATTTTCGCTCATATTTTCCTAATAAGGATCAAATGAGCGTTTATATATTTCTTTAAAGCTGACTAGATTTGAGAAATCTATTGGGAAAATCTTGATTTTAATTTTAGGTTATTACTTAAACCCCTGTTTTATCATTGAGTTAGATTTTAATGACATAACTAGGTAATCTTGACGAAGCAAAATAATTACTACTGAAACTCTAATATTTCAATTAGAAGTGGGCCGCCGCCAACAATGAGCTGCTTTTCGAATTTCTACTAATGGGCTGGGCTGGGGAAGTTCAGTGAGAGCTTGGCCCAACCGTCAGCTTGAAGCCTTAAAAAAAGGGGGAGCATCCGGGGTGAGAATATCAAAGATTGGGGACTGCCAGTGCGATCAAATTCGAAAGACGATCGATCAAGAGGGAGACGAAATTGAGAAATGGGAGGCGGAGGAGCAACGTACAGAGGTTACGTGCATCACGCACCGAAGCGCTGGCATGTGGTCACCGGAAAGGGCTTGTGCGCCGTCATGTGGTAACTTCACCCCCCGCTCCTTTTGACTCTAAATCGAGATCAGCAAACTTAAATTGGGATTTTCTTCAACTTTCTCTCGATTTTGAGATTTCAAATCAATATCGATCAGCCCTTTAATCCCATTGATAAAGGGTATAGAGGAATAGTGGAAGGTGATTAGGATTTATGTTTGTTTATGAAGTATAATATAAAGCCAAAGAGCTAAATGAAATCACATTCTCATAATGCAAAACTAGTTGATGGTTTAAGCCAGATAATGTTGATTCATATTGTTAAGAGATTGGCTTTGCACTTAAACTTATATTTTGTGTAACTCTAATCGATTTCTAAGATTTAACTTAAGTGGGCATGTTGAGACTAGAGATTTAAAAGCAAATATGAAGCAGAATAGTCATGTATTACTTGTGAGGTGAGATGCCATGAGACCTGCCTGCCCATCAAAAGCTACTATAAAAGTATTTATAAATTCACAACAAAATTCATGTGTATAAAATTATGAGAACAACATTATGCTTGTATGAGGCTAGCCAAGTAGGACATCTACCAGTTGGACTGATTTAAGTCAAGTAGATAGATTGAATTTCTTCTATCAACAGGTCATAAAAGAAGCCTGAAAGCAATCACCATTTATCAGTTAAGACCATTTAGAATTCCATGTGAAAAGTAGCATGTAGAAATTAGTTGCCAAATTATTTTGAACTAATGATACCATTACAAGCCCATTTCTCTCGAACTAAATATGGGTAATGTATCCCACATGTATTGGTTGGGGGTTTGGGGTGGTGTCATGATGGGAGGAAAGGGTGAGGTTGAAGCCTGTTCTCTCTTTCTTTCTTAGCCTACAACCCAATAGTTCTGTTTTAAGTTTAGAGTGATACGTTAAAAGCCAAAAGAGGCCCGGGGGGGGGGGGGGGGTTGTTAGCCAGTGCCTCGTATGCCTCTTGGGAGTGCAAGCACCTTACTTGTTTTGGTTATAATTCACACAAAGATTTTCTTTTTCTCTTGAATCTTAATTGGCTAATATGATGTTTCCAGTTGCTAAATTGATATTTTAGTGTTTTGTGAGCTACGTCATTGATTATTTGCTGATGTAATGTATCACATCTGTGTACTTTAAAGGTTAACAAGGTACGGTGACTTTGATGTACTGGGAAACTTCATAGTAGAAATATTTATGCTACCTGGTTTGGACTGTTAGGGTTGCCTTTAGGTGTACGCATTACCTTTTTTTTGTGGTGCATTTAATGTAGTTTGAAAACAAATTAATGTAACATTTCATCTAAATATTACGAGAGCTCTAAACATAAAGACGACTTGCACATGTGACACACATGTGACACAAAAATTCCACAAGAGGTAGAAAACATGGTATAATGACATGACTGGAAGATACATGATGAGGATTGGCTTAAGACACACACATCTAACCTTTTAAACGGCTTCACGCCTTGAGAAATCACTCCAAAAATCTCACATAAACATAATTTTATTCATCATAAACTTTCTGCATTACAGAAGTCTCTTCCCTCTTTTATAGTGTTTGAAATTCTTATCTAAAACAAAATCAAAACCCTATCCTATCTCTATAAACCAATTCAATCTTAACTATAGAAATAATTTATCAAACTCAATCTAATCCTAACACAATTGAAGTTATAACAACTAAACGAATTAGCGAATTCTCACCGATCTAAAACCAAATCCAAATTTAAAATCATAATAATTCTATCTTCAATCGGAATAAAATCTAAGATTCTAAATAGTGATATTGTCCTGCATCAATATATATAATAATAATGGAGATAGTTCATCCATAGATGTTCCTTGTATCCAAAAATTCAGAACCTATACACTTATTTCTATAATATAATAACATTGACATGTGATTCTTACATATATGCTGCGGCTTTAACCTATCATGCAGTCTTATGGCTTTACAAAGAAGAGGCTTTGGCACAAATTTCTATGAATTAGCTTAATGCATCTCGCTGTTATATTAAAACATATCTCAAGTTGTCATAATCTTATAAGAAACTAATACATGGTCAGCCTTTTTCTACTAAAGGTCCTTGATATATATTTCAAATTGAATAATTCTTAAACATGTTATTGTGAACGAGAGTTAGAGAAATCTGGGAGTGTCCAAAAAATGGATAACAAGTTTCCCTAAGGGAAATCTACTTGTATAAGTCGAGGCATATTTGAGAAGTATTAATGCAAGTGTACAACTTGTTTAAAGAAGTTTCTTCATGAGATTTTTGCACAAATCTTGATTCTTGAGGTCTGGCTAAGCTGAGTCAAAATAAATCAGCATCATGATTAGATAAAATGGAAGTTTGAAGAAAAAGGGTGGAAAAATTAGAGTGGATAAGCAAAGCATGATCAAGGCCAAAAGAACTGCGGGAGTAAAAGATGGAAAGAAAACTAACTTGCCTTTAAATGTAATTATTTGGAATAATGAAGATATAAGTTTACCCAGGAATCTTGCTACTTTTATGAGCATGTTTGGCAACTGGTCGAAGTGGCTTATAAGCCACTTTTTTGGCTTATAAGCCGCTGAGTCATGTTTGGCAAACAGATTATTTGGCTTATAAGCTAAAAAAATAAGTTGGGGGTAACCTGACTTATTTTTTGGTGGCTTGTAAGCTATGTTACCTAGGTATTTCTATTATGAAGCCGTACCCGTACCCTACACATACCCGACACTTATCTGTACCCAAACTTCATGGACACTCCTTGGGTATATGCATATATTTATGCAGACATATGCTCTATTATATGATATATGTTTTAATTTAAAACACTTGTCCAACAATTCCTGGATGTATATCTTACACTTCACAATGCTCACATCCATTTCTTGAAACTCATTAGACATAGGTCATGTTCGTTTCAGCCCATACCCAAGTTCAAAATTGTGATTTGAAAAGATCGTTTGGTTGTCTAGTTCAAATACGAGTAGCTTTCAATTTATAATAATCAACATAATAAAAGAAACTTAAAAACATGAATTTTTTTATGTCCCGTACCCGCATCCGCACCCGTACCGTGTCCCAGTACCCTACATTTTACAATTTTTTCATATCCCGTACCTGTATCCGCACCCGTACCGGTATCCGTACCTGTTTTCATGCAACTTAGCTTATATAAACCACATAGTTTGACCAAATAAAATGCCACTAATGTTATAGAAAGCGCTAGGTGGACTAGGTGTTTGAGCCGGTACCTAGCGCCTAGGCACCGCCTAGGTTTGACTATTTTAAAATTATTTAATTATAATAATTGACAAAAACATAAATTAAGTTCAAGACAAATTGCAAAAAAATAATAAATAGCAATCTTAGATTCATAATCAACCATGCATAAAAATAAATTGTTAGGCTTCTGAGCAAAAACAATGAATTAAAGCAAAATTAACTAATTACAAAAATTAACTAAAATTAAACAAAAACAGTGAATAAAATAAAAAATAGTGAAAAAGTAACAAAAAGTTAAAAATGACCTTCAATAGAGGGAGGAGAGGGGAGATACTTGCTGGAGGTGGCTAGAGAGGGAGAGGTGAAGGAAGGAGGTTGCTAGGGTTTTTGAGCATATTGGACAGGGAGAGGTGATGGGGAGGGGCGATCTGAGAGGGAGAAGCACTGGAGGTGGGATCTGAGAGTGAGGAGCACCGGAGTGTGAGAGAGAGGTAGGGAGAGGACGAGCATTGATTGGATTTTTTTGGAGAGAGCGGAGGGACAGAGAGATCGGGAGGGGGGGTGGTTTGAGTTGTTTAGGGTGCGGGTCGGGTTTAAGAATGCGGGTCGGGTCAGGTTTTAGATATTTAGCATTTTTCCCTTAAAAACTAGGCGGTCTGGTTAGGCGGGCAGCCTAGCTCTGGGCGGCGGCGGTTCTACCGCCTAGAATAGCTGCTTTGATCATTTATAGGCGGCTGGTGGGCCGCTTACACCTCGGCGGATGCCTAGATGTCTGCCTAGGATGCTTTTTAAAACACTAAAGACCACTTTACTCCTTAGCATTTAAGAAAATTCTAAAACTCTCTCTCTCTAACCCCATTTTTGGTCATTTTGATGAGAAGGATGGATTGTAAGCCACTTATGTGCCAAACACTCTACAATTGGAAATGGATTATAATCCACTAAATTTATCAAACACTTTGAATTATAATCCACTTGACTATAAGCCATTTGTGGATTATAAGCCACACAGATTATAATTCAAAGTTGCCAAACATGCTCTATGTCATAGTAGCTCCCTCTGGATTGTTCTAGGGAATCTTGAAAATATTTTTTGTGGGCTGAAAATAATTTGTTTCTTTAGTGTGTCCATCATGAACCATATATTTGGGTGTCTGGTATTTTTCTGACGTGTTTGTTTCTTTTTTCCTTTCGATCTGTATTGCTCATGTTGAGTTTTTGTAGATAACTTCATTCAGCTGTTCCAACTTAGGAATAAATAAATAGTATATTTTCTTCTTTAATGAAGATGGAAGAATGAAGAAGTTGTAAAGGGAAAAGGAATAATCCTCAAATCTCAAGATTCAAAGACTTTTACTTATAATCAACAATTAAACAGGTCAAGTTAAATTTCACTAATGATAGAAGTGTTTTCTCTGCATGGGAATATTGCAGGGTAGAGTTTCCAAATTTAAGAGGTGTCTTCTTTAATGTACTTTTCGTCAAATAGCACACATTTTTTTTATGTTTACAGTTTTAAAGTCTTTACTAATATTTGTAACCTTCGCTTCGCTCTCTTTATTTGTAGGTTTTGGGTCTTATATAGGGCTAAGCAAGATGGCCCAGTAGTTCTGGTAAACTTCTTTCTGCCTTCAATTAACCTTATATTGTGTAGTACGTGTATTCTTTTAGTGATTTTGGCTCTTGGAGCACACGTTTATAGGGTTGGAGGCATCCTTGGGAGGGACATGAGGACCATTCTCATGGTCATGGTCATGAACATGAGGTACTGTGCAACTAATATTTCAACTACCTTACTTCTACCTCCTATTGTCTTGTAGCTTTTGAGCTTTTTGTTTTTTTAATGGACAATGTCAGACTGTATAATAAAGTAAGATAATGATCATTATTAAACTAAGTATGAAGGAGAATATGACATGCATGACACATCGCCTAGAAAAAAGTTGGCACGTTTGTCACTCCTACACACAACACCTCCGCCTATCCATGTCGGACACTTATAAATTTTATAAATACTTCGCATTTACCTCGAAAGTTATGTTTAAGATGGGAGTAAACTACTACATTGCATTTCTTTTGACCTATGCTGGTTTTTTATACATTATCTTATGAAAATTAAGTTCTCTTTTTCATATGAACAATCACTTATTTATATGAGTAAAATAAGCATATATTTGGAAATATGCATATATCTCCTGACCTCATGGCCGCATTTCGATTAATTACCGTGTTTATCATTCGAATGTCTGTGTTGGGAAGTTGGAACATGTCACACATGTTTGTGGGTATTAATGATGCATATAATGACAGATTGCTAAAAATGTAGGTATTAATTGTATCAATTATCAATATAAAGGTATTTCTTTATTTTTCTCATTCTGCAACATAGATAGTGAAAGCTCTATCATGATACAAGAGATGAATTTGTGATCCCTCTTCTTCTCAAGCACTCAGGAATGTGATTTTAGTTCTCTTCTCGTTCAGAATGGCTAGTCGATTCCATCATATAAAATAAATATATGGTATTCATCTTTCTAATTCATTTTTCGGCCATTTTGGCTCAATCACTTAAACGTGGTAAGCTCCTATATTTATGTTGAAGTTAAAAGATTTACAGATAAATTGATTGTTAGCTTGATACGTCTTTAGATATATCGCGGCAACAGTTCTGCCTTCAGGTAATAATGTCTGACATTGGCTTTTAAAAGATAAGTTAACTATTCAGCGGGAACATAATGACTATAATGGGCCGATCCGTTCAACAAACTTTTGATGCTCATGCTTTCCTTGACCCTGCAAACATAACCAATTTATATTGTTCTCTGATATGGCTAGTTGACGTTAGTTAGCCTTGGACTTTGCTGTTTAGTGTTTATGTCATGCCCTGCTCTTACAAGATCAAACTATGTTATATTGGATACATTAGAACTTACAGTGACCTTTGGCCAGAAGGTATATAAATGTTTAAATACTGTGTTAGAATGATAACTGGGACATGCAAAGGTTATTTTGTTTTCTAGTTAGCATATCTTGCATTATAATGATTTATCATACAATTTTTTCTTTCCCCCAATCATTGGTCTAATAATCTTTTCTATTTCCAACAAAAAAAAAAAAAAATCATCATAATCCATTTCTCATTTCTGCATCTGATGTCTTAAGATTTACGTCAACAGAGCACTCTTGCATGATATCCCTATTGCATGATCCATGATGAAATCTTGAAATGTTGACCGTTTATCTTTTACGTTCTCTTCAGGCTTCTCACTAAGAGGACTCAAAAGGATGAGTGGTGCAAGCAGCTCTCTACTGTGTTACTGAATAAGGGAGCATACAAGGTATTTCTATTATTATCAGGAGTAAGATAGCTTCTTGTATGTTTAGCCTTATTCATGCACTCCAACTTTATTGAAATCTGATCTTCCTATGTATTCTGTGTTGCTACAAAAATGTCTTTATCTCTGATAATTTTCGAACTGGTTTCTGTTGTAATACCAGATGTTTATGTATTCTGTGTTGTCATAAAATGTCTTTATCTCTGATAATCTTCCTTTTTTTTTGGTACAACAATGGTCTTTAAATGCTCCAGTAAGGGTAAATAATTAGGTCTAAGAAAAAAAAAGGATAATAATTAAATCAGCAGAGGAAATTAACCCTGACAGAACTTAATGGAAGATTATAATTCGTCTAGCCAACCCCAAAAATTTGGGATAAAGGCTTTGTTGTTGTACGCTATATATATATATATTTGAAGCGAGATTCATGGAGTTATCTTCTGGTTTTTCTTTGCATGGTTGGCTCTGGCTTTGGGTAAAATTCTGAGGTATGTTCTATTAGAAGATATAGCTATAGTAGCTTGTGATAGTTCTCTTAATACCTATTTGTTAGTTCGTCTTTATGAGAGTATTTATATCTTGAATTGTATCTTTTTTTACCTGTCCAACTTGAACTGTATCAATACATTCTTTCTTAATCACCATCCAATCTGAAGATTCAACGTTGGTATTAAGAATCTGTTTCAGTACCGTGTGGAGTTTTATCACCATCTGCTGCCTATCTCAAAATCCTTCTGTATCCTTGTAAACTCTTAAAAGTTAATCAGGATACTACTTTTTACTGTTATTTACACTATACGATCAAATTCTATGTTATGTGCCATCTTTGCTTTTATTGGACGTTGTCCGTTGGAATCGCAAGAAAGGAACTTATCTTATGTTGCAGTTATTGGACGTTGTCCGTTGGAAGTGGATCATAGTAATTTCATTTTGTCTGAACCTATGCATTTTAGTCTTGTAAAAGTGCAAGGCAAGGCGGCGTATAATAAAGCCAAAGTGGTTTGCTCTCTTCTTGATCTCCGTACATAGCGAGAGCTTTTTCCAGCGTGCAGCCATTTGCCCACTGGCCACTTAGGCAAAGGCATAGAATTTGTCTTGGTCATCCTATTCAAATTCAATTCTCTCCTCTTTGGTCCTAGTTGCACACGGAATTTGTTGCGAGCTTCTCACTGTGCGCACGATTGGCTTGGTTTTCATTAAGTGTGATGTTTATGTTATCAAGCATTTAGTTAATTAAAGGCTTTAAGTTAAGCAATTCAAGTTGCAAGATGTTATCTAGCATTTAGAATTATCTACATCCTTTTGGTATAAAAAGTTAGGCTGACAGCTTCGGTACTCCAATAAATCTTTTTGGAGTACCGGGGGCATTGATAGTGAATTTGAAACCGGAAATATAGCTCTCTGTATCCATAATTAAAGGATATTACGGTTAGAGGGAGTTCCACAGGTAAAATGGTCAAAATCTGAACATAAAATCTAATTAAAAGGGTAGTTTAGGAATTAACAGAAGATAATTAAGTTGTGAATCAGAATTCGAGATAAAGATCACGCGGAAAAGGATCATAATCCAAAGCATATGTGCGGCTTTCTCTGGTTTTTCTCCGTTGTTTCTCAGAAAACATCAAGGTTACGAAAATGCATATTTTATAGCTTAGTTATTACTGTTGCTTCTTTCGTTGTTTGTCTCTAAGTTAACACCTTCAACAGTCCTCTCCTTAATATGAATAAATAACACTTTAATAACGTATGAAAGAAATTGGAATTATATTATATTGTTGCAGTCAAATAAAATTATTGCAGAAATAATCAGCAAATTAGAGATCAAATTAAACAAGCTTAACATACCTATTTCCAATATTCTTCGAAATTTTGTTGTGTCTCTGCAGGGGGGGTCGGAAGGAAAAAAGAAGACTTCAAGGTACGTCAAAGGACGTGAGGCAAATCGTCTATTCAAGAAGAAATTGAAATTATATAACCTTGCTGCAGTCAAATAAAATTATCGCGGAATTAATCGGCAAATTAGAGATCAAATTTGACAAGCTTAAAATACCTATTTCCAATCTTCTTTGGAATTTCGTCAAGTATCTGCAAGGCTGGACGGAGGGAAAAAAAAAGAAAAGAAAAACTTCAAGGCAGTTCGACGGGCGTAAGAAGAAAGAGCGGTGGAAGGGGCGATAGAATTTTTTCTTGATATCGGAGAAAAGAAATCTGTTGATGCTCGGATCACACAGTCACTAAATTGTTGTTGGATTAGAGTTTAAAGGAGCGGAGCTCGCTTCCTCTCCTAATGCTTGGTAGGTGCTCTTGATCCGGTGGTACACATATGGAAAAAGGCGGGGTTGGGATCTCCGGTGGTCACTCCGATGATCAAGTCAGTATGGGTACTTTTTTTAAGGAAATTGAATTGAGGCTAGGGTTTTCTGTTGCATCAGATTGTTTACCTCGATTACTGTTGATTTTTCCTTTTATACGAGGGTCAAAGGGCATATTGGTCACTCCAGCTAACCTGGGTGGTGCGTCAGCCCTAGTCCCATGTGTACTGATTGGACGATATGACATGGACGTGCGGGGACTGCTGCGCTGAACAGTACTGCCGAGAATCAATGCACTGATCCCGCCATTAATGCGACGTCGACTCGCTCTTGGGGGCCGGAGTTCGGTACAACCGTCATCTAGGAATGGGCGCTTAGGCTGATTAGGCAATGGCTCTTGTTCGTCCACAAGAGTGGATGGCTGATACAGCTGCTCTTGTCGTTCATGCGGATGGACAACCGACACCATAGCTTGAGTCGTCCGCGAAGGGCGGACCGACTAACACCGCCTTTCGTGTCGTCCACAAAGGGGAGGCCGGCTAAAACCGCCTCTCGTGTCGTCCACGAAGGGGAGGTCGGCTAAGACCGCATTTCGTATCGTCCGCGAAGTGGAGGCCCGTTAAGACCGCCTTTCGTGTCGTCCACGAAGCGGAGGCCAGCTAAGACCGCCTTTCGTGTCGTCCACGAAGGGGAGGCCGACTAAGTGTAAAGTTTGCTTGACGGCGTGAGTCGTACTTAGCATTGCTGCTACTCGAGCTGCCTAGGCAGGTTCTGCTAGCGTGAGCCAACGCCTTGAACTTGGGGTTTGTTCTAATTACTAAAATTAATAATAGAAAACGTTCAGGACCATAACAGTTGGTCCCTTTCGCTTGGACCTGGGTTTAGCCAAAGTCGGAGCGAAACTCGTATCCCCAGGTCCTAGACGCGAAGAGCATGTACGGAGTAGGTCTCGAAAGTTCTCGAGATGGGATGTGGCTAATGTAAGCCAACAACTGCAGGTTATTGACGCTTTGTTTCTCATGCCCAATGGTTTGCATCTCGAAAAAAGGAGTTCTCCGACGTCGGATACGAAATGGACGGAGGAGAAGGAGCCAATTGCCCCCCCTGCAGGTTCCTTTATAGGGATAAAAATGAGGGGTGGATCTTACTTATTACTCTTTTAGAAAATCAGATCCTTGACGATTTTCCAGTGATCCGCCGAACTTCTACCATGGATTCCGAGCGCTTGAAGCAATTAGAGGATTTCCATTGTAGGGTGACCGCGAAGCAGATGCGGGCGCTCCATACGAGGTTTGATATCCCGAAGGAGTTCAAGCTGACAGCGCCGGCGAGATCTGCGGCGATATTCCGCCATGGCGAGGGGAAAGCTCCTCTGTACATCAAACATCTCGAATGCGGATTGCGATTGCCGCTACACCCCTTCCTTCGAAAGGTGTTCGAGGCATTGGGGTGTCCCCGATGCAGATGACGCCCAACTCCATCGCTATGCTGGTGGGCTTCACTGTCGTATGCTCGTGGTTGGGAATCACCCCATCGGTAAGTGTGCTGGGCCACTTGGTGAGTGTGACGGTCCAGAAGGCCGCTCACTATCATCTCCAGACGACTGGAGACTTCAAGATAGTCCTAGACGCTCCCACATCATACAAGGGATGGAAGGAGAGGTTCGTCTGGGTAGAGGGGGACGACTCGAATCTCTACTGCTCGAGGTGGCCAGAGATTAAGAAGGAAGCTCTGGGCCCCAGGCCTTTGTCCGCCAAAGAAAGGTAAGAGTTGGAACAAATTTCTTCATATACCGGGCCGCGAGCGATGAGGGCCCTCCTTGACAAATTAGTTTTGCGACTGCATGGGATTTCGTCCGTTCCCCCCACTGTGCGGGATGAGGCGAAAGCGCATAATTTGACATTTAGGGGACCCATAAGCTTGGAAACCGCGGCCGAGCTGACCCCCTCTGAAGAATCTTCAGGGGAGTCTCCCAGGGAGTCGGCAGGAACGCCGGTCAAGAGGCCTCGGTAGGAGACCGCTACTGAGGAGATTTCATCCCCCTAGCGGAGCGAGGTTGTTAGAGACGCCGCCACTGGGGCGGCGCCACCCTTTGTCCGGAGGTGGCAGAAAAAGACCTCTCATGGCCCCAGGGGGGCCAGACGACTATGGGAGAAGCCGGATGCCCCGATGGAAGTGGAGTCGGGCGACTACGAGGAGGAGCTCCCTCCTGAGCCGTCTAAGACGAAAGATGGAGTCATCCCCGAGCTGGCTCCGGATCGGGTCGAGACTCAGACCAGTGCGGGAGTCATGGTTCGCGACAAGGGAAGGTCCCATCGCCCCGGCAAGGAGCCTGCAGGGGGAAAAGGGTAGGGCCCTACATCGGCGGGACGGCCCTCCCCTTATTATTTGGTCAAGTCTGAGTTGGGAGCGTGGCCCCATGACGAGAGATATGATGATCGGGAAGCTTCCTCCCTGCGGTGACGGTGAGAGGAGCCAGACCATGCGCAGCGCTTCATCCCTGCGAAGGGCATGGACGTCCGTTCGGCGGTTTTTAAGTCCCGATTTGCTCAGGCGAAGGCCGTGGAGCAATTTAGTCTTCCCAATGACGAGGATCTCCTGAGGGTTGTCCCTGACGCGGGCTTGCACGTGATCCTTCGCTGTTACTTGACTCGGGGGTGTCTTGTGGAGCAAGAGCTGTATCGCTAGTTGGCTCAGGGCCATCACGCTTATGAAATGCTCTAGAAGGCCGGCGTGGTGACTAATGAGGTTGAGGACGCCGAGCTCGACCGAGTGGTGGCCGACCTCTCGGCAAAACAAGCCGAACTCGACGACTGGCGAAGAGAAATGGAAGTGAAAGAGCGACTGATTGCCGAACTCAGCGCTTCTGACTCTAAGAAGTCGGTCGAGATTCAGCAGGTGAGGCGGAGGCTCCAGCACGGTGGCCGGGAGTCCAGTCTGGCCGGCTCAATTGCTGAGGTACTGAAAGAGCGGGATCTAGCCGTGACGCAGACCGCTATGGAGAAGCAAATTGCCGAGCGCGCTAAGTCTCAATCAGAAGAGGAACTGGTCGATAAATGGAAACTCTAAGAAAGGTGCGCTCAACTGGAGAAGGCCTTGGGCCTAGCTGAGGGTAAAGTGTCATACTTGGAATCGTCCGTTTGAGTCGGTCATCGTGGAGAAAAATCGAGCCGCGGTCATTGAGGACTTTCGCTAGAGTGCTGTAGGTAAGGTTGAGGTACCCTTAGCCTGCAAAGCGGGCTGCGACTTTGTTATGGCTCAACTTCCCGCTGAGCAACGAGAATCCTCTGATCGGCTTCGCTATCCGCCCAGTATTGCTGACTACATTGGTCTCTTCACTGATATGGAGAAGGCGGGAGGCGGTTACAACGCGGGAGAAGGCAGGGACGAGGACGAGCAGGAGGCGGCTCTTAGCCAGTCGTCCAGTGACTCGTATAGAGGGGCCGAGAGAAACGCCGGCACCGGTTCGGCGGGGGAGTAGATGGACGACCCCACTCGTGAAGCTTTGTCGATTTCGCCACCCCCTTCGAACACTTACTCGCCGTTAGCTCAATGAGCTGTGCTGGATTTCTCATAGTTTAGGCCGAAGGACTTACAAAATGTAATATATCTATGCTCTGACGTATACGGCTTTCGGTATATTAATAAAAGACTATTGTTGCCGTGAATGTCCATTTATTTCTCTCCTTCGTGTAATTTTCTTGCGCTGCTATGAGAGTACGGTTATTGGTTCAATAGGTCGAGACGTCCGTCTCATTTTTGTTTCACAGGCTAAGTAGTGGTTAATACGGCGTAAAGGGGACGGCTCGCTCGATGGGGGCCGGCCCTCTTGGGTCGGCTCGCTCGATGGGGGCAGACCCTCTTGGGGGCGAGTTGTTGGCCTGCTTGGCGTCTAGTACTGGGGTCCACGGAGTGGCCCGAGCAGTAACTGTTATTTGAAAAACAAAATATGAGATGTGACCAGATCGAATTATCGTGGGTGACGTCAGCGTACTTTAACCATCAGTGTCACTTCGATTTTTACGCGGGCAGGGCGTGGGGACCCCAAACGGGCGGCGTCTCGGATTTCGAGAGGTGGTTTGGGTCTTAGCCTCAATCTGGGCCTTTGATCCCAATGGGAATGTACCGCCCTTCTTCCGCCACGTGCGCCTTTGCTGCCCTATAATTATCTCTCTTCTCTTCTGTTGGGTTTTCTTCACACAATTTCAAATACTAGAACTTTTCCTCCATACTCCCAATTTCGAAAAAGCTTCCTAATGGCTGCTTCTTCTGTTCCAGTTGACAGGCTTAGCCTTTTGGCCCCCTTCCACACTAAAGTGGCGGAAGATGATCTGGCTGCACTCTCAGAGAAGTATGACATTCCGGAGGCGTTCAAGCTCGCGTTGCCAGAAAAGGACGATGCGGTGTTCAATCACAGTGGCAATTGGGCGCCGCTATATCTGGCTCACATGGATTATGGGCTCAGACTGTCCCTTCCTCGCATTGTGAGGAGGATTTGTGAACGGCTGGGGGTTTCCCCCATGCAATTCGCTCCCAATGCCATCGTAATATTGATGGCGTTTTTGGTGATTTCCTATCGGGTTGGGATTAAGCCAACCCTCCAACTCTTCAGCAACTTGGTCAGCATCAAGATGTCCAAGAAGGATGCCCACTTCTTTTTCATGAACTTGGACGAGAAGTTGGTGAACTTCCCCGAGTCCAACAAACATTGAAAGAAGTTTGTGTGGATTTTTGGGGCCGACCCAATCCTAGCTTGTAGTACATGGCCGGAGATCGATAAGGAGGCGTTGAAGCCGCTCCCTCTCTCCACTGAGGAGCACCAGGATTTGGAGAAAATCCGTTCATATGCGGGATCTCGGGACATCCACAACCTGCTCGACGCCTCTTCACTTAGAGTGGCGGGCTTGTCCTATATTCTACCGACAGAGGCTGACGAGGAGAGGGCGGCTGCCTTAGCCCGTGCCGCCCCCAAATTGCCTAAGGATCCAAAGGGTAAGGAGTCGGCCATGCCAGCTGGGGCCAAGTTGCCGGTGAAGAGGGTAAGGCCGAAGCTGTCGGCTAAAGATGCTGAGTTTGTGAAAAAGAATACTGACCAGATGGTTGCGATACTGACGTCGCGGCCGGGTGCGGCCAAGGGGCCAGAGAGAAAAAAGAAGAAAGTGAAGAAATCCGCCCCTGAGGGTGACGTCGAGGCGGAGACTATCGAGTTGGACGTCTGTCCCTGTTGAGGGGCGAACCCCAGGGGCGGCCCCTTCTTCTGGCTCTCCAGCGAGGACGTCTGCTGAGGATGAGGCCCCGGTCATTAGGGATGGGGGCGTCCCTAAGCGACAATCTTTGGAGGCCTCTGCAGTTGTCCCAGGTCGTCAGGCTGACCAGGCCCTGCCTCCCGAACGTCTCCCCGAACCAGTTCATGGGACGGCTGGAGGGCCGCCCGTCATGGAGGGTGGAGTTGGTGAGACGGCCCCTCATACGACCGAGAGACCCGTCATAAGCTTCTTCTGCCATCAATTCGCCGAGGTGGGTAGGCGAAGATGGAACGAGATGACGGTTCAGCTCATAGGCGATTTGGAGGGGTTCTCGCCTAGGAGCAATCCTCCTGAGGCCGAGAAGTTCGTCCCAATTTCCTCTTTTCGGAAGGGCAACTCAGTGTTGCTATCGGGTCGGGCCCAGCTTACAGCCCTTAGCCAATTTGCCCTCCCTAGGGATGTAGAGCTGCTGGGGGAGATACCGACGAGGGGACTCACCTTGGCACTCCATAGCTACTGCACCCGTGGAGCCCTAATCGGGGAGGAACTCAGTGGTCGTCTCGACCAAGTAATAGGGGCTCACGGCCAGCTAACGATAGAGCTAGCGCAAGAGAAGAAGGCACGAGAGGGTGTTGAGAAAAGAATCGAGGCTCTTGAGGCCGAGAAGGCTAATGCTGATGCCAAGAGGTCTCGGGAGTTGGAGATGAAGCAGTCTGTGATTGCCAATCTCGAGGCCCACAAGTCCAAACAGGCGGCCACCATAGTGAAGCTAAAAGATGAAGTAGCTGAGCTTAGGGGGGCCGTCCAGGGCTCCAAGGTGAGGGTTACCCAACAGGAGGAACGTATCAAGCTCCTGGAGGGAAGTGTCGAAGCCGAGACACAGGCTCGGCAAGTGGCGCAGGCAGAGGTCCTCTCGATCCAGCGTGCTTTGGAGAGCGCCAGAATGGAGCTTGAGGATGCGAGGACGGCTCGCGAGTCGGCCTTAGCTGACGTCAAGTCCCTTGAGGCTCGACTCAACTTCCTGGCTTTCAAGGAAGGCAAGAGGGAAATTATTGAGGGCTGCTGACAGGGGCCAGTGGGCAAGGTCGAGCTGTCGCTTGCTGTCAAAGCCGGCTTCGACTTCCTGAAGGCTCGACTCCCTCCCTCAGCCTTAGAATCCGCCGCCATCTCCTACCCATCACGAGTACAGAGTTGCGTTGACATCCTCGAAGACCTCAGAGCTGGAGGCGGGGGTGTCGAGCTGGACTCAGATGAGGAGGACGACGACGAGGACGACAACGAAGAGGCTGACGGGGGCGACACTGGGGGTGACCCCGGGGACGTCCCTAGGGGCGACCCGAAGTAAGGCGTCTCTGAGTCGGCTTCCGTGTCCTAGGAGTGTCGTGTGTGCATAATCTGATTGTAACTTTTTTGCTTTTGCTCGGCTTTCCTTCCCTATAAATTAAGTTAAGCTCATTTGAATGAAAGTTTTTTTTTCTGTGAATTGAGTTTGCCGTGTGTAAGAGTACAATTTGATTTTACACTCTCCCCGTGGAGGTCGGGCATCCAAGACTTATGGTGCGCCTGGGTCTTCTGAGTCGGCCTCGTGAGGCGACTCGGCATTGGATGACCCGTGGGTCGGGTGCCTAAGACTTACGTGGCGTCTAGTCTTTCGAGTCAGCCCAGCGGGCATCGACTCGACGGGAGGCGACCAGTAGGTCGAGCATCCAAGACTTATAGTGCGCCTTGGTCTTCTGAGTCGGCCTCGTGAGGCGACGACTCGGCATTGTACGACCCGTGGGTCGGGTGCCTAGGACTTACGTGGCGCCTAGGTGTTTCGAGTCAGCCCAGCGGGCATCGACTCGGCAGGAGACGACCCGTAGGTCGAGCATCTAGGCTTGACTGGACGAGTGGGGACAGCTCGGCTCGTCTCGACAAGTGCAGTAGGTTCGCTTAGCTGAGCGAGTTGGGTCGCTTGTCTTGCCTAGGCGAGAAGGGTTTCTTGACTCGACGTGAGAAGGGTTCCTTGACTCGTCATGGCGAGAAGGGTTTCTTAACTCGACGTGAGAAGAGTTCCTTGACTCGACGTAAGAAGAGTTCCTTGACTCGACCTAGCAAGAAAGTTCGCCTGGACTCGGCTCCGCATAGGAACTGCGTACGCTTAGTCAAGAGAGGGGTGTCTCGATTCGTCTTGGGTGAGGTGCGCGGGTCGCCCAAACGACTTGACTGGGATGGTTTCGGTGTCTCTGCCATAGTTTAAGACAAGTCGAAGACAATAGTTAGATACAAGATCCTTTCATAACGAGAAGTCGCAAATAAAAATTTACAACATGAAATTACTAAAAAAACTTCTTGAGGTGTTCGATATTGCAGGGATGTTGTAGAATCCTCCTATCTAGGCTCCTTAGTTGATAAGTGCCTGGCCGTATCTCCTCGAGGACGATGTATGGGCCTTCCCAGTTAGGCGCTAATTTGCCTCGTTTGGTGTCTCGGTCGAACGCTGCTTTCCTTAGCACGAGGTCACCGACTCTGAGTCTCTTTGGTCGCATCTTGCTGTTGTAGTACCTAACGACTCGTTGCTGGGGGGTGATCTGCCTGTGCAGCGCCTTTGTTCGAACCTCCTCCAGGAGGTCTAGCTCTGTGCGAAGGCTTCTAGAGTTGGAGTCTTCCTCAAAGTTTTGCAAGCGGATGGTTAGCATGCTGACTTCGACCGGGATCACTGCTTCGGCTCCATAAGCCAGCATGAAGGGACTCTCGCCTGTAGAGCTCTTGTGGGTCGTGCGGTAATACCACAAGATGCTCGGCAGCTCCTCTACCCAGTTCCCAACAGCCTTGTCTACTTTCTTCTTCAGGGTCTGGAGGATACACTTATTTGCAGATTCAGCCAATCTGTTGCATTTGGGATGTGCGACCGAGGCAAACTTGAGTCGGATCCCCCATTCCTCAGAAATTTTGGAAGCCTGGCTGTCGAACTAGGAGCCGTTGTCTGTGACGAACGACAGAGAGACTCTGAATTTGCAGACGATGGACTTCCAAGCAAAGCTGGTTATATTGCCTTCTCTAATCTTCGCTAAAGGCTCGGCCTCGATTCACTTAGTGAAGTAGTCGATGGCGACAATAATGAACTTCTACTGACCTGAAGCGAGCGGAAGAGGCCCTAGTATATCTAGGCCCCATTGAGCGAAGGGAATTGGGCTTAAGATGGGGGTTAGCTTCGTGGGGGTTGCCCACGGAATTTGTAAGAAGAACTGGCACTTCTTGCAAGTCGAGACGAGTTTTCTCGAGTCGGCTATTATGGTGGGCGAGTAGTATCCTTGCCGGATGACCTTCTGGGCGAGCGTTCTGGCTCGGATAATTTCCACATGCACCTTCATGAATCTCCCGCAAAATATAACTGGCTTCGCTGGGCCGCAGACACCTGAGGTATGGCCCAACACCACCGCTCAGGTAGGACAAGCGGTAGAGCTGGTCGCCTACAATGAGATAGCGGCGGGCATTTCTCTGTAAGCTTTTGGCTTCGACGGGGTCCGGGGACGTGACTCCGTCCTTCAAGAATTGGGTAATGGGGTCCATTCAATAGGGCTCTATCGCTGCATCGGTTTGCATGATCTCGGCATGGGTCTCCGCGATGCGGGGAGAGGGAAGCGTATCAGTGTAGATGGGGGCCCTGACCCGCCTGTGACGCTAGTCGACGCCAACTTTGACAAGGCGTCGGCTCGGGCCTTCTGAGCTCGGGGCACCTCAGCAATTTTGAAATTGGCCAGCTGAGCCAGCAACCCCTTTGCTATTCCCAAGTATTGGGCCATCCTCTTATCCCTGGCCGCGTACTTGCCGTTGACTTGATGAACTACAAGCTGGGAGTAGGCTAGTACGTATACGCTCTCGGCCTTGGCCGCGAGGGCGGCTCGAAGGTCTGCAATAAGCGCCTCGTACTCAGCCTCGTTGTTGGAGGTCGGGAAACCGAATGCAATGGACTGCTCCGCTATTACTCCATCCGGGCTGCGTAGAATGACGCCGGCCCCGCTGCCAGTCTCACTGGACGACCCATCTACCTTCAGCAGCCACCATGAGGCGTACTCCTGAGAGTCGTGCTTAGGGGCCGAGTCACTGTCGGGAGTCGCCGACTTCACCTTCTGAGCCGTCAAGGATGTTGGTTGGTCAGGTGATGCTGGCTCTAGTTACTCGTCCTCAGGCTGGTTGGATTTTATGAGGAAGTCCGCAAGAGCTTGCGCCTTGATGGTCCCTCGAGGCTCGAACTCCACGTCATATTTACTGAGCTCGATTAACCACGTCACCATCCTCTCTGACGTGGTTGGGCTCCCAAGAGCTTTCTTCAGAGGCAGATTGGTGCGCACCACAATGGAGTGCGCTTGGAAGTACGGACGGAGCCTTCGAGCGGTGGTAATGAGGGCGAAGGACGCCTTCTCGATCAGGGGATAGTTCAACTCTCCCGCTCTAAGGATCCGGCTGACATAATATACCGGCCTCTGGATGTGGTCTTCTTCTCGAACGAGGACGGAGCTAACAGCTTCAGTGGAGACAGCTAAATACAGATACAGGGTCTCTCCCTCTGTGGGCTGACTCAGCAGTGGCTTGGCGCTCAAGTACGCTTTGAGTGCCCTGAAGGCATTGCAGCACTCTTCCGTCCATTCTGTCTTCTTCTTAGGGTCTTTGGTTCCCCTCAGTATCTTGAAAAATGGGAGGCTCCTCTTGGCTAACTTGGAGAGGAAGCGTCCCAGGGCGGCTATCTTGCCGTTGAGCTTATGGATGTCCTTCATGGTGCGTGGCTCCGGTAGTCGCTCGATGGCGGCTATCTTCTCGGGGCTGATCTTGATGCCTCGTTGGGTGATCATGAACCCGAGAAACTTCCCTGACTGCACGCTGAAGGTGCATTTGGCCGGGTTGAGCTTCATACGGTAGTGCCTCAAGACTGAGAACGTCTCATCGAGGTCGGCAATGTGGGCGGAGGCGAGCTTGGACTTCACCAGGATGTCGTCCACATAAGCTTCCACATTTCGGCCAAATTGGGGGTGGAAAATCTTATTGACAAGCCTCTGATACGTCGCCCCTACATTCTTGAGGCCAAAAGGGATGACTCTGTAGCAGTACGTCCCTTGATCAGTCACGAAGGACGTCTTCTCTTGGTCGTGCTCCGCCATGAGGATCTGGTTGTACCCTGAGAAGGCGTCCATGAAACTCAATAACTCATGACCCGCGCTCTCGTCCACCAGCTGATCTATACGGGGCAGAGGGTAGCTACCCTTGGGGCAAGCCTTGTTGAGGTCGGAGTAGTCTACACACATCCTCCATCTGTCGTCTGCCTTTTTTACCAAGACGACGTTGGATAGCCACTCGGGGTATTGTACTTCCCAGATGAAACCGGCTCGCATGAGTCAGTCAACCTCTGCTGCTGCCACTCTCTGCCGCTCAGGCCCTTGGTACCTCTTCTTCTGCCGAACCGGCTTACTGTGTCGGTCGACAGAAAGCTCATGACACATGAAATCACGGGGGATGCCTAGCATATCTTCTGGTCCCCAGGCGAACACGTCAAGGTTCGCCATGAGGAGGGAAATTAGTTCTCCCCTAAGTGGTTCGACAAGACTCGAGCCCACCTTGATTATCCTCCCACTTCCATCAGTTATGGGCACCTCTCATAAAGCTTCGACAGGGGTCGTCCTCTCCCGCTCCATCTTCTTTTCGAGCTGGAGGCTCGTCTTCTCGATGGGCATGACTTCACCCGACCCCTTCCCTTTGGTCGAGAGCACATAACAGGCCCGAGCCTCCCGCTGGTCGCTCTTGACGATGCCCACCCCTCCAGGCGTTAAAAACTTGATCATCTGATGAAAGGTTGACGGGATCGCTTGCAGAAGATGGAGGGCGGTATGGCCGAGTATGACATTGTGGGCCGACTTGATATACATGACCACAAATTGGATATCGACCGTCACCTGGCAAGGGTGTCAGTCGACAGTGAAGGGGAGTTTGATCAGTCCCTCTGGCAGCTGAGAGTGGCCAGTAAAGCCGATGAGGGGGCCCCTGTATGGCAGTAGCTTAGACCTGTCGATCCCCATGTGGTTGAAGGCATCAAGGAACAAGATGTCGACCGAGCTCCCCGTATCCACCATGATCCTCTTGACTTCAAAACCGTCTTTGTCGACCGTGATGACTATGGGATCGCTGTGAGGAATCTCAACTCCTTCCAGGTTGTCCTCAGTAAATGAGATCAGCATGCTCGTGCGGGCCTTCTTGTCACAGCTCTCCACTCGCGAGGGTCGCTTTGCGTACCTCTTACGAGCATTATTGGAGTCTCCTCTGAAGGTAGGGCCACCACTGATAGTATGGATGACTCCTCGGGTGCTCGGTCCCGCGCCCCACTCGTCCGACCTGGGCCGAGGCCTAGGCGATCGAGAGCGAGGGGCCCGCTCGTTAGTCCCGGGAGGGGGATCCCTCCTGTCCTTCTGGGCGATCACGTTCTTCAAGAACCCTCTCTGGATGAGGTCCTCAATGTCCCGCCGTAGGACGCGGCAATCACTAGTGTCATGGCTGTGATCCCAGTGGTAGCGATAGAATTGTCATGTGTTCCTCTTGTGGGGCTCCATGCACATCTGTGGAGGGGGTGAAGTGAGGAGCCCCTCTCCTTGCGCCTTCTCCAGGGCTCTAGAAAGGGAGGTGTTGAGGATCGTGAAGACGGGTGGAGGGGCATTAGACTTCCTCTTGGTTCTCCTCTCGAACCGATTATTGCGGTTGTTGCTGCTCCTGGAGGGAGGCTCTCTCGAGGCATTCCTAGCCTCTTCTTGCCTGGGATCCTGCTTAGGCAACTGGGTCGGAAGCGGGCTGACTAGCGCAGTGGGAGGAGCCGCGTGTGGAGCTCGCTGGTCGGGAGCAGGCGGAGCCGGCGCGGAGTATGAGGTGGCCACTGGTGCGGGGGTCTTGCCTTGACTGGTTCCGGC
>JBAKGM010000200.1:28324597-28335550 GCA_037177215.1 Asparagus racemosus
AGCAGTTATTAGTGGTATGTTTATTCATATAAACTGGGTAATGAGGGTATTAAATTGTAATTAAAATATGATAATCAGTTGGCCAATAACCCCAAAGTCGACATCTCACACGTGTTGCCTGTTTAGTCTTTTTCCAATTATAGAAGACACCAGAGTTCGATTCTGAAGACTTTTATCTCGAAGCCTAAGAAGGAATAAGTCAACACCTCACACGTGTTACCGGGTTAGTCTTTATCTGATTGAAGAAGATACCAGAGTTCAATTCTGGGGAATTTTAATGACACTAAAATCTACGCCTTACCCGCGTGAGAAATTTTATTCTGAATTCTAAGAAGGAATAAGTTAACACCTCATACGTATTGCTGGTTTAGTCTTTTTCTGATTGAAGATGACACCAGAGTTCGATTCTAGAGAATTTTATCCCGAAGCCTAAGAAGGGATGAAGTCAACGCCTAATACGCGTTGCCGGTTGATTCTTAACTGTAAAAAAAGAATAACGCTGACATATTCAAAAGTGTGGCGGGTCGTCATTAATGACACTAAAATCCACGCTTTACACGCATGGAGATTTTTATTCTGAATCCTAAGAAGGAATAAGTCAACGCCTCACACGCGTTGTCGGTTTAGTCTTTCTCCAATAGAAGAAGACACCAGAGTTCGATTTTGAGGAATTTTATCCCGAAGCCTAAGAAGAGATAAGTCTACGCGTAACATGCGTTGCTAGGTAGTCTCTTGCCCGTAAAAGAGTACCGAATCTACATATTCGACATCGTAGCATTAAGTTTGAAAGAGTCTCATTCTTTAAGCACAACGTTACATGCGGAACAGATTTAAATAATCTGCATGCTAGCTCGATTCAAATGGTAATCGGTAAAGGCTCATCAAATCCGTTGATGGCTGAGGGTATGCTAAAAATCCTATAAGTGTTTTGGTTAATTATTTCTAACGAAATAAAAGAATCATAATAAATGATAAAAAAGAGAAATCCACTGGAACTCCCCCTGCAACCCGACTTTGAAGGAGTCCTCGTTGGCATTCAGAGTGTTCGCAGATTTTGGCAGGCCTTAGTTTCTCAGACATTACAGTTGGAGCTTCTCCATCGTGGATCCTCGTCAGCTCTACTATACCGACGTTTCCTCCTTCCACCTAGAGCTCTCACTTGAGCTATGCCATTTTGGCCACGCTCGAAACAAAATGAGGGTGTGTACCGCCTAGAGATGCTGACTCCTCGACAAGTACCGTCTCAACATAGTCCGAAAAAGATTTGAGCATTGCACCATGTCTCCAGGCGCGTCGACGGTCAAGAAGTCTAGTCCTGAAGACGAGGGCCACATACCCCTCGTTGCAAGATCTTAAGACTTGAGATTCGCCTACACAGTAAAACTCGACATTCAACCGAGACTCGCCTATATGGTGAAGCTCGACATTCAATCGAGGTTTGCCTACATAGCGAGGCTCGATGTTCAACTCGAAGGTCGTGACATGGCGAAGATCGAAGTTCGTGAAGCTCATCGTAACGGCCATTAAGACCCCCAGACAGCTATGTAGCGGGGATATCACTCATCAAGAGTCAATTTCATTCGGCTCAAATTAGTCGAGCCTCACCAAAACTCTAAATAGGTACACGAGTATAAAGTGTTCCCTATTTCGGCCAAGAAGTTCCTAGAAAATATTTTATTTTTTAAGGATAACTCGCCGATACTCCAAAAAGGTACACAAGTATAAACTGTTTTCTATTTTGGCTGAGAAGTTCCTGGAGATTATTTTCGTAAAATTTTCTTAAGGATATCTCGCCAACCTCCAAACGAGTATATGAGGATAAACTATTTCCCAAAAACTCTGGTAAACACATGAGTATAAACTATGTTGACGCTGAACAACGACTCGAATCCAAGTAAAATTGGACACCGGTCAACGCATCACACTAGCCGATTGAAGGCTAAAGTTCTACACATATTTTGATGCCAATCAATGCGTCATAACGAAGAATTCTCTGGTTTACCTAGGAGTCTTGTAAAAAGTTAGATGGTCAATTGGACGACAACTCACCATCACAAGTCAAAAACAAATGAACTCAATTAGCTTCAACATTCCGACAACGGTCAAGCAAAAACATACAGCAGCGTAATGCCTTTAGCTATTCTACAAAGCACTAGAGAATCTGAAAGGATTGGAGGAATCAAATACTGAAGCAAATCTCAGAGGAAGAAACTCATCCATTGGTTTCAGGTCAAGATATCGACAACGGTCAGACAAAAAATGTAGCACCGTGATACCCTCAGCTATCCTACGAAGCATTGGAGAATCTGGGAGGATTGGAGAGATCAAAGACCGAAGCCATTCTCGGGTCCTGTTACACCGACTGAAGGTGTGGACTTATCATGTCGAAAGTATTTCATGCTCTTCTATAAAAGATCAAGACTGAAACACTTTAGAGGGGGTATCTGTAGGCATTAAAAAATACCTGTAAGTGCCCCTTTGTGACTCGTAACGGTGGATTGGCAATCGACGAGCTATCCAACGATACAACAGCAAACTATTGATGCCCCACGACCATTGATACAAGTCAGTAAAGCGAACCAATCGCACTCCGACAACTCTGAGCCAAATCGGACTTGGATCGACGAAATCAGATTCAAACGTTAACGGGATCGAACCGATTGAGTTTCGAGTCAGTGAGAAGATCAATCAGACACAGACTTAGCATGACGATGATGAGATTGGGAGAAAACAGCACCGAAAAACCCTAGAAGAAGGCCAAACTGTGCCTCAGCCAATGGCCGAGACACCAAGAGGTGTCTCAGGCACTTGGCCGAGACAGCTGGGTGTCTGTTCGGCCAACAAACCCCCCCTCTTGCCTATAAATAGGAGAGGAGGGTCCTCATTTTAGGGGATTGGAAAATTTGATCTCGGGTTGGAAAAAGTTAGAAATTTTGGGAGCTTCAGGCGAGATCCACAAGAGCTTTTGCACTGATCCAAGCGTCTGCAAGATCAAAAGACTAGATCTAGATCCTGTGCAAGCGAAGAACTCCTTCCGAGTCAGATCTACGGGGCGAGGAAGAGAATCAAGGCTAGATCTACGTCGATCCAGGTCAGCTCTACAGTTCTACCCTCTAGAATAAGCTTCATCTTAATCTCAGGGTCTAGCGCGTGACTTCGCTTCGTCGATTTCACCTGCTCCGGCGATCATCTCCTTCATGAGTTGATTCCTGTCGGTATTTTATTTTCTTCGTGAAATAAATACCTCAGATCTGTAGATCTAGCATCTAGATCGGATTACTCAGCGATCCACGGACACAAAAATTCCCCGGCACAGGTAAAGACACCCACGCAAGCGAGGATCCAATAAACGTATCCCGCGTTTGTTCATTAAGGGTTAAAAGTTGTAATCTTTTTGATTTTTTATTGTAGGCCTTATAAAAAGGCGATTTTTTTATTTGAATTTTTGTTCTAGGTGACTGAAGCTGTAACAGATTCAAATCAATGGAAAACAAAATGACTTTCCCCGCGAACAACAGCTAAGAGTGTCTCAGCTAAAGGCAGAGCCTTGGGCCTGATTCTGTGTTGAACTTTGAACCAATTTTGGGATCCAAACTTTGCAGCTTTGAATCGATCCCTTGGTTGATTTTAACTCTTGTGCTTTGTGTATAACTGCACGCGCATGAGCGATACTTGCGCGACGCTTTTGGGCCTGTTCTTTCCTCGTCAAACGGTTCTAGTTGACAGGAATCCACTCCTGTTTGACGGGAGTGCCAGAGATTTGGGACTGAGGCGCTGGTGTTTCTTGGCACCTCTGGGAACGCGAGTTCGTGCAGTAATGAACTCCGTCAGTTGACTCCATGGCCTTCGCAAATTGACGGGCCATCTTCTGGCACTGTCTCTGACGAGCTCTCTTCGACAGAGTTGCGGAGATCTTGTAAGATGACTCTTTCTTTGGAATGGAGTCAGCACGAGCAGAGCTTTCATCTTTGGAGTTTTCCAGAGTATTGTTGCGAGGGGAAACCTCCATCACAGCTGGGTGAGATTCATCACCTTTCGTGACAGGTTGGACCTCCCTCCTTGGAGATGCAATCCTCCGATGCTTGCGGGATGAGGAGGAATTTGATGAAGAGGAAGAATGGTACTCTTCAAACTTGGCCTGATCGAAGACGTAGTCTAGTCCATCGACCACAAGTTCGGCGTGATTGATGTTCGGCTGCGACACAAGAGCCTCAACGTTGAGACTATTGGTTCTCCCACTGTGGTCGCCATCGTGTTTTCGCCGAGAACGGGCTTCTTCATGGTGTCCATTTCAAAATATTTGAAATTGAATACAGTTGAAAGATTACACGCGTAATTCTCTCCATTACAAGGAAAACAATCTCACACTTGTACAAAACTCGAACAGAAATTGCTACGTAGCAAACTCCTACTTTTGTGGGTTCTTTGCCTGTGCCGAGGACACGTCGTCTGTGGACCACCAAGCAACGATCGCTGAATTAGTAAGGTTTAGTTAATATTTCGCTAAGGAAACAAGAACTTAAGCAAATATCTTAGCTAAGTAAGAGATCTACTCTTCCCAAGATTTAAGGCAAAGCTTAAACTCGAGGAGTCTACAAGTGAAGAATGTTCTTAAACTCTCGAAGTCTTTCTTCTTCTCTTTTACTCTATAATTTCAGCTCTGGCTCTTTAAGTTCTCCTAAAATCCAGATCAAAAATTTTGATCCCAAAATCCATATCAAAAATTCTAATCCCCTCCTCAATGGGTATAGGGGGCTATTTATATCCTCTGGGAAGTGTAACAGCTGAAACGAACACAAGTCATGACCTCCCATAACTGCATAGTGGGCGAGACACATTATTGTGTTTGGGCAACCTAACTGTCTCACCCATTGGCTAGACAGTTTATACCGTCTCGGCCAAAGGAGTTTAATTCCAGGCTGTTGTAACTGTTTTCCCTACTTTAAAGGCACGTTTGATGCCCCATTTATGCACTTAGTGGGTGTCTTTTAAGGATGTAACTGCCCACTAATGTAAATGAATATCCCCACGTGTTGAGAAGATCAAATGGGCCCCATAAATAATAATAAAACACGTGAAAAATGCTTCAGACACAACAAGTGTCTCGGCAATGGCCGAGACACAATAAGTGTCTCAGCAATGGCGAGACACAAAATGTCTCGCCAATGGCCGAGACACAAAAAGTGTCTCGCTCATGGCGAGACACAAAAAAAGTGTCTCGGATATGGCTGAGACACAACAAGTGTCTCGGACATGGCTGAGACGCAATAAGTGTCTTGCACATGCATGTTGTCAGTTTTACCCCCGTGGTTGATTTCCTTAGGGTTTTGATGATGTTGTTCTTCAATCTTCTCATGATTAAATCATATTTGGGGTTTATCGGTAATTTTCGATGCCTACAGGGGTAAATAAAATAAAGTTGCAAGTGCACAACTATTAAGTTATTGTATAGAAAGATGTTGATCCCTTAAGGAAGGTGTGCAGGGATAATTCTAAAATAGTTCCTAGAGTTGTGTGTGGACAATTAGGAGTGAAAGTGTAAGTTTAGAGAGATAAAAGGAAAGTGTGTGATTATTTGTAAGTAAAAAAAACTAGAACAAGAAGGAGAAAGAGAGTGACCAAATAAAAGAGAAGCAAAGAATAAACAAGAAAATAGAGAAGAACAAAATTAAGAAGAAATTTCAAAAAGAGGAAAATGGAAAAGGGAACAAAAGGAAACAAAAAGAAATAGAATCACAAAAGAACTAAAAATAAAAATAAATATAAGAAAAGAGGAATTAAGTGAGAAATCAATCTAAAAAGGGTGAGAAAATTAAGTGGATAAGATAGGAATCTAGAATTCAATACACTAGTTTATTTTATTTAAAATTTATAAGCTATTCTCTTTTTATCATATTTTACTTTAGATTTACTAAGCATAGACTATCAAACCACTTAAGGAAAGCATAATATATCAAATTATCATCCAACAAAAATTAATATTCATGAAAAGAATAACAACTAGATCGTAATTCTAAAATTCATAAACATAATAACAAATCAAATCATTCAAGACAAGTATAGATTATCAAATTCTTCTTCTACCAATTAGTTCTCTACTTGATTACCCTAAGCATGATCATTTAAAGTACAAGAGAGTAACCCACAAATCATAAAAAAAATAAACTAGTTTCATACAATTCTAAAATTCCTACAAGATTTTCATTACACATTTTAGAAAATAAAAATAAAGAAATAAAATCTAGACTAGAGAGCATGAAAGAAAGAGAATAAAAGTACATGAAAAATAAAAACTAATTACAAAAGTAAGAATAAGAATAAGAAAATAAAAACCTAAACTATGAGCATAATGGAAATCTAACTAACAAAAATAAAAGAGCATAAAAGTAAATTTTAACTACAAAAATAAAAATGTAAAAAAGTAAATCTATACTACAGAAATAAAAATGCCAGAAAATAATAAAAATAGAAGAACATGAAAGTAAATCTATTCTATAAGGCATCAAAATAAATCTAATCTATTAGCAATAAAATAAAATAAAACCCTAAAACATGAATTTCTAAAGTAAGAAAATAAAAGAGAAAAATAAAAACTTACATTGCAAGGGTATAAAAATGTGATGATCAAGACCCAAACCAGCCGGGGGTGCGGGTTCGATCGAATCGCAACAGCCCCCCCCCCCCAATTGCTTAAAGAAATGATGAGATTAGTTCCTATTGTACCACATCAATGAGAAAATAATAAAGCAAAAGGTTCATAGTTACAATCACCACTTCCATGGCTTTTAACAAAAGCTCCAATAACATTACATAAGAAGGTGCATAAAGAACTTTTTAATTTCTAGTAACTATTAGGATGAATTTCCCAACACCCTCGAGAGTTTGGGCTATTTTGTGAGAGCACTAAAAAACTTTTGGAAAATAGCATAACGCCTAGAAACGTTTCGTACAAAACTCTAAAACTAACACCATTAATACAGATGAGTCACGTGCAAAGCACATCAGCCCAAAAGACCAAATTATGCTGGACCTAGAAAATACCCCCTCCCTTTTATAAGGGGTGTATAGAACAAACCCACTCAACCCCCCCCCCCACCACAAAAAAAAACTGACAGATCCTACCAATTGCCAGTGACCCCTTCTCCCTCTTTCTCTCTTCCCCTCTAATCATAGCCCATTTCATCGCCGGGAACTCCCTTGTGTCCTCTCTCTCTCTCTCTCTCTCTCTAAAAGTTAAATGTGGATTATTAGTTTAATGATTAGAAAGTTAATTTGAAAAGAATATTTTTGATCTTTGAATATTATCAATGTGTGGGTGCTTGTTGGAAGAATGTAAAAGTTATTGGAGGTTTATATAACATTTCATGGTTTTGGGATATATATTTAATCTTCAAAGTTTTGAGGATTACCTCAAAATGACCAAAAATTTTGTAATTTTGAAGGTTTCGTGAAATTTATCCTAAGTTTCAAAGGGGTTTTTGCTTTTAAACCCATAATTTGACCCCCATTTACAAAAAAATCCATTAAGTATCATTTAAATCTATAAACCCAAAATATCCATAGCCATTTACCTTACACCTAATTCCCATTATATATGGCTGTGGAGAACTTATTGTGAGACCCACATCTATGAAATTCTCAAAATAGACCCATATCTATGAAATTCCCACATCTATAAAATTCCTAGGGTGCTTCTCTGTCCGCGATCTGATGATGTTAATTGCTATGGGCGGGAGGGAAAAAAGGCACTATTAAACCTAGATACTCTGTTTCTTTTAGAAAACTTCTGTTTTAAGCAAAAGACCCCATTTTCTTTTTGTAGAAAGCTCATGTCTTTGGTCGAAATCTTTGTTAGAGAAGAAAAAAATTATTTTGTTTTTCAGATTTAGAATTGAATTCAATATGTTTATCTCTATGTAGGAAATGATTCTCTTTGTTCATCTCTACATACATTTCTTTCAAAATTGTGTAATGTCAAATCATTGCATTTGAGTAAATTCTAAAAATTACATTAATGAAATTTAATTTTTAGCATTATTAAGACTCAGGAAGACTAGTTTCTTCCTTATTAGATATTTCATTATCTAATTAACTAATGGATATCTACATTTATTTCTTAATGTTTATAGATTTCCTAAAATTCATGAGTGTTTCTTTTTCATAGGGTCTGCTCACTTTCTTGAATTTGTAGCCTTTGTGAAGTTTTTGAAAATATAATTTTAGGTTCCCATGATTTGGAAAGAGATTTTATTTGGGCAACAACAAAGCACGATACATATAATTAAGGTAAAAGTTTGTCAAATAAATGTGATGTATAATTATTGTGTAAAATAACTACTTAAAAGCATTAAAAGTTACTAAAAATATGCATATTTTTCTTCGTTAAGAACTCTATTTGATATGTTATAATTCAATGCCTAATCCTATGTAGAAATCCTACCATCCCACTAGCAAAACAACATGCTTTCTCATCATAGAATCCATCTATTTCACATAATCATTAAAGAAAGTTGAAAGTTCGTCAGATTCCTACATGGTATCATGCAATTAGAAGTGTTGGTCAAGAATTTAATAACATTGAACATTTGAGACAGAGCTTAAGAAATTATTCCGTTGTACTAGATTTCAACTATAGCTTCTCAAGAAATGAATCGAGCATAGTGAGTGTGAGTTATAAGACTCCAAACTGTGAATGGTGGGTTCACTGTATTTGACGAGTATATAGCGAGCAGTTCTATATTAAAAATCATTGGTGATGCACACAGTTACCTTGGCGGAGGTGAAGGGGAGAAGGGTCATCCCCGGGCATCTTGGAAGTGGGCAGCTAATCAAGTAAAAATAATATTGAAATATCATAAAAAGAAACATCATAGGGAACTAGGTGTGGAATCCCATATCATAGAATTGGGATTTGGGGGGGTGGCTCACTCAACGGTATTTGTATGGACCAGCACAACACTCATACAATCTACTTAGATGGTAAAAGGAGAAAGTCATGGAAACAAACCCCGGATTAGTCTTACATTTGGAGCATGAGGATGGAAGGTTCACTAGACTATCCATCTCGTACTATGCTAGTTAGAAGGGTTTCGTGAATGGATGCAGGCCATTTTATTCTAGGATGACACATACCTTTTGGATTGGCTCAGAGGTACTCTTCTTGTTGCTACTGCTTTTAATGGAGATGGAGGGATATTTTGGGTAGCTATTTGCATTTGTGGGTTTGAGAGTGAAAGCAATTGGGAGTTGACGAGACATCCTATTTAATATAGAGGATTCATACAGTCTGAATGACGAGTTGATTATTATCTCTGACTATCACAATGACCTTCAAAACTCTGTTAAGAACTATTTTCGTTGGTCATATCATTCATATAGCATCTGTCATTTGATGGCTAATTTCAAGAGTAACCTTTCAAAGGAAGGGCTTGCAGCACCTCTAAGAGATGAATGCGTGCAAATTACGAAGAAAGCCACTCATGCATAAATGTTGCAAGCTTATCATATTGAATGCAATAAGCTGTAAAAAAAATAAAAAAATTAATTAAAATGAAATGATGAGGATAAGTTTAGAGAATTGGGCTAATTGTTATTCTCCTAGGAAGAAGTAAGATGCAACTACCTCTTGTTAAAATAGATTCTTTTGTTTTTATTTAAAATGGGGTAATTTTAATTACATTACTTGAATATTTCAAGACGATATTAGAATATTTGCTTAATTGAGTGATATATTATGTTCTAGTAATGTTGTCTACCTTTTACAGATATGGTTGGTTAGCATCTAGCCTTGCTGAGTTCCTTTAATGTCTGGATTAAGGAAGCTCTTTTTTTTTACAAAGAGTGTAATTTCTTGATCACGTCCAGGTAAAAATGATGAAGATGAGCTATGATAGATGTGAGAAATCAAGTAAACAGATTACTGCACTTGCTTCTAGTGTAGAGGAGCACCTAATCCTAATTAATGAAGGAGCTCATTGTCTTCCTGTAGTGCCTTCTATGTCAAATTTGTATCAAGTTATGGACTGCCCATATGTTAAGTCAATATGGAGGATCACACATGTAGTTATCGTTAATGGAAAGTTCTTGGATTGCCTTGCAAATATGCAGCTACAGTAGTCATGTACAAAGATCGAGTTCTATATCCATATATTGTCAACTATTTTTTCGTGTAGAGATGTATCGCAAGTGTTACTCTTTGCCTATATATCTAATTTTTCATATCAATATACCCATTGTTGTGATGAGAATATTGTGATTCGACCACCTTTGACCTCAATTCAGCGAGGCAGGCCAAAAACAAAGCAAATCCTTCTACTTTGAATCCTAGCAAAGTCATGAAGTATAATAGATGCAAGGAGTATGGTCATAATTGTGAAACATGAAAGCAACCAATCGTTGGTGGATACTTATCGGATTGTGTTATTCAGGATCTACTTTTGTTGGTAGCTTATATTTTATTTTATAACTTGCTATAATTGTATAGTTGGCAACATGCTCATAGTAGTACATTTTGTGAAGGCACTACAAAAAAGTTGATCTTTGGCAACATGGTATAGCAACAACTGGAAAAGTTGTTGTAAAAAATTAATATACAACAACAAGAAAAATCGAATTGTTGCAATAAAGTTTTTTCACATTACCTCCTTCCGAATCGTGTGGCACCAATTTTTTGGTGGAGAAACTACCTTTTGTAACGATTTATTTTGTTGCCATATAAAATACTTTATGGCAACAATCTTTAGTCTTGTGGTAAACCTTACTATATTTTGCAACAATATAAGTTGTTGCTTAAGATGCTAAAAAGTGAGAAAATAAAAATTTCAAAAATTGTTAAAATATCCGCCAGCCCAACATGACAGCCCCATTTCTTATAATAAAAAAAAGTTATCTAAAGGACAAATTTTCAAAATAGACCTTCTAAGTAATTTATTTTAGAAAAACGACACATTTGAT
>JBAKGM010000200.1:28354747-28380541 GCA_037177215.1 Asparagus racemosus
CACCCCACAAAAAAAAGTGCCAAAAAGCTCTGTAGAAGCTGGTAAAAAGCCCATAAGGTCCAGGGGCTTTTCTAGAAGCAATATATTGAAAAGCATGCGTGATCTCCTCATCAGTGACTAGAACACATAAGGAATTTCTCTGAAGCTTAGAAAGAACGACCCCTCTCCTAACCACATCTGGGTCAATCGCAAGTACCCAGTCTAGGTCCTTACCCAAGAGATTTTTATAAAAAGCTAGAATACCTTCAACGATCAAATTTGGCTAAGTAATTCTATACTCATCATCATTATAGAATGAAAGAAAGTGGAATTAATACCCCCCTTTAGGGATCCATGTCAACGTAGATTTTTGTTTGTAGAAACTCAGTTCAGCAAGTGTCAAATTGTCATACTTTTGCAAACAAACCTTCTCTCTCTATATGTCAAGTTTGCATCAGTTGGAGAAGCTTGAAAAGCAATCTGTATCATCTCAAGTTCCTACTTACATATGAGGACTTGCTGTGGTATATGAGCAAAATGTTTGGAATTTAAGAGCTTTTAAATCCTCCTTAACTTTCTTATGCTTCTTCAAAGGCTAAACTTCTCAATAGGTCCCTAATGCTTAAGCCAAATTTTATTTACATTGTTAAACTTTGAAAGTCATCAAACAGGTCTCTAATATTTATTCTGTCATCAACATAAGTTCTTTTTGAATTTTTCGTTAATAATTACTGATGTGGCAATAATTTTTTGTCATTCTCCTTTTTCTTTGCTGATTGGATACAGACTAGACTTGTAAAAGTTTTAAAATTACAAACAACCCTTTGAAAGTCTTCAACATTACAAATAGTCAGCAAAAGTTTTAAAAAATTACATACAACGCCCTAAAGTTTTTACAAACAGCTATTTAAAGTTTTGAAAATTATAAATAACTCCTAAAAAGGTTACAACAAACCCCCAAAAAAATTACAAACACCCCCTAAAACTTTTGAAAATTATAAATAATCCTTAAATTTGTTTATTATTTATAGTTTTCAAACTTTCAAGGGGTTGTATGTAATTTTGTAGGGTATGTATGTAATTTTTGAAACTCTTAGGGGATTATTTGTAAAAGTATTATAGGATTGTTCATGAAAATTTTAGGGGGCCATTTATGATTTTTAAAACTTTCACGGTGTTCGTAATTTTTTAGGGACTGTTTGTAAGATTTTAGGGGGTTGTATATAATTTTCAAAATGTTTAGGGGGTTGATGTAAATTTTTCAGGGGATTATTTGTAATTATTAAAACTCTCAAGGCTATTTGTAAAAGTTTTGGGCTGTTCGTAATTTTTTAAGGGCTATTTGAAATTTTTAAAATTTTTGAGTGGGTGTTTGTAAAACTTTTTAGGGGCTTATTTTAAAAATTTAAGGAGTTACTAGTAATTTTTAGAAGCTATTTAAAAATTTTTAAGAGACTTTGTTTCATAATGTTTGAAAATTTTCAGGGACTATTTGTGGTGCTCAAAATTTTAAGAGGCTGTTTATAATATTAAAACTTTCATGGGTCTATTCAGCATCCAGTTAGTAAACAAAAAGAAAAATTAAAAAAAAAATCTTGTCACATATGCAATTATTAACGAAAATTTCACAGTGGACTTCTGTTGATGATGGAATAAATGTTAGGAACCTCCTTTGATGACTTTCAAAGTTTACGAGTCTAAATGAAACTTAGCTAAAAACTTAAGGACCTACACTGAAGTTTTGCCTACTTCGAAAGTACAACCATAGGAGATCCAGTAAATACTCTATCCCAACACCTCTGAACATTAGGCAGGAAATCAGTGTGAGATGCCCACATATCAAACTATCTTAAAAAAATTTCCACTATATTGATCCTTCATAATAGTAATTACTCCTTGAGAATGATCAGACATAGGATGCAGTTTGGAAATCCATCTGACATTCTTCAAATACATGTAGCCGAGTATCATCAATGAACATTTTGTCAATTCTTCACCAGACTTTATTTCCAGCTTTCTACCTCCTAGTCCAAGTACATCAATACCCCACACTCCTCATATGGGAAAATTTACCAAATTCTAGGCATTCCACCAGTCCTTTTACCTCAGCCTCAGTAATTGGGTGAATGGGGAGCTTCTCGCTCTAAGAAATCACATTACTAAAGTCACCCATGAGCATCCAAAGAAGAGAAATTGAACTCCTCAAACCCCTATCTGATCCCACAACACTTAAATTTGAGTAGAACAATTAGCAGCATAGACAACAGAAATCATGAAACAAACTGTACGCATCAGTAACTTCATAATGTATAACTTGATTAGTTTGCCCCAAAACCACCACTAAAACCCCTCCAGGATTCCAAACAATTCAAATCCTGCCATTAACAGCCTGCTGATAATTATGAGACTAGCACCAATCTTTAAAATATTTCCCCATAGCCTTCAAGGCACTAACCTCCTTTATTCTTGTTTCAAGAAAAGCAAAGAAACAAAATATTCCTTTACTTACAAATTGACTAACTAATTTTTATTTAAGGGTCATATTCAGCCCCTTAACATTTCAGAATCCCACTCCATGATGCACTAGTCTAACAGTACTACTTGTAACCACATTTGACCCCCTTAAATCATCATCCCCCCCTTAAGTATCTCGAAAGTGTAAAGAAGCAAAAGAGTTGTCACGAATTATAAAAGCAGAAGTGAAGCAATATTGGGTCTATCTCTTCTCCCACTAGAAATGGCAGGAGAGATGAAAGCATTCCCATCAGTAGCATTACCTTTCACATTCCCATCATTTTTTTTTTTTTTTTTTTTGGCTTCCACTACATGCATCTTCCCTTTCTTCTTTACGTCTTTATCCTCCTCATGCCCAAGTTTATGACAATGGCTACACCACTTAGGATAATATTCACAAACGACCTCTTGGGAGATAACCATGCCTTTAGGCCCTCCAATTTTCACTGATTTAGGTAAGATCTTATTCATAGTAGCCTCTACTAAGACACGAGCATAAGACAATCTCTCCATGTTTGCAGTTAATTTGTCAGTAGAAATAAGTATCCCAATCATACTAGCAAGCTTAGATAAACAATTAGCATTCCGTAAATCCAAGCATAACCTAGGAAATTGAATCCATATAGGAAATGTTTTAGTATCAAACTCGCTCAAATCAATATCATCAGACCAAGATCACAGCAAGAGAGGACAGCCGCCATAGAATCAAGGACACTTTGAAATAATCTTATCTCTCTCATCTTGAGATGTAAATTTAAACAAAAAATATACCAACTTTAAGAAGAAAAGCCGTAGATTGGTTATAATTTTTCCAATTCTACTACACAAAATTTGACATAGCCATAAACTTCACATCCAAACCAAGAACATGCCCAAAAGGAGAGGTATTCCATTGCTGACCACCAACTTCCCATTAATAGTAACAAATTCAATAAAAGGTGGAGAAAATTTTAGTTGCATACCAGATCTAAAGACTCTGTTATCTTTGAATAGATCCCTCCAATCTGACTTAGTCTCCATCATCTACCTCAGAATCACCTGTTGGGCGCAGAGTCAAGCCCACACGCCGCGGAAGCGATATCATCTGAGAGAATATCATGATTATATTCACGAAGGAAATATAATCGCCGACGGGGATTAGCTCACGAAACAGATAATCGCTAGAGTGGGTGAAATCGACCAAACGAAGTCATGCACGGACCCTGAGATTAAGACCAAGCTTAATCTTGAGTGTGGATCTGAGAACCTACAAACAATAGCCAAATCACACAGTAAACAGCAAATATACGAGATTTACGTAGTTCGGCAAACTTGCCTACGTCCATGGGAGGGGTGAGGGGAGATTCAACTATGAAGAAGAACACCGACGACTTGTACAATCCATAAGCTCGTCCAAAAAAACTTAATTTTACCCAAGAGAAATTGACCTCTCTCTTGTAGAATCTCTCTAAGGATTTTTCTCCCATTTTTCTCTTTTCTCTCCACTTTTTCCTCTCAACAAATCTTAGGTATAAGTCCCTATTTAAAGGGAATTAATTAAAAATAATTGGTAACCTAGCCGATGTGGGACTAAAATTTAGTTTTTTTTTTGCGATTTGCTACAGGAACCTCGGGTTCCTGTAGCGGCTTGCTACAGGAACCCAAAGTTCTTGTAGCACGCCACGTTCACACTCTGCGTATCAATATATAGAGAGAAAAAATTAACAAGAATTCTAGTCCCACTAGGTTTCGTATCCAATCCCTAAGGTAACCAACTTGAGAGATATGTAATTCACCCACTCAATTAGGTGCACCTGTATGCCAACATGTATTTAATATAGTAGAGTACATGTTAAATATATACAATCAGTTATATAACGTATACTTGGTGAAAAACTCTAACGACAGTCGCATTTACACACATGTAAATTGCAAAAGGTAAGAATTGGGTTTAGATTTGGGGATATTGCTAGGATTAGGATTAGAGTTACGTGGCGCTATATTAATGCGGCTGCTGTAGAAATATTCCTCATATTTGATAGTGCATATAGCTATTCATTTATTGTTTATTATTGATATTTTCTACATTAGGTCTCCTATCTCATCATGTTCTCCAAGCAATTGATTATATTCTAATAGAAGACCGGAAGGATAACAAAGTGCTGCTTGAATTATATATAAGATGGGAGTGTACTATCTGCAATTACCCTTATATATTTATCTAGCATACTAATTAATGCAATCTCTCCAATATCACACCATGTGAACATGTGGGTAGCAAAGTACTAAATATTGCGCAAATATAACAAAAGCTCTCCCATGCCTTGCTCTCTTCATCATCTTCCTCAGTTTGTAATGAAAACCATTTTGGAAATGTATATAGACAAGACAAAGCAAAGCAAAGCAAATAGTGGAAACCACTAGTCAAAAGGCGATAAAATTAATTTACGATTTGGTGCTACCTTCATATACGATACACTTGATGAGGAAAATATTGAACCAAAGTGAACTCCCTTGAAGAGCAAGCGTGAGACCCATAAATAGGTGAAAATGCCGAAACGCACGTGAAAGAAAAGGAAAGAGGAGGCTTTAGCACTAGTTCCCTTTAATTTGGTCGGTTTGTCTCTTTCATTGGTCATGAACTTGCACGTGCATCGTAGCACGAGGGAGGGACTCACTTTGATTTGATTTATGGAGAATATGCATGAAGAAAGTGCATTAATGAAAAAGTAGAGTAGTTTGGCATGCAAGTTCTTGGTGGAGAATTTTGTTCCATGAACAAAACAATATTTAGCATTCTCAGTACGTATGATGATATAACGCTTAATAAAACCGTCTTGAAGTGTATGGTATAAAAATATCATTAATTAATTAGTTTACTTGTAAAATATATCATATACTCCTAAATTCCATCTAAACTATCATGGCTGTAATAAACGTCAGTGTAAATTGGCATGCGAAATTGGCATGCGATAACAAGAAATGTGAACATATTTGTTAATCTTAGGGTTTTTTTGCTCATAAACCCAAAGTTTTGCACCAATTTATCAAAAACCCACATATTTAGTTTTGTATATTCACATAAACTGAAAGTACAAAGTACGTTTATCATTAACCTAGAAAATGGAATACAAAATGTACAACTATATACAACAGGATGTGTAGCTACATACCCAAAGTATGTAGCTTAACTAGTAGCTATACACTCAATAAAATTTAGTTATACATCCTATACATTTATAGCTCAAAATTCTATTGTATGTAGGTATATCTCGTTTAATTATGTGCAGCTACACGCGTATTCTATATTTTGGTTTTAAAGGTAACAAACTTTGTATAGTGCGTTTATTGAAACATATGGGGCTAGGTAGATTATTTTGGGAAATGAGAGTATAACTTTAGGTTTAAGGAAAAAAGAACTCCTTTTTACCTTCTTGATGTTAACTTTTAATCGCAAACTTGTGGCAAAATTAAAAAAAACACTTCAAATTTGAGTAAATTTTTTCCCAGAATAAATGCTGCCACAACTCACGATAAAAGAAATAGAAAACATTCTCAAAATGATACGTGAATGAAAACCAAGAAATTTGATAACTTTTGTCACAACGAGCTAGTACCAGTAGCTTTACCAAATTAAAGGTAGATAAATTCAAAGAAATTTGTGTATATAATCCTAAAAACTGAACTGGAGATGTTTTTTAATGTTGGGATTATCCTTATATTTCAGCTCAACAGACGCGAAAAGGAGATGAAAGAAATATATTCGAAAGGCGAAAAAATACAAACAAGTTGTGAATCGTCGATGGTGACCCATCACGGTCTGTCGCGAAAGTAGAGTGGAACCTCCAGCAGCCTTTCCGCGGCTGGACGAGTCCGAGTCAAATTTGGATTGGAATTTTTGGAAAATTCTTTTAGATTTGAGTTTATGCAATACAAGTAGAGTTTGTTCCTAAGTGTAGGATTTCTATCCAAGCTAAGGAGAGCCTCATATTATAAAGGGTGAATACACTTAAATATCCAAAGTTTTCTCAATATTGCGCAAAAATACCATAGTTTAAACACTACACTTAAATACCTAAAGTTTGCCCGATGTTGCACCAAAATATATTCCAAAGTTTAAAACCCTATATTTAAATACCTAAAGTTTTCTGAAAGTTGCACTTTAATACCCAATGAAATGCAAATATGAGAATTTTGTCCTGAAATTTCTCATGCGACACTCACATACTATTTTTAAAACATTTTAATCCTTACTTTTTGTTAAATCTATTGTTAAGCTGCTTAAAATTCTATTTTTAGATAGGGCACGTAATTTAAAGCAGAATTTTGAGCAGTTAACAATAGATTTAACCAAATGTAAGGTTTAAAATATTCAAAAAAATTAGCATGCGAGTGTCACATGGGAAGAGAATTTTTGAGATGAAATTCTCATGCTTGCATCACATTAGGTATTCAAGTGCAACTTTAAACAACTATGAGTATTTAAGTATAGGGTTTTAAATTTTGGGACAAAGTTTGGTACAATATCAAATGAACTTGGCTATTTAAGTGTAGGGTTTAAACTCCGGTATTTTTGTGCAATATCAGGAAACTTTGAGTTAAAGTGTAATTTATCCAATTATAAAAGTATAGAAAAAAACAAGAAAAGAAATGTAGGGTTTGTAAATATCTTTGTTTGATCTGAGATGCAAGCCTAGAGGGGGAGTGAATAGCATTGTCTACTATTTTTCGAGTATCATGAAATATGATGTGGAATGAAAAACGATAATAATCAAACCAGTAAACAAAACAAATTCTAAAAAATAATCACAGCCAAAACACATGAGATTTTATAGTGGTTCAGATAAATAATCTTATATTCACTCTTTCTTCTCTCGAAGGGGTTTCCTCACTATGTGAAAGTTCTCTGAATTACACATCCAATTCAGTAGGCTTACAAGATCGAAATCCTAGTTTTATCCAAACTAGTTGCCTAACCGAAACTCTTCACACATGAGTATCCCTAACCCTAGCTAGTAACCAATTCCTCAGTTCAACCCCAGCTTGAGTATGCCGTAAACCTTCAATTCACCCTACCTTGAGTACGCCATAAAAACAAGTTTAATACAAAGTATTAAATATGAATTAAGCATAATACAAAAGGATCATACAACCCTTTAATTGTACAAACCCTGCCCCTTATGATTGAAGCGAAGATTTGAGAAGAACAATAATGATGACGAAGTCCAAGGGAAGCACTCCTTGAAGGTGGACGATCCGATGATGAAAAGCGATGGTTAGGATACTTTCTGAGAAGCATGAGCAAGCTTAATCACCTATGTTGAAACCCTAGTGCCCCCCTCCTTTCTTTTTATCTCTAATTTATGTTAGGAACTTCTGATGAAAAAAGTGAGGGAAGAGTTATATACCCCTGTTAATGAATGGCTCATATTAAAACTAAAAACAAATCAAATTCTAAAATTTGTCGATCCATCGATGGTCAATTTTCACCATCGATGGCCAAGTTGCAATTGTCACCATCGATGGTCAGGGGGCCACCACCAATAATTTGAACCTATCTGGACATTTTCATCATTAATGGCCTCTTCAATTATTAATAGTTAATAAATCAGATTGAGAGCTTATCGAAAAGCTATTATAATGGCATTTTGATAACCAATTCAAAAGTTATGGGTCGGGCAAGTTTCAGCCTCGGTGTATACTTCCAGCCTGCTATTGTTTGTTTTGACCTTGTCTCGCCAAAATATGCATATCATGAGCTACACATCTCTGAATTGAATTCCGTTTATTTTTGTAGATTCGTGACAAAAAGACGAACACTCTCATATGCTCAAACATGATTTTAGTCTCTAATATTTTTTCCAGAATTAACTGTGATTAACTTGTTATCTTGTTTTATTCACTTTCAAATTTGATTCTTACACCTTGTAACTTATATACAAATTGTCAAACATATATTAGATCAATTTGAATGTTTATTATTCATCAAATTAAGTCGATTGTACTGACATTGTTCTAACAATCCTTTGGTGAGATTGAGATAACATTTGTTGTGGGTTGTGTCAGGGTCACCAGAAAAGCTTAATCTTATATAATCTCTAACATAAAGAAGACTCAAATCTCTCTCCGTAAAGATAGACGATTAACACGTTTGCCTCATGTCTTTTGACTGGTATTACTTTTCAATGATATATTGCTCTGTTTTGTGTCCTTTTTTGTTTCGATCTTACTCTTCTCGTGACTCCCCTATTGCAGAGGTAATCGTTTGTCCTAATAAAATGAAGGAGATCTAGTTGGATAGATTCGGACGAAACTTCTGTATCGTGCGTTGATTCTCGACAATTAGAAGATTGTCATCAATGTTGGCAGGCTAGTTGTTCTAGCAAGTCATTAATTTGAATCCCCCTCTGATCCTAGACGCTTAATCCTAATTCTAAGCGCTAGCGCTGGCTATATGCTGAAATCACTCTGAATAACAGATACTAGAAAAATTGCCCTTTGATGTTGACTGTCTAATAACTCTAGAAAAATTGTTAATTAGGAAACCATTCAAATCTTCATCTATATCAAATACTTTTCTTCTTTCTGGGTAGAAAATATAGAAACCGTCTTGTTTGCTTTAGAATTAGCTTTACAAGATCAACACATTATCTATATATTAACGTAAAATGATGGAATTGTCGGGTTTTCATCTTTGGTTCTTTGTAATTTCCATTGTGGTTTGATGAGGTTAGATTTCTACAAGAATTAGGAGTTCAAGTCCCATTACATTAGGAGTTTGTTTCTTTGTTTGAATTAAGTCAAACTAGGGGAGTCCAGGATTATGGTTAGAGTTGTTTGGTTTCTCTATAAATAGTCTTCTAATTTTGTAAACCAAAGGTTAGATTGGAAATAAAGCCTTGAAAAAGTACGTCAGGGTTAAAGGTGTATGGTTTCTTGCTTAATAAAGAAATTTTGTTATCCCCACGGCATGTTTTGATCTTCTCTATCACATTTACGGGGACAAATACCAACATGATTTTGAATTGTCTTATGAATTTCTTTGAAATAAAATTGAAGTTTTACATGGACATCCCTAACTGCTATTCCTTTTTTTTTTTTATTCAAAAAGTTTGTCCTATTAATATTCAATGTCTTGCATTTCCGTTGCCATGTAAAGTCACAAACGGAAATGGACTCAAGCTAATCAGTCATAAACCATGCATGTGATTGAAAACAATTAACTCTAGTTCAATTAAACATATTTAATCTTATATTTATCAACTTACTTGCCAATAGTGAGCTAAATCTCAAGCTCATCTTTAGTAAATCAAACTTACGCAAAACACTATACACCCCTAATAACAACTGCAAATCGAAAATTTCTTCCTAGATCCACAAAACCTCTTTGGCAACTCCAATATTAATTAAATCTTTCCTGGAAATCAAGAATTATGAACATCCACAGCCAATATTATGGATGCACTAACCTTATAGCTTATGCACTGAGCTCATGCAACAGAAGAAAGGTACAAAATGCTTTTAATTTCATTGCTCTCTTTTGTTCTCGATGGATAGGCATTATAGCCCTCCACTAATAAACGCTAGCTTAACTTTTCAGAGAGAGAATCTCCTTTGAGAGGCGATGGGTCCTTGGGTCCTTGCTCATCATGTTTACGGAAACAGAGAATCTTCTTTGTAAAACGAGCAGTCTATTTTAATGATTGAAGACTGATATTCTTTTTGATGCATTAATATCCCCTCACGCAACATATTTGTGAGAAAGTATTCGTTGATCACGGACAATCATAATTTGGGTTATATAGGTATTAGTCCTTCACATCTTCCATAATTTCTTGTTAGTCCCTCAAATCTCAATAACTTCTCATTAGGCCCTCAAATCCCAAGCAATCTTCAAATTTGGTCCCTCAATGACAAAATATCTCTTAATGATTTCTCTCTTAAAACCCGTCTTTAAAAAAGAGTTATTTGCACTTTGATACTCTAAGGTTTGCAGCTTTTTAACTTAAATATCCTAAGGTTTTTTTTTGACACTCTGACGCCCTAAAGTTTACATCTTTATTAACTTTGATGCCCCAAAACTTTTTCCTTACAACTCTGTTATGAAAAAAAATTATACCTTTTATTTTGATATCCAGTGTTTTGTTTTTGACACTTTGATACCCTAAATTTAAGAGTATCAATGTTAAAAATGTGTAAACTTTAAGGTATCAAACTTTAGAAGGTGTAAATTTTAGAGGTCAAATTGCAAATAACCCTTAAAAAACATTAGCTGAGGGTATTTAAAACATTAACTGAGGATATTTTGGTCTTTGAGAGACCAAATTGCTATAATTCTAGGCTTTGAGGGACTAAAGAGCAGTTTCATCAATTTGATGGTCTAATAAGGAATAATTGAATTTGAGGGACTAATACTAAATAACCCTTATATTTTTGGGGTGCTTCAAAAGAGTATATGTTTCCATCAGTCATTAAACTTTCAAATTCATAAATTGGGGGAAAAAAAGAGAGAAAACGATTTATGAATAAAAAATAACATTGCATATACTAGAATCTCCTTTTTGTTGTTGTTGTTGTTGTTGAGAGGAACGAATCTCCTTTCAAAAACTGAGTCTAGACCCAAGTCACTGGACTCATAAAAAAATCGTGTAGGCCCTTGTTATCTCCTAATGTTGCAGCTTTATTGGAAACAATAAAAGGCAGCAGTGATTGTGCGCGTTCCCTTCGCTAACTGCTGCTGTTGCTTTTCGGGTTTATGTATTATTATTATTATTATTACTTTCTTATTTTCTTTTTTTTTCTTTTTTGACGAGGGAACTTATGAGCACCCCTAACGATTGGCCTGGAGCATATAAAGAAATTAAATTTCTATGGGTGCTCTTGAGCAGAGTTGAACCTGAGACCTTAAAGTATTACTTATAGGCAACTTATCAATTCGATTAGACCGTCTTGAGTTATTTTATCCACCCTCTATATCTTTTGGATTCAATCCTCTTCATCAATGACCTTCTATCTCGCCCCCATGTAGTTCCCGCATATCCCCTCATGAATTTCCCTCAGGACATAGTCCACTTCTTCAGGTTGGAGGCACCGAAGTTAGGGCCACATGCTGCTATTTGTGTAAGAAAGACGGTAGAGCTGGTCTTCGATCATGAGATACTTTAAGGCATTTCTTTGCAGGCTTATGACTTTTGCTGAGTTTTAGGCATAGTTCCCTTTGTCAAATATTGGATGAGTAGATCCGTCCAACATGGCTCTGATAGGAGATCTATTTGCATGATCGAGCCCATCGTAGCTTTGGTAATGCTTGGATATTTGAGGGTGTCCGTGTATACTGGCCCCTATCCTGCCCTTGAGCTCGAGGAGCCCAGTCTGGACAAAGCATCTGCATGAGCGTTGTGGGCCTTTAGGACTTACTTGATTATGAACTTCTTCAATTGGCCCAAGAGTTCTTTCACTTTCCCTAAATATTTCACAATCCTAGGGTCTTTCGCTTCATATTTTCCTCGCACTATGTAGGCAATAAGTTGAGATTCGGCTATTATGATAATAGACTCTACCTTGACAACTAGGGTGGCTCTGAGTCTGGCCAGGAGGGCTTCGTATTTGACTTCATTGTTTGATGCTGGAAAATCAAAAGTGATTGAATATTCCTGTACATGTCCATCCGAGCTGCACGGTACTACTCCTACTCTGCTACCACTTTCTCCAAAAGATCCATCTACATCCAGTAACCATCATGATGAGAATTTTAGCAAATTATATTTGAGAGTATTGCTTTTCCAAGATGGGGTCCTTTTGACCTGCTTTTGGACCAGGCATGGAGCACCCGGGAGAGGAGCCGGTTCTCGAGCTAGTGAACCGTCTTCTGAATTAGATGACTTGATTAGGAAGTCTGCAAGGAGTTGGGCCTTTATGGCTATCCTGGACTCGAACTGGATATCATATTCACTAAGTTCAATGGACCAATTGATCATTTGCTAGGAAGTGGTGGAGCTGCCGAGTGCTTTTTTCAGAGGCAGATTGGTCTGTACTATCACAGTGTGGGCTTGGAAGTACATATGGAGTCTTTTGGCTATGGTGATGAGAGCAAAGGAAGCTCTCTCAGTAAGAATGTAACTGAGTTCGGTTGCCTTCAGAATGCGACTAACATAGTTTATCGGCTTCTAGACGTTCTCTTCTTCTCAGACTAGGACCGAGCTCACAGCTTTTGATGAGATAGCCAGGTAGAGATAGAGTTGTTCCCCTTCTAGGGGTCTGCTCAGCAAGTGCTTAGAGGTTAGGTATTTCTTGAGCCTTGTGAAGGCATTGCTACACTCTGCCGTCCACTCAATATTATCTCTAGGTCTTTTGGCCCCCCTCAGGACTTCAAACAAGGAAAGGCTTCTTGCAACCTATTTAGAGAGAAAATGACTCAAAGCCGCTATCCTTCCATTCAACTTTTTGATGTCCCTCATCATGCAAGACTCAAATATCCCTTCAATAACAGCTATCTTCTCCAGATTAACCTTGATTCCTCATTAGGTTATCATGAAACTGAGAAATTTGCCTAACTGTACCCCAAAGGCACACTTCTCAGGGTTAAGCTTCATCTGATACCAGTGGAGGACCGAGAAGGATTTTTTGAGATCAGCAACGTGAGAGTCAGTATGCTTGGACTTCACCAATATGCCATCTACATATGCCTCTACATTGAGACTAGATTGATCTTTAAAGATCTTGTTGACCAACCTCTGGTAGGTTGCCCTTGCGTTGTTGAGACCCAAGGCATCACCGTATAACAATAAGTATTCTAATCTATGATAAAAGAGGCTTTTGCTTCATCGCCTTCCACCATCTTTATTTGGTTATAACCTGAGAAGATGTCCATGAAGCTGAGCATTTCATGACTGACACTCTCGTCAATTAGTTGGTCGATCTGAGATAAGGGGGCAGCTATCCTTAGGATAGGCTTTGTTGACGTCAGTGAAGTCAATGCACATTCTCTATTTTTTCACTAGGTTTCTTGACCAACACTATATGTGATAGCCACTCTAGTACTGGACTTCTTGGATGAAACTGGCTTTCAACAGTCGGTCGACTTCTTCTACTACCACTCGCTGTCTTTCTAGTCTAAGATGCTTTTTCTTCCATCGGATCAACTTGTTGCGTTGGTCAATAGATAACTCATGAGATATCACTTCTAGGGCGATTCCTAGCATATCCTCAGGTCCCCAGACAAAAACATTCGCTTTAGCGTGAAGGAATGTGATAATTGCTCCTTGTTGTGGCTCAGTTAGCTCTGACCTAATTTTAACCTTTTTGGTTTCATCGGGGCTGAAGTAATTTTTTTTAATTCTTCTACTAGATTGGTTCGCTCCCTTTCCTCGTCCTTTTGCTAGTAAGAATGGGACTTCTCAAGTGGTAGAGTCTCGACAGTCCCTTAATCCTCTATGGAGAGCGGATAGCATGATGTGGCTTCTCGTTGATTACTTCGCACAAGCCTGACTCCTTTAGGAGTTAGGAACTTCATCATCCTGTGGTAGGTGGAGGGAAACGGCTTGAAGGTCATTCAGAAAAGTTCTCCTAAGAATGACATTGTAAACTGATTTAACATCCACCATAATGAACTGGACCCGAGTGGTGGACCGTTGAGGGTAATCATTGACCACAATAGGTAGGGTGATCAACCCTTCTAGCCTAACTAAGTGCCCGGAGAAGCCTACAAGGGGACTTGAGTAGGGTTACAGCTCTGATCTATCAATCCCCATTTGGTTGAGTGTATCCATGAAAAGGATGTCTGCTAAAGTTCCTATATCCACCAGGGTCCTCTTGACTTAGAATCTATTGATTTGAGTAAAAGTAATGATAGGGCCATCATGAGGCATTATTACAACTTTTAGGTCGACATTGCTGAAGGAGATGGGTTAATCCACCTTGAGTTTCTTCTTGCATATATTTACCTCAAGCGCTCATCGGGCATACTTCTTTCGAGCATTGTTCAATATTCTTCTAGCTATTGGGTCACCGCTAATGGTGTTGATGGTGCCTTTGTCACTGACTTCCCTCGACTGACTCTTTTCCTGACTTAGGCGAGATGATTTGTATCTTGATCTCCTCCTCTCCAATTTGTCCGGGACCGATCCCTCCTTGCTACGGTTGTTAAGGAACTTTTCCAGCAACCCTTTTTGAATGAGATCCTCCATGTCTCTCTACAGACTGTGCAGTCATCAATGTCATGGTCGTGGTCCCATTGGTAGCGACGTTATTGTCAGAGGTCTCTCTTGCTAGGGTTTGAACTCATACAAGGTGGGAGTTTAGTGAGATACCCCTCCTTCTAGATTAGATGCAACACTTGCGAGATGGGAGCATTAAGGGGGGCGAATGTTGATCTCCTTGTTACATCCTTCTCTGATCTCTTCTATCGACTCGGCTAGATCTAGGCTTAGGCTCGGACTGGTTGCCTTTAGCCTTCTTGTCCTTAGAAGATTTGGCCTCTGTAGTTTCTTGTCAGGCTGCCTTCTTATGGAATCGGATATCCTCTACGTCCATATGTGACTAAACTCTAACCATGAGTTGGTTGAAGCTGATCACATGATTCATGATGAGTGAGTCGGACAATTTCTCATCTTCCAGACCTGAGATTATTACCGTCATCGCCACCATGCCGGGGTCTTCTACCTCTAATTGCTTGGTGATCATTCCATTGTATTACACTTGTGTACCCTCATTATCTATTTTATTATGAATAAAATATCTGTTATAAAGTGTTTTTATCTTAATTTGCAGGAAATAAAGGATTACGGAATAAGAGCCCGAAAGAACTTAAAACTTCCTCATTTTACAACTCTTAGTGAAGCCCAAGATCAAGTCAAGCAGCCCATAGAAGCCCAAAGAGTCTAAGAATTTCAGCCAAATTTAAAATCAAAGAAGTATCAATGTAAGTATCAATACTTGTATTGATACTAGTATCGATACTAGTATCGATATCTTGTAAATAGTTACAGATTAAATGATGAAATTGTTTAACTTGGGGGTTAAGTTTGATCTAAGACTAATTGATTGATGTACTCTATAAATAGGGGTAGAGAGTGAGAGTTTTGGGGTGTGAAACGTAAAATCTCTATTTAAAGAGGAGGGTTACTCTTAATTGAGAAGACTTTCCGAAATTACAAACTTATATTTGCAATAAATAAAAATTTCATTTCCTCTTCTTTTATTTTCACTCTTCTCTTCAGATGATGATGAAGTGAAGATGAAGATCTGCTTCAAAGATGCCAACCCTTTTGGAAAGTAAATTTTCATTTTCTCTTTTTACTTTCTTGTTTTAGAATTGCATGTTTAGAATTTTCTTTTCTTCTTTTTATTTTTATGTTGGTAGATTAAATTTATTTCATGCTTATAGAATAGATTTATTTTCATTCTCTTTTATTTTTATTATATATATTTATTTTCATGCTTTGTAGAATTTCTTTTCTAGTTAGTCTATATTTTCTTTTAATTCTTATTTTAAATTTACTTTTATGCTCATTTCTATTTTTGAATAGTTCGTTTTCATTTTATTGCTTGTAGATTAGATCTAATTCTTGCTTTTTTATACTTTCTAGTATAGAATTTATTTTCTTATTTTTATTTTCCAAAATGAGTAACTAGTTATTTTAGGAATTCTAGAATTGTATAAAACTAGTTTAATTTCCTATATGATTCATGGATTGCTCTCTTTATGCTTATATTAATCATTTTAGGATAATCAACTAGATAACTAATTGGTTGAAGAAGAATTTGATTATCTATACTTGAGTGGTTTGATTGGTTATGCTTATGAATTCTAGAATTATTATCTAGTTGTTTATTCTTTTCATAAATATAATTTTTGCTTGGATGATAATTTAATAGATTATGCTTTCTTTTAGTAGCTTGATAATCTATATTTATTAAATCTAAAGTAAAATATGATAAAAAGAGATTCGTTCATAAATCTTAAATGAAATTAGCTAGTGGATTCAATTCTAGATTCCTCATTTCTTTACTTGTTTTTCCTCACTCTTTCTAGATTTAATTTCTCTCTTGCTTTCTCTTTTCTTGACTTTATTTTGTTTCCATTTCTAATTCTTTTCTTGATTCTATTTCTTTTTTTATTTGTTTTAGTTTCCTCTTTGTTCTCTTATCTTTTTATTTGTTTCCTCCTTATCTCCTCCTCCTCTCTTGTTATATATATTTTTATTTTGTGACAATTCCCTCTCTACACACTCTACTTCACTCCTCTTTTACCAACACATTTTTAGGATCAATTTTAGAAATTCGAAACACACACCTTCCTTATAGGTTCGACATCTAAATTCTATACTATAACTTGATAGGTGTTCTCTTACAACTTTTATGCATGTTTATGTGCTTATCACTTGGATTAAAATCTTTTAAAATATTATCTTAGAGTCTCACCATGCTTCTATTTGATCTGTAGCTGGAGAGTGGAGGGTGCATTTTTGCTTTGTGTCTACCAAGATATGATGCACGAACTTTTGGCTGAGTTGCTCATAGTTGTGGATGGATTATTCTCTAGGAATTTCCACCACATCTTAGCACTGCCACTGAGGTTGATAGGAAAAGCTCTATAGATGATAGGAGTTATCACATGCTGTGTGCACATCAAGTCAAATAAATTTTGTGCATGTTCGGCTGGGTCGCCTTCGCACTTATATTTCTCGATGTTCGACATCTTGAACTTAGGGCAGGGAGCATTCATGATTTCATCTGAGAAGGGAGTATTCCCTCTGATGATGTCAGCCAATATGTTAAATATACAGTCGTAACTAGAGGTTAAGTTGGTTGTAGAGGGGTTGACCCAGGCTGTCGAGGTTTGGGTCATGTAGGTGTATCTTACAACTTATGATGCCGCCCATGCAGTCTGATTAGGGCTGAGGCTTGAGCTTTTTCACCTATTTGCTCTAGGTGATGCTAAGGCTGCCATGGATTATCAACAATGCAGGTTTAATGCAATAAAGTAGGTTTGATGTCGCGGTGGTTGAGGGGAGCTCTCCCTAATCCATTCTTATTCTTCTTGTAGCCAGAGTGGCCCCTCAGCGAGAGGGATGACAGGCGATGGAGGAGGTTGGAGAGGAAGAACACGGTTGAGGAGGTCATTCATGAAGGAGAAAAGCGGCTGCTAGAGAGATTAGGCTAACCTCTAGATGGGTTTATTCTGCTAGGCTTGAGTGACATAGCTGGAGCTAGAAGGTTCTCTAGGAGTGTGTGAGTTAAGGATTGTAGGACGGTTATGATCAGCTATTTTTTTGAAGGAAGAAGAAGAGGCCTCACAGTGGGCGGCAAATTATTTACATCAAGAAGTTAACTGTATGGGTGTTTTGGGTCTTTTGAATTATGATTAACACATATTACAATTCAAAAGAAACTAAAAGTGAAATAAGAAAATTTTATTTTTGGCCGGGTTCTTTTCTGTGTGCCGATAGAACGTCGTTCTTGGACTCTGTTGACGGTTTGACTAAAATACTGGATCTTCTACTGATTGGCAATTGCCAAAGCTCTTCTTGAAATGCTAAAGTCTTTTCTAGATAATGAGAATTTAGCTACCAAAGTTGTTAAAATCCAAGATTTTTAGCTGAATGCCAAGTGCGGATATCCAGTCCCCAAAAATTAGCTATCTCCCCTCCTCTTATAGGCTAAGCGAGAGAGTTAATGATCATTAAATATGGATTAAGTGGGCCATTAACTTAGGAGATAATGGAGAGAACTATTTTCATAAAAATAGCTATTGAAACGCTCAATGGCGAGGTTCGCCTATAACAATCAAAGGCGAGTGAGCAACTTTGGGCTAGGCTTGCTATGCAGCTTTTGGCGAAGTTCATTCCAGCAAACTTCGCTAGAATGTGGTCAACCCACAGTCCTTGAGATATGAATGACGTGGCCCACATGGATCGTTGAAGTGAAGTTCGTGTGAGGCTTGGGCGAACTTCACTATTGTTTGGGTGGGCTTTAACGTAGGCTTCCGCTTGGCCCTACATGAACTGTTTAGCCCATGGGCGTTCACTTCTTAGACTTAGGCTAAGCTCGAGCATATTTTGACCATCTACAAGAACCCCCCTCCCCCTAAAGTTTTCGAGATCATTCTTTTGGCTTGTAGCAGGGATCAAAATACTTTGGATAATAGTCAGAGATACATTGTTGAATGTAGCTTGAGTCATCTTATTTGGGTTGATGTGTATCTTTATTTGACTACTTTGGTCACTAGAGGTGTACTGTTGAACGTAGCGTCTTTCATCATAGATTCATCTTGTTTGGGTGCTTAGTAACATTTACATTCATCCAATTCTACGTTTGGAACAAAATTCATTTGCCCTTGTTTTGGAGTGCAGTTCATGGGATGGTGATGTTCGCTTGATCCGAAACTTTGGTATAGCTCACTGAACTTTAACTATTTGAGCAAAGTTCATTGATTGGTGAAGGTTGCTGAGATTATTGTCCCTAGATATGGGCCTTGATTTGTGGTTAGGATTTCTCTTTGGTGTCAAATGTTTGTGTGAGATTCACCGGACAACATAAGATTTATGCTATCTTTTAGCCCCTTTGTTTGGTCCAATCACTTCCCGTAAAATATGATGTTTATTATGGGAAGTTGGATTCAGAGAGCTTATAAATAGCTCCTTCCATTCTTATCTTTTCATATCTCATCTTCTCCATGTCTAGGTCTTTTCATCTTCTCCATGTCTAGGTCTTCTTGACCTAACCAGAGAAGTTCTTTGATAGAGGGGCTGAGATTAATTGGCTCCAACAGGAAACCCAAGTGAAGGATAATTCTATGGAAGAAGTCAGTGTCCTCTACCTATTGGTGGATTTGCTTCAGGCCAAAAAGGCTACGCTCGAGCAAACTCTTGAGAACAAGTCAGAAGTGTACCGTGAGGTGATCAATGATAAGGACGCATGGAGCTCCGAGTGTCATGTTCTGCATAGAACCATTCAGAGGCTAAGATGGCGATTGAAGAAAGACCCATGGTGTAACACAAGCGAAGACTCCGAGAGTGATTAGGTCTCGTAAATGCAGACCTAGAATGTAATTAGATGTCATTCATTGTTCTCGACCTCAGCATTGAATTTTCCTTGTTCAGCTTGGCTTTCTTCTGCAGTCTTTATTTGATTTGGGGAGCAGGAGCTCAGCTACTTGATGTAGCTCCTTTATATTCCTTAGCCATCACACGGTTAAGAAAAATAGGAGCTATTCTTTCTTTGTGTTTCTCCTTGACTGTTATTGAGGTTGGAGAAATGAATGCTCACTATCCTTGTAGTTTCAATAGCCTGAAACTTACTTGTATGTAGCCTTTATGATCAATGATAGATTATTATTTGTCTTCTTCCATATGTTTGATCTGTGCATGACATAGCCCTTTTATTCGAGGTGAAGCTTTAGCTTCATGTGTTGGCGAGAGTCGTTCAATGAGATTCACCAAGTAAGGCCTTCGGGTGAAGTTCGCTCAATTTTCAGACTTGGGCGAGGTTCACTAGGTCAGTTGACGAAGTTCATTCAGTATTCGGGTGAAGTTCACGTGAAGCACGAGCGAATTTCACTCAAAAGATTTGAAATTTCAAATCTCTAATTTCTGTGTCTATCTTTGAGGTGAAGATCTCACATAAACAAAGTTCGAGGCAGAATTTTTGGGTGAAGCTCGTTGCAAAATTTCTGGCAAAGCTCGCTAAGAGTCTATAAATAGACTATTCATCCTCTTCTCTCTTTTACTTTGCCTCCAAACCCTAGATTCTTCAAAATCTTTAGAGCTTCTAGTCTCCAGACATCTTCGATCTCAATGGCTCCCCATCGTCAACTCATCAAGGGAAAGTAAGTCGTCGGTAGTTCTCATCGACTGACTACCACCATAGTGTCACTGCATTTAGAGATGACATTGGGTAAGCTTCTAAACCCATATCTTTCTTTAGTCTAGCCATTATTGGTGGGGCTTTTTGTTTGCTAAAATAGCCCTCGTTGGAGTTGATCGGTGCTTCAAAGCACTTGGGTTAGTTGCGCCGTCGATGGCGAAACTTCAATGACTGAATTTGGTCTTAAATATCGATTTTGTAGGTGATGGTGAACTTTGATAATCGCGATCAATGGTGCTTCACATGGCCAACTTTGCTTATCTGGGTGAAGTTCGTTGTTTCAGCTTGTTGAGCTTTTGGGTGAACTTCATCTAGGCGAAGTTCGTCATATTCACCCACTTGGGCTTCTGTGTGAGTCTCACCATGGTATTGCGATTCGCTTTTGTTGACGCGAGCTTCACTTAGGCTTGTGACACTTAGCCATATCTTCTGGAACTTAGTGATGGGTGAACTTCGCTCATGAGCAAACTTTGCTCAAGCAGACCTAGTGCATGAGCTTCGCCTGTAAGACAGACACTTAGTCAATTTTGATGCGAAGTCCTCCGACAAGTATTCTAACTTGTTTTCTTCTCTTTATGCAGTTCCTCTACCAAATACGCATGTTAGTCGTCATAATCACTTCGACCACAATGGTACTCAAAACCCTTTGTCGTTGTACATTTTCAGGGGAGCTGTCCCTCCATACTTGGAGGAGAGCAGTCAAGAGTGGATTAACGCAATCTGTCATGAGAGCAACATCACTCTGAAGGAACTCATCACAAATGTTGAGTTCTCTATCTCGAAGAGTGACCAATTGGGGAAATCACAGTTCTTATTTGGTGATAGTAGCTTAGGGGGCACTACCATTTTCAACCAGGAGAGAGAATGCTACTATTATTCCTAGGGGAATTGACATTTTTATTTGCCAGCATAGAACGGCATGTTTCGTTCATGTTCTTGCAGCATCTCATGGTCCCTCGTGTGATGCAATTCCTGATCGTCAAAAGGAGGACATTGTAATGGTGGAGAGTCTAAAGCATGAAGGTGGTTTTTGGCAGGAAGGGCATTTTGGCATTGGCATCGTTAGTCTCCATGTTGGCTCTATCAAAGAGGAAGTTCTAGTGAATGAGGTCCATGTGGTACTGAATTTGTTCGGCAATTAATTGGCTAAACTCAATGGACAGTACCCTAAGGAAGATGCCAGATTCTCTAGATGGATTTGATCAACTAATGCAAAGTGGTGGGCTCGATTGATTGATTTTGCCCTAACCACTTTTGAAGAAAGACTAATGCAGTTAGAGCTCTACTCTACAGTGAGAATGTCTAAATATGATGTTGAGATCTGTGTGTTAGTATTATATAACATCCTTGAGCTATCTAATATTGATAGTAACACTTTCTTCACCCTAGTAGGGGAGATTGGGATTTCCTTACACGAGATGTTCGAAGTGTCTTGGCTACAGATGGGAGAATGACAATATGAGGAGCTTTTCCCTACGAATGAAGAGTTGAGGAGTATAGAACATTACGCTCATGTCGGTGAGACATTTCAGGAGTTGGTTTTCCATTTCCTCATCTACCACCAAACGGTCATCAATACTGCTCACGTCCCTCACGTTGCTCGCGTACCTTGGGCAGAGTATCTCTTCATAAATGTGAGCAAGAAGGGGAAGTGGAGCCTATTCCTGTGACTACTGGATTTGAAGTAGAAAAGAGAATTTCCAAATATGGTCTCGCACGTCATACTACAGCATCAGATGAGTGTGGATTCCATATAAGGGATACATTTGAAAGCTTCTGCCATCAAGTTGAGGAGCCTATCTCTGCTCATGCTCTACTTATGGGATTCCTTTTGATCTGGTTGAAAGGATGAATAATACCCTCTCGTCCAAAGGACTATATTTCTATAAAAGTGTTATACCCAGTATTTTTAATTGCTCATGGGTACAATTTGGTTTTGCTCCCGGCCATGGTCAGCTGCATTCATCATGGGTTGAGGGAGTTGTCAACTGAATACTTGAACCAGCAAAGTGGTTGCCCGAGGGAAGAAGTTCTAAGTCTCAGGGTGGAGTTACCGTATACCTACTTGATGGTGTGGTATACGTTCCATTTCTCCTCACTTATGTCTGCTACTACAAGACATGAAGAAGGGGTCATGTTCTTGTAGTGTTATGAGTCCTCCAAGTGGACAGTTAGTACGCTACTGGCATCTGCCAGATTGTGCGAAACAAAGATCACTACCGTCTCTATTGTTGCTTCCCCAAAGTTGCTGGCACTAATTGTAGGGATGAATTTGAAGATGGTTTAGGCTCAGAGGGATTCACTTGCCTAGGTAGCATTTGCTTCAACTGGTTGGTTAACATCAGACTAAGCCATCTTGTTGCTCGGTTAAATGAGACCGAATATTATATCAAGCCCTATTTACCCTGGGATTTTGTGTGGCAGTTTGGATATGACCAACTTTATGTTGGTAATCCTAATACCGGGCTATTGTGCTCTGGGAGCCTCATCGATGGGGCTTGAGCTTGGTATCAGTTCGCTACCAGGGGCACCTGTGCTACATTCATCTTGCCTTACAATTTTCCTAACTATTATATGATGTTAGAATTTTGTAAGTGGTACAACACAGTAAACGTTCCCAATCTAAATTTCCAAGTGAATAAGAGCGGTGTGAAATGGATCATTAGGAAGTATAAAGAAGCTTCCATTAGAGGATCCAAAAGTACCTGGACCTCAAGAATATTTGGTGAAAGCTGGATTGGATGAAGACGACTCGGGTGCCTCTGCTGATAAGTCACCGTCACATAGGCCTATTGGCATCAGCATTTGAGAGCTACTAGTGGGTAGAGGGACTACTGGGAAGAGACCATGACAGGTTCAAACCGTCCAAACAATGACACTTAGAGCTACCCCTAAAGGAAAAAGGCTTTGTGGTAGAGGAGCCTTCCAAGGCAAAAGAAAAGTCATCTGCAGTTTCAACGAATGAGCTGGTAGATGAACCTACAGTTGCCTCAGGTAAGATTTATTTTTATCTTTATCCTGATTCAATATGTCTGCATCCTGACTACATGTATGTCTTATTTGCAAATAAAGACTCCATGAATGATGATTGGATAGACTTGGGGGAAGAAGAGGAAGGGAAAGTCGATTATGATACCAACACTTACTTCACCGAACCCGATGAATCCGGACGAGGTGACAATGCTGGGGGACCCTCCTACATCTCGGGTATGCTTCTATTCAGGCTGATGTAGTTATTTTCAATTTGATAACTAACATCTTATCTCCCTAGTAGATGTCGAGCCTGAACTTGAAGTTGGTGCCATGACTACCATGCCTTCTCCTACCGTGACTAGACATTCGGTTGCTAGGCACCTAGTTTTTATCGTGGAGTCATCTGAATCTGACGATGATGTGTCAATATCTCTAATTCCTCAAGGAGGCATAATGGGTATGCGTATGGCAACGACAGAGAGATCTATTGGACCGCAGATCAATATTAGTAATATTGAAGTAAAGCCCATGCATTTCGAGTCTGCAGCTATACATATTGAGCCTACAACGACAGCATTGGTCATGCGATAGCATTGGTCATGCAACATTCTAAACCTCTGATCATTGCCATGATAGCAATGTTGGACGCACGTCACGCACCACGCTCTAAGCCTCTGGTTTTGACCTCAACAGCAGCGTTGGACATACCATACTCTAAGTCTTTGGTCATGACCACTTCAGTTTTTTAATACCAAATAATATCTCTAGTATTCTAGCTTCACTTGCTCTATGTTTTATACAGGGCGGGGATTAACTACAAGTGACGTCTACCGATGTACCTATGATAATGGAGACTGTAGCCACAATTACCGAAGCAATAGCTAAAGCAGGCCTGTCGAAATTGATGGGGATTCCTTTATCTCTATATTTTGATGACTCAGCAGAATCAGAGATTCAAATCCTTACTAACAGCTCGATGAAGCTATTTAGCCAGAATGTGGAGAGCACCCTGGCTGCTGGAAAGAGCTTATCTTCTTGCACCAAATGTCTATTGCGAAACTAGCTCGACATCCTTGCTTTGGCTGCAAGAACCAAACACATCAAGCCATACAAGAAGATGATTGATGAAGCTAAACTTTTTTTTAGAATTGCAACATCTTCATGAGGCTAATATCGCTACTGTCACAGAGCTTGAGATTCATTGTCTTATGGCAGAATGCCGTAAACTTGAAGAGGCTGTCCGCAAGGAGGTAGAAGAGGCTAACCAATGACTCTAGGAGTTAACCACACATCTTGTAGAGATTAATGGCAAAAGCACTAGAATTACCAGTGCTATCTCCAAGAATGAGGCCACTATAAATGGAGCTAAAGTTATTATAACCAAAGCTCAAGCTAAATGAGTGGCAGCTCAGTAGCAGAAGGAGGAGCTTGAGGTTAGATCTGCTGAATTAGCTGCTGAACGAACCCATAGGATCGAGTGATTGAAGATGAAACATGCCCGGTTGAAAGCTGCTCTTGAAGCTTGTGAATCTGGAATAGCTAAGTGCATTGAGCACATCAAATCTTTGTATCGCCAGTGATTTTGGCTTTTTCATATCACTCACTTTTGTAATAATTTTCGTTCTTCTTTTGGTAATAAAGAACTTTTTGGATTCAAATGATAGGTCTAATGTTAATGTATCGTATGAATTTTAGAATCGTCAATGACTCTGTGGGGAAAATGGCTAAGCTATAAAAACTAACTCACCTATATGAAGAGAGGAGTCGACAGAGGTGTAATGTTAACCAGTCGATGAAGTTTTACTGATAGAGATGTAGTGTTAACATATAAGGTTTGAAGAGCTGGTACTATTTAGAGGTGTAATGTTAACATGACAGTTATGAAAAAAATTTGACAAATGTATAATGTTAATGTCTTAAATAAAACAACTAATAGAGGTGTAATGTTAACCTGTCGAGTTTTAGGGAGTCCAGAGGACAACTGCTATTTAGAAGTGTAGTGTTAATAGTAGTGAAAATGGATGGAATATTAACTAATCGATTTTTAAACAAGGGATTGATAGAGGTATAATGTTAACCAGTCAGATCCAAAAAATGCAAACCGTTCATAGGTGTAATGCTAACATGACGGAAGCAAGAGATTCCTAGGATTTTAGAGGTGTGGTGTTAACTTGATAACTCACTAGGGGATTTTGTTGGAATTGGATTGTTGATAATTTTGGTTGAGAAATAATTCTCATGGCGAAAGGTGGAAACTTAAATGTGACCGATATCTCCATGTGGAAATGAATAACACTCAATTCAAGGGCAATATTTCTTAAGAAATTTTCCGTTAATTGGCGCCATAAGCCTACTGCCATTTGGATCAATTAGGCGTTATACTCCATTTAAGCAGGCTGTTTCTGCTATGAATGGGCCTTCCCATTCGGGTTAGAATTTTTTGTTGGTCTTGTACATCATGATTATGGGTTGACGAACGGCTAA
>JBAKGM010000200.1:28403563-28439293 GCA_037177215.1 Asparagus racemosus
CAACGAGATTCAAATAAAAATATCGCCTTTTTATAAGGCTTACAACGAAAATCGAATAAAGATTACAACCTTTACACCTTTTTTGAACAAACGCGGGATTCGTTTATCGGATCCTCGCTTGCGTGGGTGTCTTAGCCTGTGCTGGTGACTCTATTCTGTCCATGGACCACCACGTGATCAGATCTAGGTGCTAGATCTACAGATCTAGGATGATTATTTCATGAAGGAATTAAACACTGACGGGGATCAACTCACAAAGGAGATGATCACCGGAGTGGGTGAAATTAACAAAGCGAAGTCACGCACAACCTTGGGATTAAGACGAAGCTTAATCCAGAGGGTAGGATTGTAGATCTGACCTGGATCTCTTCTCCTCGTCGTGTAGATCTAGAGTGGAACGCGTGCTTCGCTTGCACAGGATCTAGATTTGACGTTTCTTCTTGATGAATGCTCAGATCTGTGCACGAGAGATGAATTTTTCCAACCTTGAGCAATGAACCCCCTAGCCTATTTATAGGTTGGGGTTTGCTATGCCGAGGCGCCCTAGTGCCTCAGCTTGACCAAGGCGCCCTCTGGTGCCTCGGCCTGGGCTGAGGCACCAAATAGTGCCTCGGCCTCAGCTAAGGCACCAAGTGGTGCCTCAGTCTGAGCTGAGAATTCACTTGGGGCTTTCTTGTACTTTTCCGGTGATCATCTGGTGTTTTGTCTGACATTCATCCAGTGTTATGTCCGATCTTTCCTCTCGATACTGTCGAGTCTAATTCTGGTTGATCGTCTCGTTGATTTCAGAATCTAATCGGTGTAGTTCTGTCGACGCTTGAGTCTAGTTGATTTCGTCTCGTTGACGTTTGAGTTCGATCGACTCGCCTTGTCGAAACTCGCTGATTTGAAGCTTCGTCATTGGATTTATTCCACGATCTGTCGCTTCACTGACTTGCACGCCTTGCTTATCCGCTTCATGCACTCGTTGACTCACTTTGTGCATTTTGCGGCGCAATTACGTCATCAGCGATCTTGGTCGCATCGTTGGATGGATCGTTGATTGTCAACCCACCGCCACGAGTCTCGTTCGAGTACTGATAAGAAATTTTCAACGCCTACATGGGACACCTGATGCTTGCCTTCATCAAGCTCTTCCAAGCTATCTCGTCAGGAGGTGTTTGTAGAGTACGAGTTATTCAATTAGCTTGAATAGTCTCGGGACCTCTTCTACAATCTCTGAAATGAGGTGGAGGTGCATAAGGAGGCTTAGGAGGTAGCTGAGCTATTGGCTGCTACTAACGAGAGTGAGTTTGATGTGCTCAAGGGGGGTTAGGTAAGGCGGGAGCATGGGCTAATTATTCGAGATAAGAAGATCGAGGCTTTGATCGAGGCTTCCTAATAGAAAATGACCCATCTTGCAGAAGCTCGAGAAGGGATAAAGGCTCTTCAAGAGGACCTCAGGCATCTTCGCCATGATATAGACCTTGCCAAGGATAGGGCCAAGTATCTTGAGTTTGAGGTTCAAACAGAGAAGAGGGAGGGAGATGATGCCTTTGAGCAAGCCTGAGTGGCTCGTCTCGATGTGGAAGAGATAAGGGCCAAGTTGTGCAATGAGGTTGCTCTGCAAGAGTCCTTCCAGTAGGAGGCCGCTCGGGTTGCTCAGGAGGCTAAATAGCAATGCAACTCCCTTCTTGCTTAGGCCTAGACATAACAGGACTAAGTGATCTTCTTGGAGTTAGATGCCCACTGGTTTGAAGTGGTCAAGAAGTATTTTAATGATACTCTCAGAAAGGTGGTAGTCACTCTTGTGTGCAAAGCTGGGTTCGACTTCTTGGTGCGGCAGCTTCCTCCCAAGCTCAAGTTCCATCCCAATCGGTTCAAGTACCCCTTTTGTGTGAATGACTGTCTCTATGACCTTAAGGAAATTGAGGTGGTGGGAGGAGGACTTGCACTTGTGGATAGAGGAGGACAAGAAGAAGAAGCCTCTGGAGGGTCAGGTGAAGATACGGCCGAGAACTCTAGTGAAGTTAGTCGTCCTCAGATGCTCCCTGTCAGGGTTCCAAGCTTATCCTTGCCCTGGGTTTCGAGTAAGTTCCTACTTTGGGTACCTCTACCACTCTAGTCTCTAGTTCTGCTCCTCTCCTAGGTCCTGCCCTGAGTTTCACTCTTGCCCCGGGTTCTGCTTCTCCTCTGGGTACTACCCTTTAGAGAAAGTTTTGTATTTCCTCTCCTTTGGTTTTGTTTTGTTTTATTTTTTTCCTTGTCATGTAAAGAGTCTTGTAAATACTCTTGCAGATGAATAAAAAGACTTATTTTTATTGACACATATCTTGCGCACTTGATTCTGAATTACTTACTTCTCATGAGAACTTTTATTCTAGAATGTTTTAGTATTTCGGTTTTGAATGAGTTGGTAAGGATCAGTGGTACCTTAATGTTGTGCAACTAAGATATTTTGAGAAGCTTAGGAAGAGTGGATGGATATTGAGTCACTAGGGCATGGCTCCACGTCTTGGTTTTATTCCGAGAATGGACACTAAGATCTATGGCACGTGCTTTGGGTTTACTCGTGAGAATGATACCAAGGTCATTTAAGCACCTTGGACAAGTCAATAATTACCGAGTCACAAGGACTTAGCTTCATGCCTTAGTTTTATTCTGAGAATGGACACCAGGATCTTTGGTACGTGCGTTAGATTTACTCGTGAGAATGACACCAAGGTCTTTTGAGCGCCTTAGATGAGTCGGTGATGACCGAATCACAAGACCTCAGCTTCTTGCCTTGATTTTGTTCTAAAAATGAACACCAAGGTCTTTGGTACATGCCCTGGGTTTACTTGTGAGAATGATACCAAGGTCATTTGAGTGCCTTGGACGAGTCAGTGATGATTGAGTCGAAAGGGCTTAGCTTCATGCCTTAGTTTTATTCTGAGAATGGACACCAAGGTCTTTGGTACGTGTCTTGGGCTTATTCGTGAGAATGACACTGAGCTCTTTTGAGTGCCTTGGAGAAGTCGTTGATGACCGATTCGCAAGGTCTTGGCTTCATGCCTTATTTTACTCCAAGAGTGGACACTAAGGTCATTGGTACGTGCCTTGGGCTTACTTGTGAGAATGATACCAAGGTGTTTTAAATGCCTTGGATGAGTTGATGATGAATGAGTCGCATGGGCTTGGCTTCATGCCTTGGTTTTATTCTAAGAATAAACACCAAGGTCTTTAGTACTTGCCTTGGGTTTACTCGTGAGAATGACACCTAGGTCTTTTGAGTGCTTTGGACGAGTCATTGATAACTGAGTCGCAAGGACTTAGCTTCTTACCTTGATTTTATTCTGAGAATGGACACTAAGGTCTTTGGTACGCACCTTGAGTTTACTCGTGAGAACGACACTAAGGTCGTATGAACACCTAGGACAAGTTGGTGGTGACCAATCGTAAAAGCTATAAAATAGGTTAGTTGAGAGAGAGAAAAATACTTTTTTTATATGGGGTTCTCATGATTACACTTAATGGAAGTATTTTGTGTGATGTTCTACATTTCACGTATGCTTCAAGACCCTCCAATCTTTACTCTTCAAGTAATAAGCGCCCCGGGTGGGCTTCCCTGATGACGGTGCAAGGCCCTTCCCAATTAGCAGCGAGCTTGTCATGTTTAGTTTCTTTGTTGAAGGTGGCATTTTGAAGAACCAAATATCCAGTTTTGAGCCTGAGGTGCCAAACTTGTCTATTGTAGTGTTGGGCATTGCACTATTGATTAATAACTTGTGATCGACGCGCCTACACTCTAGCTTCGTCAATGAGGTCAAGTTCATTTCGTAGACCGACTGCATTGGCCTCTTCGTCGAAGTGTTGTAGTCGTAGAATGGGCATGCTGACTTCTACTGGGATGACTACTTATGCTTCTTATATAAGTTTGAATAGAGCTTCTCCCATGAAAGTCTTGTAGGTTGTTATGTATGATCACAAAATACCAGGGCAAATTGATTGCCATTGTCCATGATAAAGGATACTGGCACTCTAAATCTATCCATGATAAAGGATACCAGTACTCTAAATCGGTTGATGATCTACTTCCACACAAAGTTGCGAATATTGCTCTAGCTAATTTTGCTAGTGGCTCAGTTGCTATCTACTTAGTGAAGGAATCTATGGTGGCAATCAAGATTTTCTAGAACTCAGCTTCTAGTGGGAGTGGTCCCAGCAAATCTAATCTCCATTGAGTAAATGGAACCGGGTTGATTAGAGGAGTGACCTTGATTGCTAGAGCTCGTGGAATGTTTGAGAAGAGTTAACAGGCTTTGCATTGGGTTTCTAGCTTCTTGGACTTAGCTAGAATGGTCGGCCAATAATAACGTTGCCTGATAACCTTCTGTACTAGGGTCTGAGTCCCTATGTGATTTCTGCATATCCCCTCATAAATTTCTCTCAGGACATAGTCTGCTTCTTCGAGTTAGAGGCACAAAGGTAGGGCTCCACACTGCTGCTGGTGTATGAAAGGTGGTAGAGTTGATCTTCAATCATGAGATATCTCAAGGCATTCCTCTATAAGCTTTTGGCCTCAGCTCGGTTCTTGAGCAGAGTTCCCTTTGTCAGGTATTGGATGAGTGGGTCCATCCAACATAGCTCTGATGGAGGTTCTATCTATATGATTGATTCCCCATGGCTTTAGTGATGCTGGACTATGTGAGAGTGTCTGTGTATACAGGCCCATGATCTGCCCCTGAGCTTGATGAGCCTGGTTTAGACAATGTGTCTGCATGAGCATTGTGGGCTCAAGGACTTGTTCAATTTTGAGCTCCTTCAGCTTGCTTAATAACTCCTTAGCTTTCCCTAGATATTTTGTCATTCTAGAGTCTTTAACCTAATATTCACCCCACACTTGATAGATAATAAGTTGGGAGTCAGCAACAATGAAAATGGACTTGGCCTTAGCTGCTAGAGCGGTTCTGAGTCCACCCAGGAGAACTTCATACTTAGGTTTATTATTTAAAGCTAGAAAATCAAAGGCCATTAAGTACTCAAAGATGAGCCCTTCAGGACTGCGCAGAACCACTCTTGCACTACTGCCACTTTTTGTTGAGGATTCACACACTTTCAGCAATCACCATGATGAAAATTCTAGTGAATCATACTTGGGAATGTTGTTCTTCCGAGGAGGAGACCTTGTGGTCAGCTTTTGGACTGAGTTTGGAGCATTAGGGAGAAGAACCAGTTTTTGAGTTGGCGAGCCATCTTTCAAATTGGATGACTAGATCAAGAAGTCAGCTAGGACTTGGGCCTTTATGGTTGTCCTAGACTCAAACTGAACATCATGTTCACTGAGTTTGATGAACCCGTTGATCATTCGCTCAGAAGTGGTAGGGGACTACCGAGTGCTTTCTTCAGAGGTAGGTTTATGCACACTATCACTATATTATTTTAAAAGTATGGATGGAGCCTTCTGGCTGTGGTGATGAGGGTGAAGGAGGCTATCTCACCAAGAATGCATTTGAGTTTGTCAGCCTTCAAGATGCAGCTAGCATAATACATTGACTTCTGAATGTTCACTTCTTCACAAACTAGGACAAAACTTATAGCTTCTGATGAGATGGCCAAATAGAGGCAGAGTTCCCTCTATGGGTCTACTTAGTAGGGGCCCAGAGATTAAATACCTCTTAAGCTCTATGAAGGCACTGTTGCATTCTACCGTCCACTCGACGTCATCTCTAGCTCCTTTGTTCCCCCTTAAGATTTTAAAGGGAAGGCTTCCCTTGGCGGATTTGGAGAGAAATGGCTCAAGGCCTCTATTTTTTGTTCAACTTTTGGATGTCTCTCACTGTACGAGGTTTAGACATCCCTTCAATGACAGCTATGTTGTCAAGTTTGATTCTAATTCCTCATTGAGTTATCATAAAACCTAAGAATTTGCTTGATTGAACCTTGAAAGTGCGGTTTATAGGATTAAGCTTCATCTGATATCAGTGGAGAATTGAAAAAGTGTCCTCTAGATCAAAGACATAGGAGGCAAATCATTTGGACTTCACTAGGATGTCATCCACATATGCCTCCATGTTGCGAGGGGTTTGGTCCTTAAATATTTTGTTCACTAATCTTTGATAGGTTGCTTCAACATTCTTGAGACCAAAAGACATCACCTCGTAGCAAAAGGTGCCCAGGTCTATGATGAAAGAGGTCTTCTCCTCATCGAACTCTACCATCTTGATTTGATTGTATCCTGAGAATGCATGCATGAAGCTGTCTTTCGGGCAAGCTTTATTCAAGTTTGTAGACGGTTAAAATATAATTTATCTAGGCTAATGTTTAGCTTGGAACCAAGAACAAAATGCCTATTGGCTAAATACTTCAAATAGACCCAAACTCAAGCCCGCAACAAGCTGTAGCGAAGCTCGCCTAACAGAACATGCGAACTTCGCTGCATGACTCAACTCGATCCTATCCAACTGAGTCAAGAGTGGGTCGAGTTTCAACTCAGACTATAGGCCGAGCAACAGGCGTCATTGAGTCGGCCAAGACCCAAGTCAAATTTTGTGTTGAATTCAAACTCATTGGCAAAGTTTGCTAACTTAATTTTAGGTGAACTTTGCGCAAAGATACCCATGTGGGCCACTCATTCATGATATAAAGGAGATGGCCCGTCCGCGTTCAACAAATTTTGTTCAAACGCTTTTAGTGAATTTTGCCCACGAAGTTACTGTTGAACTTCACCAGTTGAACATTTTGAGGGCTATTTTCAAGGGACAATTGCTCTCCCATTATATCCTAAATTAATGGCCACTAACCCCACTCTAAGATAGGCCATTAACTATCTCTCTTAATCATATAAGAAGAGGGGAGATTATTGATCAACAGACATGCATAATCACAGAGGAGATACACTTGTAGAGAGAGAGAGAGGGACGACATTGAAGCTCGATATCTTCAACCAAATTTCCTCTTCCATCAGCAAAAGGCTCACGTTTTAGTGGGACCATCAACAGAATATGAGATCGACACACCATCGGCATACAGAAAAAACCTAACTAATACAAGTTTTTTCTTCATTTCATTGTAATTTTTTTATTATAATCTGAGTTAATTACAATACAAAAAACCCAAAGTAGGATGGCAACTCAGCTGGGGACTTTCTTCTCCTCTGACAAGAAAATTGTGTCGCATTCCGACACTAAGACCCTCTAGTCTTTCGCTGAATCTCAGGTCATTTAATTTGACCAAGTGAAGTTTAAGGAATTCATTTCTTCTAACCAATCATCGACGACTACTGCTAGGAGCTATCGCAAAATTCACCTTAGTGTGAAACCAATGTCAAATTCAGCCCACATGTGCGTCAAGGCGAACCTAGCCAAGGATAGTTTGAGCTTCGCTAGAGGCCAAACAAACTTCGTCTAGAGCAAAGAAATATCAACCTCTCGCTACACTAGCGGGCCAAGATGTTCGCATCTTCTAATTTGTGACATTAGTTCACAACCCCTTTATGGGTTTGTTATAAGGCATATCGTGATGCTCACTATGCTACTTTGACAGAAGCAAAGAATGGGTTATCCCTTTATCAAAATTCCCGCAAGGGAATGAGATCACTAATGGTGATTCATCTAACCACGCTAAGTGAAAGTCAAGATGGCGTTGTCACAGGCGATGCTCGAACACCAAATCCCAAAGTTGTGAAGTTAGCTTAGATTAACTTAGAACTCTTGCTGATCTAAGAAAGTTCTTATCTTTGAAGAGATCACGCCAATGTCAGCAATGTGCAACTCCGAGAGAAGTTATTTTAGCAATTTAAAAGAATTGCCAATGCAAAGCAATCCCTAAAAAGGAATTAGTTTTTAACATCGTAGTTAAAATCCTGAGCCTCTAGAAGCTAGGGTTAAAAGATGACGACATACCCGAGAGGGTAGAAATAATCTCTAAGAGTTCACAATCAATATGACTAGTATCATCTCTGGGGATGAAGAAGAAGATACCGACAATCCTTCTGATCCCAGAAACTCCCCTGGTATTAGAAGCATATTACCAGAAACTGACGGTATGTATCATTACATGAGATCAAGGTAAGGGGCAGCGATCCCCTTTGATTATTCCCTCCTCCAAGCACATGTGCCATGAGCTTCGCCTTAGGGCAATCAGCCCATTACCAATGATGCTCATTCTGTCATAGTGTCAAATGTGACTCCTAGCTCGCGTCAAGAGCAACAATTGGCTAAAGATATGATGGAGCAAGAAGATCTTCTGCGATAAATGGAAGCCCAAATAAAATCTTTAGAAGATCGATTCAAGCGAGTGGAAAAGATGCTTGGACAACTCATGGTGACTTCCCAACCTCCTCAGTGTTCTTTGAAGGGGAAATGACCAATTACTAAATTTTTCCAAGAGAAAGAAAAAACACATCAAGAAGATGCAGACTCTATTTATTCGGGGTCAGAATCATCAGTGCCTCCTAAGCCAAGTCAGAAGACAAAGGTCCTCGAGGACCTTCAAAAATAACTCAATGCTCTAGCATAGTGAACGGAGCTAAAAAAAGGTTGGAATCACCCAACCTTATCCCGTCGAGTGGGACTCAGTTTCGTACCCAATGAAGTTCAAGCCCCCAAGATTACATATGTTCGATGGTAAAGGTTCCCCAAACCAACATATTTACTACTTCCGTCAACAAATGGTGAATGTAGTAGGAAATGATGCTATCAAGGCACGACTTTTTATTAGCACCCTTCAGGAGGTATCCTTTGATTAGTTTTAATATTTGCTCAAAGGATTGATCAAGTCCTAAGCTAATTTAGAATCTAAATTCCTCTTCCAGTTCCACAAGAAATAATTAGATGTCACCATGGCCAGACTTCTCTCTGAAAAGCAAAGAGGAGATGATTTTATCAGGGATTTTGTTGAGTGATTTTGTAATTTAACGTTGTGATGTCAAGATATGTCACTGCCAATGTTACTTCAAACTTGTTAGCACAACAACTTCTTGGGTCATGTAGAGGCTCATATAGCAGCTGTCACAACCCCCACTTAGAAAGACTTGATGGAGCAAGCCGAGATCGTTGAGAAATTGGCAGAATGCTTCAACAAGTTTTATCCCCGCACCAACTGCAAAGGGCATGAGGGAAAACAAGGACAATCCTCCTAGTCGAAAGCCAAAGACGCTATCACAGTCAGGGTCAAAAAGCTCGAAACCAGAAGAAGGAGCCTAGGAAGAATGTTCAACGCACCTACTCCTTCAAAGATGAGCATATGGTGTCCATTTTCACGTCCTCAACAAGGGCAACCGGTTAAAGCTTTTAGAAGCTAGACGCCTTGAGAAGATTGGAAAGACTAATAATCCCAATTACTATCTCTATCATAAAATGTTGCGACACCCTATAAAGAACTATTATATTCCAAAGGATAAGATGTAGCCTTGTCTCGACTCGGGAATCATCAAGCTCCGACCTGAGTAAAAGAAAGTCACTACTAATATGGTGACTCTTTAGTTTGGGTCTATGCTAGAGGTCCAAGCCCAAGATGGAGTTGTACTTCTTCCCACTATGAGAATGTTGTCAATCATGACCAACAAAATTAACAAAGTCAAGAGTTGGTCCCTCTCACAACAATGGAGTCGTCCTTTTGAAGTCAAAGTCGAAGGGTTAACGCAATTTGAAATCCTATAATGTCATCTCTGTGATTGTAGGAGAGGAATCTCTGTAAGTTTCTTCACTCACAAATTTAGAGGAAGAGAAAATTGTCATGATGGAGATGAGATCCAGCAAAGATTATTTAAAGAATAATGATCAACTAGGAACCTCTAAGCGACCCCAACTGACCAAGCAAAAGGAGTCAGTTCGACAAAGTATTGCAATGCCCCTTGGCCAACTCCAAAGATCCATTATGGTATGATATCATGGCCCAGTTAGCCAACATCTCGGCTTATATAACCTTATCGAACTTCTACGTTTGTATAAGAATACGAGAGAGGCTTTGAGAGAGGCCTTAAATGATAGCGAGGTTTTCTAACCCATATGTCCAAACCTCCCTAAGATGAAGAATACAAGCAGTGTTATCAATGCCAATAGCAAAAGCCTTGCATCACCTTCACTTTGGACGATATGCTCATCAAAGAACATCATCACAACTGACCCCTTTATTATACTAGGTATTTAGGATCGGCGAAAGTCGAAAGGATTCACATTCACCCAGGTTCTACCTTGAGCATAATCCTGTGAACGCTCCTTGGCTTCTTGTGCATTCTCCTTTAGAAGCTTTTAAAAACTATTGCTACCATCTTCAGATTCAACTCTAGTAGTAGTTGGTCACTTGGGAAAATCTGACTCAAATGTCAAATTGGTGACTTGAAGACTAAAGTGACTTGTTATGTCATCAACGTTGAAATACCTTACAACCTGCTCCTTAGACGACCTTGATTTCATTCTAACATGATTGTGCCATTGACACTTCATCAATGCTTCAAGTATGTTGATGAGCAGGGGGTTCTACAAAAGGTTAATGGTAAAAAGCATCCCTTCAAGGGAATGGAGAATTATTTTACCAACTCTCTCTTGTATGACGATAAGCATATAATCGAAATTACTCTTCCTGATGATGAGAACAGTGGTAATGAAGCGGATAACGAACCAGATCCAAATGAGCATCCAATCTAGAAAATAGAGCCACTTGTAATCACCCTTGAAGAACTATGTACTACTCAGTCAACCAAAAAGCGGGGCGACTAAATCTTTAATGATACATTTGAGTTAGGTTATGACTATTCTTTAGACTTTGAGTGTGAAAGCTTAAGAGTCAAGGCTTTGTTGTCTAGGCTAGCTTTAGAATCAACTTTGTACATGCCTATGAATGAGTCTTATTAGACTCATCAACAACTAGATGGCTCAGAAGACACTACCTTTATGGTTCAAGCTAAACGAGGCACTCAAAACCCTATTGTTTTCGGGAAGGTCAAGCCACAACCGCATTTATCAAGCTCAAATGATGAAGTTCAAGGAGTACTAGAGTTTTCTTATTACAGCCAGCAGCCTTGGCATATGATGGCAAAACTAAGGTTCGACTACACCCTAAAGCATGGATTGAACTTCGATTAAGGACCGAGAGTTTCTCTAATCCCCTTCATACTAGAAGGAGAGGGCATCAATTCGTTTTGGCCATCACCAACTACTTCTCCAAGTGAGCCGAAGCCATCCCACTAAGGGAGGTTAAAACATCTAACATGGTTAAGTTTTTGAAACACCATGTTATCTATCGATTCGGCATCCCTTAGAGGATTGTCCGTGATATAGTTCACAGTTCATTAGCCGATTATTCTTCAAGATCTGTGACAAATTTTGAGCCCAAGATATGGCTATTTCGAGTCTTTTGTAATTGCAATTAACTCATATTAAAATTTGAGAGACAACAAAGAAACTAAGGAAGACTTGTATTTTCTGAGGTTCTCTTCTGTGTGCCGATGGAGCTTGAATCTTATACTCCATTGACGAACTGACTAAGACAATAGATCTTCTGCTAATTGGGGATTGCTTAGAAGCTAACATAGTCTTCTCTTAGCAATATCTCTTGAGGAGCTCACGGATGCGTGTGTAGTTATTATTTTTCTGAACCTCTTAGAATGAATGATCACCTCTCCTTTTATAAGTTAAAAGAGAGAGTTAATGGCCCCTTTAATTATGGATTAAGTGTCCATTACAATAGGAGATAATGGGGGGCGGTTATCCCATGAAAATAGCTTTGAAACAGCTATTAGGCCGACTTCATGACCTGGGCGAGGTCTGATGAAGGCGTGAGCGAAGGTCGCTACAGTTGTGGGTGAGGGTCATCTCAAACATGGATGCGCCTTCTTCAGAAGTGGATGACTCAGTCCACTTGAGTGAATGTGGGTAGATTTCATCAATGAATCTTGCTATTAGGATCGAATTTAACACAAAATTCAGCTCTTGGCGGGGCTCACTTAGGCGACCTTCGCTGCAGTCCACTGTGGGCTTGACTTCGGACCTGTTCGAAGTGTTTAGCCCATGGACATTCATTTCTTGGATCCAAGTTAATCACATCAGCCTTAGTAAAAATATATTTTGACAGCCTGTAAGACCCCTCCAAAGTTTTCAAGATCCCACATTCAAGATTGTAACAGGGATTGAAAGCCAGAGGTGTACTGTTCAACTTGGCTCGAGTTGTCTTGATTGGGCAAAACTTGTTTTCATCTGCCTACTTGGTTGCTAAATGTGTACTGTTAAATGTAGCTTCCTTGGTTGCAGACTTGTATCAAAAGTTTGATGATGCTTGTGCTCGTCTGAATCCATGTTTGGAATGAAACTCGCCTTCTTTGTTGGTGCGGTGATGTTGGAGAAATCAGCGAAGTTCAGCTAATTTTAAGTGTGAGTGAAGGTTGCTCATTTCTGGCTTACTGAGTGATTGGTGATGTTTGCTAGCTAGTGAAGCTCAATGCATTTTGAGCTGTCATTGGTGAAGTTCGTCATTTAGTGATGCTTGCTGGTTTGGCGAAGTTTGTTCTGATTCGCTTCTAGATTTGTGCCGTGATTTATGACTAAGATCTCTTGATTGAAGATCCAATGAGATCCGCTACGGATTTGATCGAGTTTTAGGCTAAGTCATAGCCTCTTTGTCCAGTCCAATCAAATCTAGAAAGATGTGATTGCCTTGGAGTTAAGATTTGAAATAGGCTATAAATAGTAGTCGTCCTCATCCATTCTCATTGCTCCTTCCATCTTCTTCTTCTTCTTCTCCATGTCTACGCCAAGATCGCATAGACCGGAGATGCTCCTCCACAAAGGAGCTGAAATTAAAAGACTCCAACAGGAGTTAGCCCAAGTTCAAGGCAATCAAGCAGATAAACTCTGCATACTTTGCCGCTTAGCAGAGTTGTTGTTGGCCGAGAAGGAGATGCTCGAAGGGATCATCTGTAATTAGTTGACGGCTTGGCACGAGCTGGACCGCAATCAGGATGCATGGAGCCTCGAGTGCTGCACTCTTCGTAAAGCCGTTCAGCGACTGAAATGGCGCTTGAAGAAAGACCCTTGGGTCTCCACTAGCGAAGACTCTGACAATAACTAGATGTCACGAAAGTGAACCTAGATCGTAATTAGACGTCGTGTGTCTGACTTAGGCCCGACGTCGATTTTGGACCATATGAAGTGCTTCTTCCTCTTGACATGGTTTAGTCCCGTGCAAGAGGGGTACTTCTTGCTGCTGATATGGCTCAATTCGCAGCAACGAGAGCACGTCCTACCTCCCAATCTTGTGTGGTTAAGGGTGTACGAGTTTTAGCTTGGTGCAGCTCGAGTATGCTCCTCAGCCGTCACACTACCCATATCTTAGGAATATAGGGTAGTAGCAAATAGCAACAAATACTCATCATCCTTGTTATTGGATAGTTTGAGTGTCGCTTGTAACAGAGTCTTCGATCGATAAAAATAAACTTTTCTTCGCGCTAAAATTGTCCATCTCTTGTGTAGCTGATCTGCATGTACTTTGCTTCTACAGTGAGTTTGAACTGTACATTAAGTCATTACTTTTGGAAACGAGGCTTAGGCTTCCTTGTGTTAGCGAGTGTCAGTTTTAAAGTCTGCCAAATGAAGTCCGAATACATTGAGTTGTAGTTTTCTCAATTTTACGACTTAGTGAATTTTTGCCTTGTCATTTTGGCAACATTCACTTTGTGGGTCTCGAACAAACTGAGTTGTCATTTTCTCAATTTGGACAGTTAGTGAAATTCACTATGACATTTTTGACGTGGTTCGCCCGAATGCTTGTTGAGTTGAGCGAGGTTCGCTTACTTGGAGAACCGTTGTTTTGGGCGAAGCCCAGTAAGTTGGTTTAGGTCAAGTTTAGCCCAAAAGCATAAGATTCAGGTTCGCAGTTGTGGCAAAACTCTTTTGGAGCAGGATTCTAGTGAAGGTCGAAGCTAAAATCGATAGCGAGATTCGAGGTGAAATCTTTGGCGAAGCTTTGTAGTGAGATCTTTGGTAGAGTTTAGTAGCTAGATTTTCGACAGATCTGGCTTTAGCAAAATATTCGGCGTAGTTCAGGGCAAGGAATCTTTAGTGGAATCTAGGGATTTTAGCCTATCAATAGGCTGTTTTGCCTCCTTCTTCTCCACTTTGATTTTAAAAAACTCTTCATTTCCTTCAGAGTTCCAGAAAGCTATCCAAGAGCTAGTGATTGATGAGGCCAAGGCAACCATTACCATAGCCTAAGCACGTCTGAAAGAAGGCTCAACTTCAAAGGGTGGAGTTTGTTTCTGACCATGTAGATTTCAACAAGAAACTAGATTCTCAAGTTGCTGAGCTTTAGGTTGAAACAAAGAGGCTTTCCACCATTAAACTATAGGCTGCCCCTGTTGATCCTCAGATTTTGAAAGAGAGGGCTCAGAAGAGTTCTCATGATGTCTGGGATTCTCAGATGGCTGAGTGTGTTTCGCAGATACACACTTTTTATCCGCTCTCCATGTAGAACTCTTTTGTAACCATTTTGATCAGACTAATTCTATTCAGAGGTGTATTGTTAACATAACAGTATAAAGATATTTGACAGAGGTGTAGTGTTAGCGTGCCAAATAGGGTGACCAATAGAGGTGTAATGTTAACTAGTCAGTTCAAAAGAAGTTCAAAGGATGACTACCATTTAGAAGTGTGATGTTAACTTAACGGTAGAAAATTGATGGAAGTATAATGTTAACTAATCGATTTTTAACATAAGCAAATTGACAAAGGTGTAATGTTAACCAGTCAATCTTGCTAGGATAGATCGACAGAGCTGTAGTGTAAACATGTTGACAAAATGGTCTGCCCGCTGGGAAAGTTGTTCCAGTTTCCATTGAATGAATTCGTTACAACTTCAGTTGTTTACAATGAGATTCAAATAAAAAGATCGCCTTTTTATAAGTCTTACAATAAAAAATTGAAAAAATATTACAACTTTGTTGCCCTGGTTGAACAAACGCGGGATCCGTTTATCGGATCCTCGCTTGCATGGGGTCTTGGCCTATACCGGGGACTCTGTTCCATCCATAGACCATTGAGTGATCAAATCCAAATGCGAGATCTACAGATGTACGGGGATTATTTCACGAAGGAAATAACCGTCGACGGGAATCAGCTCACGAAGGAGATGATCACTGGAGTGGGTGAAATCGACCAAGCGAAATCACATACGAACACTGAGATTAAGACAAAGCTTAATCTAGAGGGTGGATCTTATAAATCTAACCTGGATCTGCTTCAATTCCTCTCGTCGCTGCGTAGATCTGAGTCGGGATGAGTTCTTTGTGCCCACAAGATCTAGATCTGAATTTTCGCCTATGGAAAAGCTCAGATCTGTGAAAATTCTCTAGCCCCGGACAACTGAGGCCCCCCTATCTATTTATAGGCAAGAGAGAGAGTGGGGGGGTGTTTATGTGGCCAGGACACGCTGGTGTCTCGGCCTTGGTTGAGACACCAAATGGTGTCTCCGCCAAGTGGCCAAGGCACTATTTTGGTTCCCATGTTTTTTCTGATCTCACTTTCTTCCAGACATGTCTCCAAATCTAGTTGATTGTCTCATTGATTCCAGAGTTCGATCGGTTCAATTCCTTCTACGATTGATTTCGGTTGAATGTAACGTCGATCGGTTCCATTCTGTCAATGTTCGGGTCCGGTTGACTCCGTCTCGTCAAAACTCACTGATCTGAAGCTTTGCTATTAGATTTATTCCACGATTCGTAGCTTCACTGACTTGCACGTCTCGCCGATCCACTTCATACTTTCGTCGACTCGCTTCGTGCATCTTGCAGCATGATTACATAGTCATATCGTCAGATGGGTCGTCGATTGCCAATCCATCATCACAAGTCACATTCAGTTTCTTATAGACAATTTCTAACACCTACAGATACCCATCTAAAGTGTTTCAGTTCAATCTTTTTTTTAGATGAACTTGAGATACTTTGGATATGTTAGGTTCCAACATTTAGTAGGTATAATGGAACCTGAGATAAGCTTCAGAATTTGATCCCTCCAATCCTTCCAGATTCTCAGTGCTTTGTAGGATAGCTGAAAGTATCACGGTGCTGTATTTTTTGTCTGACCGTTGTCGGAATCTTGAACAGAAGCTGATTGAGTTCATTTGGTTTTGACTCATATCGGTGAGTTGTCGTTCAACTGACCATCAAACATTTTCTGAGACTCCAACATTAATCGGGGAATTCTTCATTGAGACGTGCTGATCAGCATCAAAATTTGTTCAAAATTTAACCTCTGATCGGTGAATTCTTTACTACGACATGTTGACCGGCGTCGAAGTTTTTTCGAGATCTAACCGTTGATTGGTGAATTCTTTGGTGACGACGCGTTGACCAGCATCAACACAGTTTATACTCGTACGTTTACTAGAGTTTCAGGGATTAGTTTATCCTCATATACCCATTTGGAGGTCGTCAAGTTATCCTTAAGAATATTTTATGAAAATAAGCTCGAGAAACTTCTCGACAAAATAGGAAATAGTTTATACCCATATACCTTTTTTGAGTATTTCTGGGACTTGAAATTAAGCCTGATGCAAAATGACCTTCATGAGGTAATAATCCCGCTGAATAAATCTCCGGGGTCTTTCAGATGTGTGGGAGAGAGGAGGAGTCAATTAACGGGCTATTTTGGCACTGTTTTAGTAATCGGTTTAGCCCCTGGCTTGAATTTCTGATCAGGGTCTAATTAGAGTCCTAATTGGAATTGGATTGGGTTCACTTAGGACTAATTAGGAAACCCAAAAAATCCACTTTTTCAGGTGAAAATTAAGCCCTTTTTCTTTCCCTTCTCCTTGTAGGATTCACCGAAAAATTACTTTTCTTTTCTTTTTTCCTTTCCCTACTTGACTTAACCGACCCCCTCTCCAAATCCTCCTTGGTTTGGGTCAATCCAACCCAGGACCAAGCCTATAAAAACCGGACCCCCCTTTTTTCTCTTTTTTTTCTTGTTAGGCCGACCGAAACCCTAATTCTCTCGGGTTTGTTTTTATCATTCCCCACCTTGTCCCTCTCAAACTCTAGCGAGCATCCATAGTTCAGGTCTCCTCTTTATCTTGGATTCAAGAATCCACTCAAATTCTTGTGCTATTTGGATTCCTGAGGCCCCTCAATCTTTCTTTTAGATTTCAGTTTATCGGGTCCCCAAACTTTCTTCTAGGTAAATTCTCCACCACTCTCGCATATTTAGTTTTTTTATTTTAGTAAATAAACCTGGAGGCATGCATGCAACGGCTTATGGGTTTGATCTCATGCCTCAAATTAGGGCTTTTGAGGGAAATTACTTGAAATCTGAAGGATTTCGGGTTATGAAAAAGAGGGCTGAAATTTGAGGGGCTTTTATGCAAAAATTGCACTGTAATTTGAAGGGTTGGTATGCCAATGATTGTTGGGAATTCCTGAATTTTTGTTTCGGCCAAAATTTGGGGGGTTATATGCAAATTGTGGCTGAAATTCAGGGGCTTTGTGCAAAAAGGCTGAAATTCAGGGGGGTTTTGTGCACATATGGCCCGAAACTTTGGGTTCAAGGGGAGTTGAGTGGCTGAGAGTTTTGGGACTGAGAGTGACTTTGATGGCCAAAATTTTCGCTTGGACTCAGGGCTATTTTGGTCATTTCACGGCCAAATCTAGTTCGGTGAGGTGTCCGAGTGAGAATCGAACCCAATGTAACCCTTGTAGGTTTAACTAGAATTCAATTACTAAACCCCATATTTCTGTAGGATTTTGGTTAGAATTCATAGTTTCCCCTTTTGCATCTGATTTTCTGATTTATTGTGCAGCTAGCCATGTCGGGAAAATCACGAGCTTTGAGGAGTCAGACTATTACTCCATCGCGTGAGAGTGCACCTTCCTCATATGCTGGTGAACCGGCTTTTACGTCAATTCCCCATGCATACGCATACTGCATCCACGCTTCATTCTCCTTGGTGAGACGATTGGGAAGAGCCTCAGTTCTCCTTGGTGAGGGTCAATGCTTGCACGGCTTGCATATGCCTACCGCATCCCCACTTCATCCTCCTTGGTGAGACGATTAGGAAGAGCCTTGATTCTCCTTGGTGAGGATTGACGCTTACATGGCTTGCATATGCTTACCACATCTCCGCTTCGTTCTCCTTGGTAAGGCGATTGGGAAGAGCCTTGATTCTCCCTGGTAAGGATCGACGCTTAAAAGATAGGTTTTACTTGGTCATCGCCTATCTCAAGGCCAACAATGGGGGAGATTCTTACTAGCCCATAATACGTCCGGAACTATTTTTCCCATTATAAGGTCGTGACTCTATCTCACGGGTTTGCGAGATAAGTTCGACGCCTCATATTGCCCTCCAAATATACTTTTATAGTCAAGTTTAACCCGTTCTGATTCTTTGTTTCAGTCGAGCATCCCTCTGGAGCGTTCTCTTCTTACGCGGTTGATGGACGCTGCGGTGAGCATTACTCTACATGTGATGATCCTGCCGTTTCGACTTCACCTCAGTTCGGACCAGATACATCGATGGAGGTCACCCAGGTGGTACTTGAGGGGAGTCCTCATGTACTTCGATTGCTGATGACTGATGCACCGCTTGTGAGGGACACCAGTTCTACTCAGCCTTTGAGGAAAACGGACTACCTATTTGGCGACTCCATTGAAGACCCGGATGCTATCATTATTGAAAGCGAGCAGTGGCTACACAAGGATGATGGAGGACTCTTATACCTCCCGTGGATACCTCGCCACCTTTCATTGACCGAGTTGAGGCACCAGGCCATGACATGGGAGATGTCGTGGCGCTTGACAGAGGAGCATGACCACAGTCACTGTGGGTTCATTACCCACCAGGCAGTCCCAGGCTCGAGCAGGACTCGTGTCATCGGATTACGTCCTAGCATATTGGGGCTAGATACACCACCCCGTGAGGAGTTTTTTACTGCTGCCCAAACTTTGAAGAATCGCCTCGCGAAGCTAGGGCGAGAATGCTAGCACATCGTCATAGATTTTACAGATGGGTTCATTCTCCAGATAAGCTCTGGTGGGCAAGAATGCTAGCACTCGTGCATGTGGTTTATACGCTGTGATCCGTGCCACCATGTATGGGCTCACGATTAGTGCCAACCACTTTTTTGCCTTATCAGAGCTCTATGATCCTGATTCGAACACATTTTTGACCAGGCGTGGTGAGCTGGGGCTAGCTCTCCATGAGATGCATCGGATCTCCAGTTTACTCGTGGGCAAGATGATATATCAGGAGTACTTCCCTTCGAATCAGGAATTGGGCTAGTTGAGGGATCACCTGCCCGGCCGTTACGACACTTTATGGGACATCACCTGCCATTATCACATTGCTCTGGCACAGATTGAGCCATCAGCGAAGAGGAAGTCGCACGTAAGCCTAAAGCAATTTGTACGCTACTTATTCAGGAACCTGGAGAGCTTCTCCAGCGAGGAGATTTGCGAGTTAGCACCTCTCACTCCTTCGGAAGTTAATGAGTTGATCGGGAAATCCGAAGCTAACTCTTATACCCTTAGTAGCACCGAAGATGGTTTTTCTACGGGGACCAAGTTTGCGACTTTCTTATGGCATGCAGTGAAGCCAATCCGACCGATGACTCTTTTAACTGAATACCTCGCAATCTGGCTGAAGAAGTTCGTAGTACCATATCAGTCTTGCAATGCCTTACCATTGGAGGTACTTTATCCTGTAGTTCAACTCGCCTACAAGAAGGAACTTTCCCTTCTTCTAGTGGTGGTGTCTAACATTCATCATGGGCTCCGTCAGATAGTCAGTGCCTTTACTCAGGAGAAAGGCGAACCCTCGACTCAGATTCCTCACGTTAAGGTGGAATTCCCATACACCTACTTGATGGCCTGGTTCATCCTTCACCACCCTGATATGATGTTAGCATCGTGATTTGTAGATCCATCCTCCCCTTCACTTCAATTGTTGGAGGATTGTAAATGGTAGGGGCGTGTATTCGCAGAGATAAGGAAGCAGCTGCAAATTCACAAGGGTTGGGTTTTCTCCAGATGTTTTCCCTGATTCTCTAGCCAGTATAGTGAGTCTCTAATCGACGAGGAGAGGCCGAGGGCAAATCGGACTTCACTTGATGTTAGCTGCTTTAATTGGCTGATGAACATCAGGCTGGGCTACCTCACCTTTCAGGTGAGGGACGAGTGCTTCATTGAGCCGTATCTCCCTTGTCATTTCGTCCGTCAGTTCGGTTATGACCAACTTTATGTTGGAAATCTGAACTGACAGCTATGGACTCACGGCGGATTGGTCGACGGCGTCCGAGCGTGGCTATGGAGCATGACGAGGTGTACTGGTGCTATGTTTAGCCTCATGAGTGCTGACTGCCAGCTGGAGTCTACGTTCTTATACTATAGGTGGCTTTTGGTAGCTAATGAGCTTGTTTTCATGAAGCCCATCAATGAATTAGTGGCCGAAGAGATCTCTAGGGTTGACACTCAAATGATTCAGAGGGTTGCTTGAGCACAAAGGAAGCGCTACAAGACTCGTCAACTGGATGACGATGAAGAGGAGGTCCTCAATTCTGCTGATGGGACCCAAGGAGATGATCATGAGGAGGCCGCAGTTCCTGAGGAGGACTTTGGTACTCTCTTTTCCCCCTTTTTGCTTTTCCTTCCCTTCTTTTTAATTACTGGTTCTTACAACAACTTAATTTCTCAGGAGTGTCAGCCGAGGAGGAGGAGGCTTGCCTCTCTTACGGGGGAAAGGCTCGAGCTAGGGCTCAGACTGTTAAGTGAAAGAAGTTAGCGCATAAGTCCCGTTCTGATCCTCAAGCATTCGATGTGGACTTGACTGGTGAAGACCCTGCTAGCGACAGAGGTAATGCTTAGCCACCACGTAGTCCCTTTAATCATTTAATTCTTTGCTCTCAGGGCTCACGATTTTCATTTCCATGTAAGTGAATATAGGGACGGTGACACCAACTTCGATTTCCCCCATCCCAATTTTACCGAACCTAGTTTCACTTAACAGGTGTATGGGTCTATGACGGGAGAGCCTGATACTACCAATATAGGGCCTAATTCGGCAAATCCAAGTACATTTATCATTGGTAATACCCCAATTAGAAGGCGAATACAGGAATTGAATGACTCAGAATTCGTGCCTCCCCTAATTACCTCTATACTTCTTGCTCTTTTAGAGAAATTACAGGAAGCAAATATGGACGCGGGGCTTAGAGAAACCAATTCCACTGTAGGAGATAAGTCGTTTTAGCTGATCGCATGTTCTTGATTTTGCTTCTTTCACATATGTCCTTTTATGTCAGATTTTTTGATAGACGATTTTGATGAAGACGACCTGCTTATGGACACCCCCATGGATGACTTAATATATGGCTTGCCCGGAGGTGACCGTCTTCCTGGTGACGTATTGCCTGACCTAACAATTCCCGAGAATACTGAGGCTTGTTCCTCTAAAGGTACGAATCCTCTTTTTCGTTAATCATAGGACTAGCCAGTCTTGACTAGTACAACTATAATTCGATGAACTTGAGAAATCTATTTGTTGGTGGTAGGAACTCCTCATTTTGCTGCTCCTCTAGAATCGTCTACTATGGTGGCTATCGTACCAGACGAACACGTTGTGAGACCAACTGTAGTAGTCAGTGCATCAATGATGATTGTTCCTTCGATAGCCCCATCAAATCAAGGAGCTGCGCCGATGGAAGCAGGTACTAACTGTTTAGCTGAGAGTGTGTACACTGATTTCTGACTTAAGATTCAGAAGTGTTTAACCTTCCTCTTTTTTTACAGGGCTCACATTGAAGCTTCACGAGCTAGCGAGGGCACTGATGTCGGACAATGACCCATCTCGGCTTATTATCAATATAGAGGTCTGCTCATTCTTCTCCTTCATAAACACGATGATAGACAAGCTTCTCAACAGTAGGCTTTTCCTCCGTCAGTTTAGGCCGATTCTTGCCCTCAAGACGGTCTTGATACGGGATGCAGGTTACCCAGAGTTAGCCCAGGCTATTGCCGATGATCTCAACTATCTGGAGGCCAAGCTTCAGAGATTACAGGAGCTGCAGGTAGCGGGTGATTCTTCATATATAGCTACTCAAACAGAAGCTCGCCTAGAGGTTTAGCGTGATACTCATATGTTTGTTGGACTTGAGGTCCAAATGTAGCGGGACCAAGTGAATCAAATTGAGACTGTTGTTACTAAGACTTCGTCATCTCTGGGCCACCTTCAGTCCTGTGTTATAGTGAGCGAGGGTAGGATAGCACAGCTCAGGTTGGAGCTCCAGGCGGAGGAAGAGAACCTCAGTGTCTTGGAGCTAACAAGGGCCAACAAAGAGGAGACTCTGACCATCATGTCCGAGAAGCTTGAACTTTCGAAGTAGAAGCTGGCTGAGATTGAGGAGGGAGCTGCGAAGACACTGAACACTAGTGAGGAGTCTTTCAGGGCTGAGTTGCAGGAGGAGCTTCGACAAGCTTTCAGTGATGAGTTGTCCCAATTAGAACATCAAATTTGTTGTCATAAGCTTGATGTTTGAATAACTGTAACTTCTTTGCTAATTCAGCCTTTGTCTTTTTATTAACTGAATACATTTCCCTCTTTTAATGATTTATTATGATTCTTTTATTTCACTCAAAATAATTAATCATAATTCTCATAGGATTTTTGGCAAACCCTCAACCATCAACGGATTTGATGAGCCTTTACCAATTACCATTTGAATCAGGCTAGCATGCAGATTATCAAAACCCGTTCCGCATGTGGCGTTGTGCGAAAAGAATGAAACTTTCTTAGACTTGGCACTATGACGTTGAATACATAGGCTTCATACTCTTTTACGGGCAAGAGACTAACCGACAACGCATATTAGGCGTTGACTTTGGGATTTTTGGCCAATCCCCAGCCGTCAACGGATTTGATATGCTTTTACCAATAACCGCTTGGATTGGGCTAGCAAGCGGATTGTTTAAATTCGTTCCGCACATAACATTGTGCTAAAAGAATGAGACTCTTTTAGGCTTCATGCTACGATGTCGAATACGTAGACTTCATCTTTTTCACGGGGATAGACTAACCAGCAACGCGTGTTATGCGTAGACTTATCCCTACTTAGGCTTCGGGATAAAATTCTCCAGAATCAAACTCTAGTGTCTCTTTAATCAAAAAAAGACTAAACCGACAACGCTGTTAGGCATTCAATTATCCCTTCTTAGGATTAGGGATAAAATTCCTCACACCTGTAAGGCATGGATCTTGGTGTTATTAATAACAACCCGCCACAATTTTGAATATGTAAGCATTTATTCTTTTTACAATTAAGAATTAACCGGCAATGCGTGTTAGGCGTAGACTTATCCCTACTTAGGTTTCAGGATAAAATTCCCCAGAATCGAACTCTAGTGTCTTCTTCAATCATAAAAGACTAAACCAGTAATGAGTGTTAGGCGTTGGCTTATCCCTACTTAGGCTTCAGGATAAAATTCTCCCGACTCGGATTCGAGTGTCTTCTTCAATCGGAGAAAAGACTAAAGGGGTAACGTGTGTGAGGTGTCAACTTATCCCTACTTAGGATTCGGGATCAAATTCTCCAAGATGAATCTTGGATTGAACGATTAAAAAACATTGATACGAGAAAGGAAGAATTTTATATTCTGTTCCCTAATGGTGGAGAGGAAGGATTTTGTATCCTATCTCCGGGTAAAGACGAACTCGAAACAAGAGAAAGAGGATCTTATCTCCTATCTCTTGCTCATGGAAAGGAAGAATTTCATATTCTATCTCTGAGTAAAGATGAACTAGAAACAAGAGAAGGAGGATCTTGTCTCCTATCTCTTGCTCGTGGAGAGGAAGAATTTTATATTCTATCTCTGGGTAAAGATGAACTTGAAACAAGAGAAGGAGGATCTTGTCTCCTATCCCTTGCTCGTGGAGAGGAAAAATTTTATATTCTATCTCTAGATGCTAGAGAGGAAGGATTTTTTTATCCTATCTCCAGGTAAAGAAACTGAAAGTAGGATCTCCACTTTGAGAATCTTGAGAGGTGAAACTAAGAGTGAGATCTCCACTCCAAGAATCGGAAAGATTCAGGTAACTTTCACTTTTCGTTACGTGATCTAGAATTAAGTTTCTCGTTCATCGAGAGGAATTCTAATTCAGCTCTAACCCTGGGGCCGGCGTGACCAAAGAGGAAAGGATAGAGCCCTTCCGTTTATCATGAAAAGGGGTCTTACACTTGGAGTGGAAGAATTTTATATTCTATCTCTAGTGTGACAGAAATTTTAAGTGGACTTCTTGTTCATGGAAGGAATCAAGAGGGGATTTTGCTAGTGGATTGGACTAGAAAATTTTTTGTGGACCCACCGTCAATGAATTTGATCGGTGAGGGAATTTACAGTGGAGGATAAATTTAAGGTTATCCTCGAGAACACTGGATGACATATTCCACGAGGAACTTCCCGTCAAAATGGGTTATCCCATATATATTAAGGATAGTAATTTTTTAAAAACTTCCCATTTATTAGCATTAATTGCCTGTCGCCATTTTGAGTAATCAGGCGATATGCACCGTTCGAATAGACTGTCTCTATTACGAACGATCCTTTCCATTTTGGTTCAAATTTACCTTTCTTCTTGGAGTCGATGATTATCGATTGCCGAGCAGCGAGGACCAGATCTCCTTACTTAAAGCTCCTCTATCATACTTTCTTGTTGAATGCCCTCAACATTCTAGCTTGGTAGAACTCGATATGTTGTTGAGCTTCCAGGCGCTTTTCATCTAACATCTCGAGTTCTTCGAGGCGTTTCTGATATTGTTCCTCCGTCGTCATCTTGGCTGCGAGAGCGATACGAAGTGACGGGATTTGAATTTCTAGCGGAAGAACTACTTTGCATCCGTACACCAGAGAATAAGGGGTAGCTCCGGTCGGCGTGCATATGGTTGTGTGATATGACCAGAATGCTTCTCCGAGTTTATCGTCCCAATCTCGCTTGTTAGTTTTCATGAATTTTGATAATATCTTGATGATCGTCTTGTTGAATGCCTCCGCCAATCCGTTTGCAGCAGGATTGTAGGCCGTTGATGAGATGTCTTGAATCTTAAATTTCTCACAAAACTTAATGAAGGCATTGCTGATGAATTGAGGACCATTGTCATGTATGATCCGTCTCAGCACACCGTGTCAGTAAATGACGTGATGCTTGATAAACCTAATGACATTGTTCGTCTTCACTTTTTTAAGGGGGATTGCTTCAGCCCACTTGGAAAAGTCGTCAGTAGCTAGAATGAACCGATCACCTTTAACTAACAGAGGAAAAATAGGATCTACAATGTCCATTTCCCATGTCTCGAACGGCCAGGACATAGCCGAAGGATGCAATTGCCCCCGAGATTGATACATGTAGTTAGCGTGAATTTGACACGCGTTGCGCTTTCGAGCGTACTTGATTGCATCGTTGATCATCGTTGGCCAGAAGTATCCCATTCCCTTGATACAATTATAAAGTTTGTGACCAGACTGGTGTGCGCTGTTGGATATCTTGTCCCCAAGATATTTTTTTGATGATATCAATTTATTCACTATATGTATTATTGTGCACTAACATATCAATGCAGATTTAAACATCAACTTATGATCAAGATATGTGAACAAGTGCTAGATGAGTTCAAGGCAAAAGAAGTAAAGAAGAAAATGTTCATATAACGTCGCAATGTAAATTTACTTTTTCTTTACTTAGATTCTTTTGTACAAGCCTTGATCACTCACATACACACACATAAGCATTTAGAACACACTAACACATGCTTAGTGTGTGGTTAACAAAAGAAATCCCCTATGTTAACCATTAGAGTTTAAAGTTTAAAAAATGAGTCTCAAAATATTTAAGTTATATCATTTTCAGACCTTAGTAGTCGACCAATAGCAATAGTAGTCGACTACCCAACTCATTTGATCAAAATATGAGTTTCTGTCTTTTTACAGTATAGTCGACTAATGACCTTTGTAGTCGACTAATTAAGACTTTAAGAGAATATTAAGTTTCGGTCTTTTTACAGTGTAGTCGACTAGTAGTTATAGTAGTCGACTAATAAATACTTGAACTGATTTCCAGAAACTGTAAAATTATAGAATAATTGACTAATAGATGTTATAGTCGACTACTTAGCTTTAAAACTGAATTTCAGACTTTCTATCATTTCAGGGTAGTCGACTAATGATTATTGTAGTCGACTAATAAGCAATAAAATTGACTATACAGAGTCTGTTTAAACACAGAATAGTCGAATAATATGAATAGTAGTCGACTACAGAAACTGTTTTCTAACATTTTTAAAATTTGAATACTTAACAGTTTATCGCCATTTTAAAACATTTCTTATGTTCAAAATTCAAGTTTTGCAAGGGCTATAAATAGGTGTTAAGTTCAGAATTTTGCAACAAGGATTCATACATATGAGATTGATCTTTTGTGCAAAATCAAGTGTTTTTAAAATTCTCAGATTTTCAGTCTAAATATTTAGAAATGTTTTCTCTGATATTGTCATTGATTCTCATACATACATATAAAGAGTTAGGCAATATTCAGAGATTAAAAAGTTCCTAAGCTACTGCTGCACATCACCAACACTTCAAAGCTTATTGGAATTGTACTTCTTGTTCAAAAAAGAACTCTCAGGTGTGAGAGTTGTTGATCTCTGGTTAGAGATTGTTGCAATTTGCATGGGCTTGTAAATTAGTCAGTTTTGCTTTTAATTTTATAAGTGTTTTTCAAAATCATAGTGGAACTCTCTAGCGAGATTTGCTTGGGGACTGGATGTACACCATTGAGGTGGAACCAGTATAAAATCCTTGTGTTTGTGATTGTGATTTTCAGTATTTGTTGCTATTTTTCATGCAAATTATAATCTACTTTACATAATTTTTAAAATAACACTATTCACCCCCCCCTCTAGTGTTTTAGTGTGATCAAATTAGTGGCCCTACAGATCTCTCCAGCTTGCCCTCTGAAGTTCAAGTTAGTGATAGATTAAGCAAGTTTATATAATGCAGAATCTAGTTTTAGGGTGCTATATGGCATACCTTGGCATAGGGGGTGTGTCTATTATTTATAGAGAACTTGCCCGGGGGGGCAAAGTGGTAATTTGACCGAGTTGTGTAGTTAATTGGTCCTACTGCACTTTACACATGTCAGCAGTCAATTTGAATGAGTCATATTTGTATTTAATGTGACAATGATAGAATGGCTAAAGTGTTGGCATTGTCTGAGGAGTCATTATGACTTTGGACCAAAGAGTCATAATGACTCTGGCTATGCATTAAATGCAACGACAACTAGGTGGTGAATCTAATAGATTGTTGTTGTTCGAGAAGTCCAACTAGAAGAGGCCTTTCATCTCGGACTAGGATTCCTTCAGTAGGTCCTAGCCTGAGAACGCCATTCATCTTAGACTCAGACTTTTAGAGAAATCGGTGATGCTTTCATCCAAGTTGGGCGTTTTCAAATTATAGGACTCGGCCGGTTAATTATGACACATGGATTTCTCTTAGGAGTTCATTGGACTTAATAATTCTCAGGACACAATAATTAAAAATGTAGAGAATTCAAACCCATTAACTAGTGCCCCTAGGACACTCTTGAAGCAAAAGAGAGAAAGAGAGATTCGAGAGGAGAGAGAAAATTAATTGGGAATATCGGGCATTGCTCTTCTCAACTCTCTCTTCTTTCATGCTATGAGTGTCTTGAGGGGCACCTATTAATAAATTTCATATCTTTTATACTTCAAATCATAGTAACTTCTTCAACAACTTTTATCTTATCATCCATTTGGTTTTTCTTTTATTGGGGCTAGAAAACAAAATCCTACATCATAGCATGTTATGTTCTACATTTACTACATAGTTAGTAATGATGATATGAAATCAAGGGAGTGAAAACCACAAAATAAGTGAAAACCACAAAATAAGCACTGTGTGTTTGTGTCTATTTCATGCCCTAAAAATGTGAGGCTCATCCGTACTATATTCTTTAGCTCTAGAATAATTTGGAAACAACTCAAACAATGATCACCATATTTAATTAACCCCATCAGAAAATTTTAAAATTTATGTTCACTATAATTTTTAGTTGGTTGAGATTTTAAGGTTGACTTTAAGTAAAGGACCCACTTAGTGGGTCAAAACTTGTGACCAAAACTCTACAGTTACGGTGAAGATTGATGTTGTAATTTGATATTCTAATGTGTCATCACATGTTTCAGTGTTAGATTCCTTTATGGATAAAAGTTGGGTTCATATAGCAGGTAGCTATTTATTTTTCTAATTTGCTTTAAATTCTTGGTCAATACGTGTTTGAACTTACATTACTTTGATGACAACATATTAAAGAACCACAACACTATACCAAAAGTTTGAAAATTGTGATGGAATTCTAGACAAGGGCTTCAATAGTCTTAGTTCCAGTAAACAAACATGCCTAAAATCAAAAGTTTGCTCTTGAACGTGAAGAGTAAATCGTTAGGCAACAATAAGTAGTGTTAGGGCCAGTTTGGTATTGCTTGAGTTTATAATAAGTTGCTTATAAAAGCAGCACATAGAAGTAACTTATATAAACTGCTAAAAATAGTTGTTTGGTAATCAAATATCAAAATTACTTAAAAAGCAATTAAGATGTTTGGTAGAACTCTGTTTAATGATCGTTGTTAAAAAAAATAAAAGGTATATATGGTATATACACTTGAAAAAAGCAGATGCTGCTTTTAAAAGTATCCTCAATTTGCTTCTAAAAACACCCCCTTAAAAATGGAAGCAATTTTAATAAGCATACCAAAATTTATTTTAACCAAACACCATTATTTGTTGCTTCTTCAAAAAATAAGTAGAAACATCTAAAAATAATAATACCAAACTTACTCTCAGTCCCACATCTGAATTCAAATCTTACCTTCGAATGTTATCAGTAAATCGTGAGGCAGCAGCAAGTATGAATCGTAAAGCTCTAGTCCATTGAGTACTCAAGGAAAAGAAAAGGTGTAGTGTCTCTAGGGGTGGGCGTGGGCCGGGCCAGTTCAGGTCCGTGACCAGGCCCATCGGGTTCAAGGCAGGGTCGGGTCTGACCCGGGCCCACCCGGATCAAAGTGAGCCAAGCCTACTTCTCTGATTCCGATTCTGGGATTGGACCCTACCCGACCCACAACCCGCCAGGGGTGGCCGGGTGGGGCCTGGCCAACAGCTTAAGGGCAGCTTAAGGGTCGTTGGTCGGCCCGTTGGTTTTTTCAACTTTTTCCAAATTTTTCATTTCTAATTTCTAAACTATATTAAATTTGTATTCGTATCTATTAAATCATATTTAAATTATTTTTTCTATTTCACGCTTTATTTAAAATGATACACACACACAAAAAGATAAACATCACACAAAAAAAATCGCAAACACAAAGATATACGTGGTTTAGACTTTGAAGGAAGACCTACGTCCACAGAAAGTTAATAACTTTCCTGTAATTTAAATTTAAATTACAAATACAAGAGAAAAAAAGAAAAAAGATATGTTAACCATTAATGTTCAAGGAGCCGAATTCTTCTAATTTATATTCATCAAATTCTTTAAGGAAATGTCTAGTTTGATGTCGTTGTGACGTTCTTCTGTATTGAGTCGGGTCAATGGTGGGCTGGACCTATTTTTCTAGTCTCGGGTCTGGCGTTGGACCTAGCCCAGCCTGTGCCCCAAGTATATCACAGGCTGGGTCAGGCCTGGCCCACTACAGGCCGAGCCGAGTCGTGTCCCATAGCGAGCTGGGCCGGGTCAGCCCGCGGGTCGACCCGGTCCAGACCTGACCCTAATATGTCTCAATCAGAAAAGAGTTTCCAACGGAAATCCGAAATATGACTGTGGCCTCCCGTCTTCTGTGCGTAGAAGCTGTAGACAATTGATTGGTTCTATAATGATTACTAAATTGATCATTTCTAACTTGATGAAATAATAGGGACCAGTGGACCATCTCGCATAGATCACACGCATAGGTCATGCTTTATTTAATGTTTTATCAAATAACAATTATTTGACTTTTGACTATTCGTCATGGGATTATATACAATTTAATATTCTCAATGTTTATATTTAGAAGTGATAAGTGCTAATCAATGTATATATAAGGAGGATTATCTGCAATTTACTCAATTAATAAATACTGTTTAAAGTGTAAATTACAAATTATGCGGCCAGAAAACATTATCAATTTCTCAGCGCAGCGCAGCGCAACGCAACCATTCACAGCTGTTCCTCAGTGCAGTAGAGATTAGTACCCAACCAACTTAAAAAGGTGGAAAGATTCCCCTGCCCAACCCGCAGATACGTCCAACGGCGACGACGCCCGTCAACCATCATCCACACCCACCCGCCCACCCGCATAACACCCCGATTCCCGATAACTCCACGCTATCTTTTCCCCCCCTTGATACGGTCACCCCACCTTTTCTTAAGCTCCACCAACTGTCACTCCCATGGGAAGCTCACTCCGTCAACAGCCTCCATATTCCTCCACTCTCCTCCTCAAACCCTAGATCTAACCTAACCGTAAAATTAACTTTCACCGATCAGTTCCCAACCTTAAAGTTACAATCTTTAGTACCTTTCTTAGCATTCTAATGGGTTGTTCGGTGTCGAAGCTGGAGGAGCTGGAGGCGGTGGCGCTGTGCCGAGGCCGGACCGACCTCCTAGCCGACGCGATCCGCCACCGCTACGCCCTCGCCGACGCCCACAACGCCTACGCCTTCTCTCTCCGCTCCGTCGGCTCCTCCTTCCACCGCTTCATCGATTCCGCCGGCAGCCACGAGCCCTTGTCCTCCTCCTCTCCCGTCCTCCCCCTGCCGGCTCAGCGAAAGGGCGATCCTTTGCCTCCGCCGCCGCAGCAACATTCGAGGTCGCACTCCGGCTCTGGGTCCCACATCCAGTTCCACTCTTCTGATGATGACGAGGACGGCGATTCTGGGTTGGATGACCACGATTCCCATCTCCACTCGGAGAATTCGTCGCCCAATCGGTACCATTTTCATCAAGAACACGAAACCCTAGGTCCCACCTTCGTCAATTTCAGTTACGCGCGCAATCAGCCTCAGCCTTCTACTGTTCACTTCGCCAACGTCGGCGGCGGCAGCGGCGGCGATCCTTCGTCCTCTGCTTCCCCTCCGCCGTCCTATCCTAATTATAGCAACTACCCTTACTCTTATCCGTACGCTTATCCCACCAACAGTTACTATGGATTTTTTGGGAATTCTTCGTCCTCTCCTCCCCCAAATTTAGCTCCGCCTCCGGCATTCGGTCCAGCGGCGGACAGCTCAGCGCCTTCGACCTCGAAGCCGCCTCCACCGCCGCCTTCGCCTCCAAGAGTGTCCACTTGGGACTTTTTGGATCCCTTTGGGATTCAAGAAACTTATTACCCTTCTTATCCCCCGAGTCGAGCTAGCCGGAGCTCAAGGGAGGTAAGGGATGAAGAGGGGATCCCTGACTTGGAGGAAGAGGAGGAGGATGATATTGACGAGGTTGTTAAGGAGGTCTATGGAGAGCAGAAGTTTGTGGGGTCTACTTCTAGAGAGTATAATGGGAACGAGGATGGGATTGGGGGTGTTGGAGAGAATTCGAGGTCGGTAGAGGTGGAGAATGAGGAGAATGTTGTGGAGAAGAAAGTGGTTGCTGATGATTCTCAGAAGCAGAATGTGGCAGCGAGTTCTAGTAAGCCGAGAAAGTATTCGCATATTTCTGAGATTGGAAGTGAGATTAGGGTTCAGTTCGAGAGGGCATCGGATGCGGCTATAGAACTGTCGAAGATGCTTGAGGTTGGAAAGCATCCATATCGCTACCGGAAGAGTTCTGTTATTGAAGGTGAAGTTAGCTTGAATTTGTTTATGTTTGTTAGTTGAAGTGCTCGGTGTGATTTTAATTATATTTCTTGAGCAGTTTCTTCGAGGATGATGTGTGTGATGCCTCCCTCTACTTCAAACGGGGAAGATTTCTTGAACTTTGAGGAGGATATTGTGTCTAGTTCGAAGAATCTCTCTTCGATACTGCAAAAATTGTATATTTGGGAGAAAAAGCTTCAGGATGAAGTTAGGGTAATGTACTGAAACCTGCCTTGGATTTTTGCACTTTCATTCTTAATTTGGTTTTGTTTAGTATCGATCTTCCCGGTGAGATGTATAATTTATCAGGGATTTAGGTCCATTATATATTATAGAATCATTAGACATAAAAGTGGAGTGCATAAAAGTGGAATGTTCTCTTTGTTGCTGGTTCTCTGTCATGCTCATAATTGTGCTCAATAATACATAGGGAATAAGTGCTGAGGGACCTGCACTATTTATTCTATTATATGCTTCTAGATAGTTGTGTTAATGTATAATATTATGCTGCCAGCTTGGTCCAAGAGTATATAGGCTTTACATCCTCCATTATGGGTTATGGAATTTCAATTACTGTAAGCATTATGAACCAATGATGCATCTTACAGTGACTTTGAGCAATCATCTAGGTTTAGTGCCTAAGCCAGGACTTGATAGACGGTCTCTTGAATTCCTTTATTACTTTGACTATGCATTTACGAGGATTACCAATACCAACCATTTATCTTTTACACTAATTAGCATTTTAGCAAGGGAATCAATATCTGTGTTCATTGCACAATTTTTGTTGGCTTTTCCACTTGAGTAACACATCCCTGTTTTAGTCTAATGTTCATAGGTTGTCCATGCCCTTGCCTTTGGAGTTTGGATCATTGAACTAATGGTTAGTTCATGATTGAAGTTGTATGGGATGATAATTTAACTAATGGTCAGACTACACAAGCGAAGTTTCTTCAACTTCACAAGGAAAGTTGTAGAAACTATCAGATGATGTAGTTTTGTGGACGTTTTGAGATAGATCTTGGTGTCTTGTTTCACAATCTTACTAGTTTCTTCCTTACTTTCTTCTCTAGTCAGATAAACACTTTACAGGTTTCATATCAAAACGTTTAATCCAAGCAATCATGTCATATTTTTCTCCATCTTAGATTTCTTGTACATACTGATTATATAGGCTGTTTAGTTTGGAAAATTTTATGAATATATTATATGCTCCGCTTCATTCGCTCTTGCAATGATACTCTTGCAGGCTGAAGAAAAAATGAGGCTACTTCATGAAAGAAACAGCGAACGCCTGAGGCATTTGGCTGAAAGAGGCGCTGAGGCCCAAAAGCTTGAAGAGGTTCAAAAATTGATCAGGAAGTTGTCAACCAAAATAAGAATAAGGATTCAAGTTGTTGATTCCATATCAAATAAGATAAATAAGCTAAGGGATGAAGAGTTGTGGCCGCAGATTGATGAACTTATTCAAGGGTATACAAACTCTTAACTTCTCTCCACTGTGAATAAAAATATTGGTTTTTGTCAGTTCAAACATACATACATAGCCTGTATGCATCTAGTTACTGCTTGTTGATGCCTACAACTTCATACCCAGGGTAATAATAGTATTAGTATGCATTTGCATATATTCTTGTGTGCAATAATCATGCATTTTTTAGAGCCGGTATGCCATTTTGGATGTCTGATGTTGTGATGCTAGCCTTCAGCATAGGTATATTTCTGGTTGCATGAATCCTGATTAGATACAACTAAAGTTGAGAGGGAAAAAGAAAATTTTGACCTTATTTTCTCTTTTTCTTTTTACATGCTTTTTCTAAGTATTCGTGCTTCTTTATTATTTTGTATTGTTATTAATATTAATTTGGATGATGATTATAGTTGTCTTTATAACAACTATTACTTGATGATGTATATTGCATGAACAATTCTATTGTATCTAACATATTTTTTTTGAAATATTTGCAAATAAATTATTTATGTTTTTAGATTAATAATGATTCATGAACCCTCAGTTAGTCCTGTGTTATCCGCTGTTTTCTTCCTTATTTTCTTCCTTATATTGTTGTTTAAGGGCGTTTGGTATTCACCAAGTTGAGAATCACGAAACTTCATGTCACCTTGCATTATTCAGGTGCTTAAAGTCATATGTAAGATTCTATGAATTCCCGCTTGTTCGTTTTGGTAGGATGCTGTTAGAACTTCAGCTAATTGTAATATCTAGTCACAAAAACAAAATGTTATCTCCGTGAAAAGAATTTCTAAATTGAATCTACAACTATAAACTTGAAATTTTTGAATTGCACTGTAAGCGTTGTTGGAAAAATCCATAGGTACAACAAGCCAAACGACTGTATTTCCCTCAAATCTTGTAATTGGAAATCCTAGATTTTCAGTCACGGTTAGACTAACTGACCTGATTTGCGGTTTTGCAGAAATGGTTTCTAACACAGTTGTCTATTATAAAATGTAGTAGATTCTGGTGTATATGATACTTGTATTCAACTTAAAAACATTACTTTCATATGGCTGCTCTCTCGAAAATCCAAGTCCTCCACTACCTGAGATGCGGACCTGACCAAAACCTCAGGTTTTTAAACATAGAACAGTCACTTTCTCTTCTTTTACTTGTACTCTGCCTCCATGTTGGCGCCTGGTGAATGTGCAAGCCTCTGTGAGTGTTTGATGGCCATTTTATTTAAATACTATTTTAATCATCTTAAATATCAACTTGTTTCCCTTGTTGGAGATTGTGTAGTTTCCTATTAGTTTTGTAGACCAACATATCCTTTGTTGTGAGAAAGAGATTAAGCTTCAAGAGTGCTCATGTAGCTATTCTGCTAGTTTTGGAAAGAATTTTGGTTCTCACATTGATAATATAAAGACAGCCCACACAAAGTTCCATGGTGTATCTTATTTGCTGAGTATTAGTCTGCGAGACAAAGATAGTTTCTGAAGCATAAGGGTGGAGAGAATCACTCGAATCTGAGAAATTTATACCTAGTACAAAAGAAACATAATACATAGAATTTCTGTTAGAAGAATGAGAGAACAATACATATTGACGTGCCAAGAAATTCCTCCCTTTTTTGTGAAAAAAATGGTTTCAACCTCCCTTTTCTAATCCCTGTCTATTGACCAATGTAGTTAAGTTGAGTTGACCTGAGCAACAGTGATGACACTTGAAGTTTGATTATTCGAAGTATGTAGCAAGTGAAGTATCGTAGTTTGGTTAAATTTTATTTTGTCTTGTCTGAAATTATACACTTCAATTTTACATAGATCATATAGAGACCTATTCAAGACGAAGTCCCATAGTGTATCTTGTATGCTCAGTATTAGTTGACGAGATAAGATAATTTCTAAAGTAGAAAGGTGGAGAGGACCTCAAAAACATATTTAAGAATAATTAGTGCAAAAGAAATATAATACATGGAATGTCTGTGAAAAGGACGGGAGAGCAATACATAATTACGGCCAAGAATTACCTCCCTCTTCGATGGAAAAAATTGTTTCAACCTCCCTTTTCTAATCTTAAGGATTGTTCTACAGTTGGATTACACTCTGTAGGATTGTAGTCAAAATTGACATCAAAACTAGTCATTACATTGAAATTTTCAAATCTACGTTTAAAATAGAATCTTGGATTGAAATCCTTAGGGTTGGTGCTATCCCAGCATATCCTAAATGATATAGATCAATTTGAATGGAATTTATTGGACTTTTTCAGTTTTGACATCCAATTACTAAAATCAAATTGGAATACCTTAGAACTGTGAATCTAAAATATTTATGACATTTAATTTGATTTCTAACTGTGTGAGATCAGATAACTTAACCGGAGTACCGTACCCAAGTAAGGATTTCTCTGGGTCTAATGTGACGATGCATATATATA
>JBAKGM010000200.1:28452427-28476236 GCA_037177215.1 Asparagus racemosus
GGGGGGGGGGGAGGGGGGTGGTTGGGCCATATTGGTTCCTTGTACTTTGTGCAACTTTTCTGACTCAGTTTGTGGCACAATGTAAGTTGATCCTGTAGAGTCATTCTCACCAGCTCAAGATTTGAAAATTTGAGACTAACATCATGAAAGGAGAAACCTTATATACTCAGCAAAATCTTAACAGACATGATTTTCTTTGCTCAGGGTAATCGGCTGTCCTTGTCATACAAATTCTGTAACAACTCAGAGCGCAAACTAAAGGAACAGAGCCATTCAATAGAAATGCAATAGATAACCCCCAAAAAGCATAGAACAAATTCTCGTATGCCTGATTTACTCTGAGGGTATTAGTCGGATTAAATGCAGGTCACATACACACAGATGTCATTGTATCGCAGTCAGGAAATCTAAAAATCCATATTTTTGAAAGGATTCCATATCTAATCAAGGGTCAGTTCCTCTTTGACTTCTTTTCTTTAAATCTGATTACCTTCAGATCTAACCAAATTATTTTATTTAAACCCACATCTTAATTTTCTTCTTTGTATTCTTTTTTCTCCCGTTTTGTGTATTTTCTGTTTATTCTTCCCTCCTTTCATCCCTCATTATAAACATTTCAAAAATATTGGATTATAAACTCAAAAGGCTTGGAAACACTCTTTATCTTTTCCTTTTCTACTTTATTTTCTCCTTAATAAAAAAATTAAAAAAAAATTTTAAAATTAAATGATCAATGCAGTTCAGCCTTTATTTGTTCTTTGGTTAAGACTGATCTTTTTAGAGCTATCATGGTGTAGATATGGGAGCTATCATAACACAGTCGACAGTAATCTGCCAATTGATGGTGTGCCATATTAAAGAATATGTTTAGGCAGTTGCAGGAGATTGGGTGGACTAACAAGCAGTTCATTTTATAAGAGGTATTTGAAACTGCTTCTAAGGTACAATCATGAAACAATGCATTAGATCTTTGATTGCAATATATTAATGTGGGCATGTTTCATCATTCTCTGAAAATATGAGGTTTGATTATTGTGATTTCTTCTCATTAATAATAAGTTATTGAGGAGAAAGATGTTTTTTCCCTTCCAAATTGGTTCCTTATCTTTGAGATATGTTGTGAGAGAATCATTGTAAACTTCTGATAATTAGCAATAATACAAATCAATGTTAGGAGAGCTTAATCTTGGATCATACTCTTGGATCATAATGAATGTTGGGTGTCTAGCATCAGGTTAGATGCACTCAAGTCAAGGGATGGAGGGAGTAAAGATCTAATTCTACATAAAAAAGAAAAGGTTTTCTTTTTCCCCAGCTTCAAAATACAGTCATTCTATAAAAACCACCTTTTATTGTCAATTTATACGCAAACCACCTTTAAATGATTTTTTGTTGCAATCGACCACCTGGACTAATTTTTAAGTCAAGTTTTACTAGTTTTTCGATAATAATAACTTATTACATCCCCAGTGTATTAGACAGATGATCTTACTTGAGATTATGTGTAGTTACTTACCGGAAAACCTTAAGTGAAATGAGAGCCCAGAGGGTTGATTACAGCAAGAAACACTTCAAAGGTGGTTTACGTGTAAATTGACAATCAAAGATAGTTTCCATAGAATGACCCTATTCTAATGGCGCTTGATAATCATATTTTTATTATAATTTCACATCCTCATTATCTATTTTATATCAATAAATATGTCACTAATAACGTGTTTTATCTTAATTTGCAGGTTAATGAAGAATTAATGAATAAAAGATAAAAAGAACTCAAATTTCCTCATTTTTTAACCTTTTATTGAAGCCCAGGATCAAGCTAAGTAATATACAGAAACTGAAGAAATAAGGATCCAATATGAAAAGAAATCAAGTCAAAATCATGTTCAAGATATTCGCCACAAAGAAATGGCGATATCTCTCAATCCGGAAGGCAGAATTTAACATATAATATATGAAAATCATCTAACCCGACGAGACGGAGCTATCTGCATTTCAGAATTTTACAAGTCAATCGGTCGGCTAACTGATTGGCCAATCGGTCGGCCAACCGATTGGTTTGCAACAAACTTGTTTTGTGGCTAAGATTTAATTCTTGGAGCCCAAGTAAAATCTAATAGTTCTTGTTACTTGTTATAGGCTATAAATAGGGGTAAAGGGTGAGAGGTTTGAGTGTGAAATATTTTGTAAAAACTCCATTTGGAGAGGTGGGTTACTCTTAATTGAGAAGACCTTCTAAATATGTAACTTTTTATTACAATTACTAAAAAATATTTTCAACCTTCTTATTTTCTTTTCTTCTCTTTGTCCAAGGATGGAAAGAGGATGAAGATGAAGAGAAGATGAAGATGAGGGTTTATTTTTTATTCTTTTATTTTTTTCTTTTAATATTTTCTTTTTATGCTTGTTTAATGCTTTGTAGAGTGATTTACATTCATGTCTTTACTTTTATATATTTACTTTCATGTCTTTATTTTGTAATTTAGATTTTATTTTCTTTAATTTGCCTTGAGGCTAGAACCCTCTAGGAAATTACCCTTTTCTAAAAGTGGAGCTAATATTTGTGTGAATTCTAGAAATTGTTTAAAACTTGCTTTATATATTACTTATTCACATAGGATTGAGACTAGCTAAGTGGATCTATTCTAGATTTCTCATATCTTTAATTAATACTCTATATTTTACATTCTTGATCTTCCTGTTTGTTCTTGCTTTTCATTTTATTTATTTTCCTTTCTTTAATTCACCTTGAGGCTAGAACCCTCTAGGGAATTACCCTTTTCCTAATGTGGAGCTAATATTTGTGGGAATTCTAGAAATTGTTTAAAACTAGCTTTATATCCTACTTATTTACATAAGATTGAAACTAGCTAAGTGGATCTATTCTAGATTCGTCATATCATTAATTAATCCTCCATATTTTACTTTCTTGATTTTCCTCTTTGTTCTTGATTTTCATTTGTTTGTTTTATTTTCCCTCATCTTATTCATCATTCTTTCCACTCTCAATCTTATTTTGTTTTTATTTGCACTCAATCACAAACATTCTCTTAATCCCTCCACACTCACTTTCATCACATTTCTTTTATCACACTCCTAATTGTCTAACACACAACATAAGAACTGATTTTAATTAACTCTTAAAACACCTTCCTCGTGGGATCGATAATTTTTTATACTATAACTTGATAGTTGTATACTTACAACTTTACACACTCATATTATACCTACCAAAAAGCTATTATAATAGTGATTTGGTCAGCTAAGTCAAAAGTTATGGCCCATATGAGTTTTAGTCTCAGTTTTTGTTTCAATCCTGCTACTGACTGTTTCGACATTGTTTAACTAAAATATTTATATCTTGAGCGATACATGTCTGAATTGAGTTTTGTTTATTCTTATGGATTCATGATAAGGAGACAGACACTCCCATGTGCTCAAAATTAATTTTCACTCTGGATATTGTTCCAAAATTAGTTGCGATTAACTCGTTGTCTTAATCTTTTCAATATCAAACTTGATTCTAACTTCGTATAACTTGTATAAAACATCTCAAACATATATTAGACCAATATATGAAGGTTTATTATTCATCACACAAAATCGATTGCACGGACACGGTCCTAATAAGTAAGAGTGAAGATATGAAAAGGGGGGGAGAGAGAGAGAGAGAGAGAGAGAGAGGAAGTTGAGGATTGGGAAGAGAAGAATGAAGGAGATTGCGGGAAGGAGGAGGGAGGAGATGGTAGAAATGGAGGAAGAGAGGAACTTTTTTATTATAAATTTTAGAGTTTGAGGGTAAATCCAAAAATAAGGGAGTTTTGAGGGGTATATATGAAAAAAAACCCTTTATTTTCACTTGAAAATTGCTTCAGACGATTAGACAGGCCCATGTGTCACCAATTTGTCACTTTTAGGTCAAAGTATCTCTAGTGTTACCTTTTAGGCTAAAGTGGTAAACGGGGGTCAACTTTTTAGCTCAATCTAATAATTTTGCCATATAAAAAGTGGTTAAGGTAGACACACATGCATTCTAGAATGATGAAGACTTGCACAATACTTATTTAAAGGAGAACAATAGAGTGAACAATTTTAAGATAAACTTTTTCTCCTTTTTTGCTCAATGTTTATATATCTTCTAATTTTTTTGTGAAAATGAGTAATAACTTTGTGCAAGTTATATTTAAATTTCATTTCTTTTTTCTCACGGCTAAAAAGCCAATTTAGTTTCTGTACTAGGGGTTCATACTCAAATTGGTCCCTCAACTCTTTTTTTTCTCAACTTAGTCATTGTACCACACATCAGCTATAAACTAATTAGTCTTTTCTTAACATCTGTTAGAAATAGGTTGTTAACTTTTTATTTATGACACAGTATATCCTCAACGACATGGTCATCTCTGCACTTTAGAAACATAATTTATTTGGGCTTCAATTAGCGTTCTTTAGGCTTAAAATAATCTTCATTTGAGCTCTTATGTGTTAAAGTCTTCATTACATGTAAATTAAGATAAGAAATATTATTAACAGATATATTTATTCAAATAAAGTAGATAATGAGGGAATAAAAGTGTAGTAAAATGTGGTGATCGCCAGCCACTAGCCACTGTCAATGAGAAATGAAAAGAAAACCACAAGGATACTGAGTAGATATGCATAAAAGTCCCATTACTTTATAACTTGATGAATCTGTTATGGCCCGAGACCTTAACAGCACGTGCCTAGGCTAGCAATACGCTACCTAGATGAAATGACATGCAAATGATATGCTTAAGCCTCTTATCTACTCCTCTTAAATGAAAATTTTTTATAATTATTTTATACAAACTAATTGATCAAAGAATCTATAAGAAAATAATTTATAATAGCAATTTATTTCCAAATTAAAATCAAATACCAACATATACCTATGAAATTATTATTTTTTACTCAACCAACTCTTTACTCCGTAATACACCAACTTCCTGGAAAAGATAAGAAAAGAGCAAAAATAATAAGGTGAATCTATCAAAGTGGATGATAACAAGTACCGCCAAAGGATAGAATCTAAAAAATAGAATATTGAAAAATATGATTTACTATACAAATAAAATCAGATGGAAGAAAAGCTTGAAGGGATATATTCAACAATGATCCAAAAGAGATGACACCAAAACTATTGAGGAATACGAAAAGATAATGCGTAATTGAGCATACACAATACAAAAAAAAACTCTCAATCTATGCATGAATATTCCTACCCGATGTGTTTCTCAAGAAGAAACATTCACAGTTCATAACTCAAGGCTTGATATATCGCTATTTCACAAATATAATTACTAATACATCTTAGCAATATTACTCATCTCATACATGTCATACAAGCATGCACAATGCATATTAAAAATTTCTAGCACACTTTAGTTAATTAAACGATATTTGAGATTAAATAAAATTAGGTCAATCTAAGGTGGACAATGTAATCACAACTCGGAAATCCAAAATCAGCAACTCCGGTAAGCTTATCAAAATGGCCAAAACAAATCTCACATCCTTAAAACCAAATTATCAATAATTCTTCCTAGTAATAACCTAATGTTTTCATATCAACTTATGTTAAAGCGATTACACACGATATTGTCTAACCTCATCTTTTCTATATTGTACGACTAACTATTGAGTGAGCCTTTCTGAAAACACAAAATATAGTGGTTGCAAATCCCCACACTCACACTTTATATATTGTCACTCAATATTTAGTGAAATATAAAAATTCTAAGAGTTCAGAAAATTATGTTTTAACCATCCGACGATATTATCTCTTCTCAACATATCTTACCACATTAATCAAGACAAATGCCTAATATTTAAACTCCTAACTCTCGGGTTTGCATGTGTAATCTAAGAAGGTATGCTATAAATCATGCACAACTGATCCATTATTAGAAGAGTAATCATAATCCATTATTACAAGAGTAATCATAATACATGGCCAACATTATTGCAAATGTCATATTAATATTCACATGATTCTATCTCAAAAATTATATTTCATCAAGTTTTTGATCCAACCAGATACATATGAAAATGAAAACTCAAAAACGTCAAATAAATATTTGAACACTTTGAAAACTCATTTGAAAACTCATAAACAAAATTGTATACAAATTTTCAATAATAAATAAAGTCATACGCGAAAGTTACGGAGTCAAACGGCTCATAAAACTCCAGAAAGAAGGTTGTGTACGTTTTTAATTATTTGCCCTAGGCAAACCGGACAGCTAATAAAATCTAGACGTCTGATATTTTGGTCTGGATGTTTGATTTTCAAATAACAAAGAACCAATTTTTAGAAAATAAATACAGTGAAGTCTGCTATTCAAACCAAACAGCTGCTCACAAGCAAGATGTCTGATTTCTAATATTAGACGTCTGATTTTTGAGTTTTGACAAATTTTGATTATTTTCAACTAGGGGCTTCATGTACCTTTCATCCATGATTCTGAGGGAGACTTTCCTATAACTTTTTTTTACATGAACTCACAAATCTTTCATCCACAAATATCATACTAAAGATTATAGTTTTACAAAAACGGGATTATTATGATTCGGGATTAAAACCAACTTATTGAAACATCACAAAATTTCTATTTTCATGGCAAATGAACTATGCATCATATCACCAACATAATTTAGAAAACAAAACATGGTTTACCAATTTTCCACTAATTTCTAGAGTTCTAAGGTCATATTCTTCTAGGTGCATGTTCAAAGCAACACAATATCAATATGAACAAGATTAAAAATAAAAAGAAAAATTATAAAACTTCACATGGATTTCAATACATTTAATATGAGAATTAAAATATATTAATAGAATCAAGGGTAAAAAAATAGCAAGTGGTACTTTTCTGAAGGTGTCTTCTACCAAAAAGAAAACTCAAAATTGGCATACGGTGTGCAAATGCTCTCATTTTCCTCCTCCTAGCTTGGCCAATCCCTTTGATGTATGAGATCTGAAAGTTTTGATCTCTAGGGTTTCTCTACGCCTTGTATAAGGATTTTGGCTTAACGGGTTGATTAATGGTTTGACTGCTTTTGACTTCAAACCCGATTTAAGCTTTTTTAAACTCTTGTAAAAACCTTTATTTAGATATCTTAAACTCAGAGCTACTTTTTAACTAATAGTTAACATCTCTCATCATCAGATAACGATAACGAAAATAACTTTTTGGTCTCGACAACACAAGGTGTTACTGAATCAAAGTTCCCCTCATCATATTTGTTGAAAACATCATGTTAATAGGAGATTGCTATTTAAGGGAAATGAATTAGATAGGGTATTATCGTCCTTTCATTTTTTATTTAACGGAAAGTTAAAATAGGATTAAGTTGACTGATGACAAGGGGTAAATGTTAGAACTTTGTTCGTACGAGATTGTTAGAACGTTGTTCGTATAATATCTCTTGTTTGAATAATAATAAACTCTCATTTACTACTTATATATTTTGACTACTTATATATTTTGTGAGATGATATATTTCAGGTATAAACAGGTACGAGCAAGAAGTGGTTTGAAAAAGATGTAAAAATCAACACGAATATTGATTTCAGCATTCGGACCATTAATGGTCAAGATGCACCCATCAATGGGCAAGCATCTCATTGATGGTTACAGGAGCCAAAAGGAGAAAAATAAAAATAAAAATTAGCACCATCGATGGTCATAGGGAACCATCAATGGTTATAGGAGACAATCAAAGAAATCTAGAAACCAGTATCAGCACCATCGATGGTCACAGTTGAACCATCGATGATCACCAAGTGACTGTTGACGGTCGTGATCCACCATCGACGGTTATGATGAAATTTAGTAATTTTCAGGATTTAATCTGAACCGTTCATCAATCCATGTGATCTCCTATTTGCACTCATATTTGGGTATCTCTTTTCTGTCCTATCAAAGTCTATTTGAGATCATAATTTATAACAAAGTTAAAGGAGGCAAATATACAAAAGGAGAGATCTTTATTTTAGGGTTTGAGAGAGAGTTGATCAAATCCCCTAAGCCTTGTTCAGCTTCTTCTCGGCGCGCTTTTCATTAGAGTTTGATTCAGCGAGAAGGAGTTCTCTACACATACATTGCTACACCGGTTCTTCATAGATCTTCGTCTTTATCAATTTGAAGAACGTTTTGATAAATGGCTGTAAGATTGTTCTTTTTGTGCTTTAATTGCTTTGGTTGGTTGTATTTCAAACTTGCGAGTTTGATGGCGTACTCAAACCGGGGTAATTGAGGGTTGGGCTAGCTAAAGCTAGGTTTCCTCCTGTTATTGTGAAGAGTTAGGTTACGCGACTAGTTTCAAGTAGATTACAGGGTCCGGTCTTTGAAGTCTACTAAATCGGGTTGTGATTCAGATAAACTATGGTCATAGTCAGGAAGACCCTTCGCGAAAAAGAATAGTAAATGTAAGATTTTGATCCAAACTACTATAAAAATCTCGTGTATTTCTGTGTTAGTTTATTTTTTATTTTTCACTTATTATATTTTCGTTGTATTTTCTAAGTCTTGTCAGAAAACTATAGCAATTATATTCACCCCCCTCTAGGCTGGCATCCCAGATCCAATAGTATAAGGACTAAGTTGAGAAGTATAAATGTACAGGAATCAATTTGAATATTAGTCCATAGTAAAGAAACCAAATTAGTCTTTTATCCCTTCCGAACTAGAAAATTACTTATTGGATAGATATGACTTTTAATAGACATTTCTTCTCACTAACAAGAGGAATCCGAGCTTTGCTCTCCTGAAGAAAAAAAAAAGGTCCTAATCTTTTTCCTCAGGCACATGGATACATTTTATTACAGAAACAACATGCCTCTCATAAAGAAAAAAATGAAGGGGAAAATAGGAATGGAAAGAAAGTCAAAAAGGCCAATTGGGCTAAAGTGGTCCCCACTATGGTCCAGCCCGTAGACACTGCTTGGCCTAGTTAGTGGGCCTTAATGTAATCAATCTCAATGATTGGACAGGACGAAAACTCAAGTGTGTTAAAAATTTACTCCCCTCTTTAATCTTCACTAATACAAATCTTTAAAAGCCCAGGAATCATTATCACCATCATTTATTTACTCATTAAAATCCTCGCTACTGCAATCTCAATGCTCAAACTTTTTTCTTCTGCCTCTGGCACTTGGTGGGCAATTAATATTATAATGCCACAGGTGTACGGGCTTGATCTAGATTGTACCCCTATACACCTATAGGCTATAGATCAGTAATTTTTTTGAGAAAGAGATATGGTAACTAGTTTAATATAGTCATCAATTAGTCTAATATAAAATATCTATCATCTTAATATTCCAAATCTGCTTGCTACCTCACCTACTGCTCCACCAGGGTACCTTGGGGGTGTAGCACACCGCAGGCCACTAATATGATAATTGAGTATTGTTTTATTAGAATTTTGAATTAAGTTAAGTTTTTTTTAAGATATTGGTTCCTAAAATGTTTTGTATTTTAATTTAGTCTATTAAGTCTTTGAAGTTGCTATTTAGTTTCCAAAATCCTATGTGTTATCTGAAATTAGTAATTATGCTTCCGACCAACTCCTTGTATCTAGACGTGTTAGTAATTAATCCGACATATAAAATTTCTTCTATACCTTCTTCCATCTAATTTTCCCTCCACTGCTTAATGGCAAGTGCGTTTGATGGTGGTGAGTATAAAGAGCTTTTGGTTACGTTTGAGGCTTAGAAAAAAGTTCTAGGGCGCCTGTTTTCATGGAAAAAGACCCCCTATACCTTTTTTTATTAGAATTTGAGTTGTTGGAAGATACAATGTATAATTGGTAGATCATGTCAAACCGTTAAGTCTAATGACATATTCTCCATAATAGAAATGACAACTTATCATGGTAAGGTATTATAGAATTTAAGTGATTAAATAATAATTTCAACAATCGGAGAGACTAATCTAAAATAAAAAAGACTTACGGAACCAGTGCATAAAAAACCCTTAATTTAATTACGGTGAAGCAAATGTAAGACTACGGTACACTCATTTATAAGTCACATAAAAGACTGATCCGTAGATTCAAACTATAATTAATCCTCAACAAAACAAAAGAAAAAAAGAATTCAATACTCATAACATAATTTTCAAACAAGACATGAGCTTGACCTACAAACATACAAAAAGCCCCATAATTATTATCCATAAAAGCCGTGTCACGTAGCTCTATTAACTAGCGTTACGCCTCACTTGTGGACTAGCAGTCTTCGCCGTAACGCTCGTTTCTCCCCCCAGATTCGATATAAAAAAACATAATGGCAGAAAAGAAAACAAAAGGTGTTTTCGGTACCGTGCTCGTGTGTACAAACTCTAGAGAGAGAGAGAGAGAGAGAGCGATTAGATCTCGCTTTCTCTCCGTCCCACACGCACACGCACAGCAACAGGCAACTGTTACAAAGCAAGCACCGGTTCACTGCTGGCTCTCCTCTCCCCCTTTACTTGTTCGCCAAATAAAAGATCCAGTTTCCAGAGAGGGAGAGGGAGAGAAACCATAAAAATCAAGAAGAGGAGAGAGTGAGGATGGGGAGCTGCTGCTCGTCGTTGCGGGCGGCGGTGACGCATCCAGAGAAGCAGAGCAACCGGCCTCAGCAGCAGCAGCAGCAGCAGCAGCAGCAGCAGCAGAGGCAGTCCTTCTCGCTTCAGCAGCACCAGGCGGCTGTGAGCTCGGCCGCCGCCGGAGAGATCGCCGCCGGCGAGGTGCCGGCGTTCTCGGAGTTCTCGCTGGCGGAGCTGAAGGCGGCCACCGCCGGATTCAGCTCGGAGAACATCGTGTCGGAGAGCGGCGAGAAAGCGCCCAATGTCGTTTACAAGGGGCGGCTGCAGAATCGGCGGTGGATCGCCGTCAAAAAGTTCACTAAGATGGCCTGGCCCGATCCTAAGCAGTTCGCTGTGGGATTTTCTTTTCCTCTCAAATTCTCTGTTTTGTTTTGTTTTAATTGGTTGATTTGTTGTTTAAATTTAATTTGATTGATTGGGTTTTTTTTTTCAGGATGAGGCTTGGGGAGTCGGGAAATTGAGGCACAGGAGGCTGGCGAACTTGATCGGGTACTGTTGTGATGGAGATGAGAGGCTTCTTGTTGCTGAGTACATGCCACATGACACTCTTTGCAAGCATTTGTTTCACTGTATGTGCGCGCTTTCTATTTTTAATGAATTTCTTTTTTATGATAATTAGGCTGGTCTAGAAATGGGAACTTCTTTTTTTTTTTTTTTTAAGGAGCAAGATTCTTGGCTTTTGGTCTGTGTGGTGTTTGTGTGCCTGTTTTTGATGGTGGTGTTGTTTTACCTAATGTCTTGTTGGTGCCTAAATATTCTTGTTGCTTATATTTGCCAACTTTAGTAATGATAACTTCGAGCCATTCTTAGTTTACCTACTGGTGGATGCTGCAAAGATGAAACTTTTTTTTGCTTTGCTTGTGTGAGTCATAAGTCATTAACTCCGTTTTCATGCCCCCTTTAATTTTGCTTGATCAAAACATAATCTTGTTTATAGAAACTTTTCAGGTGTTTGTTATAAGAGGCATAATTTCTATGATTGTCACCAGGCAATGCGTTGCTGCTTTTATTAAAATGTGCATTAGCTACTCATAGCATATGTCATAAAGCAGATGCTGCGTCTTGCTGCAAATATCTGCTCTTTATGTTGCTTGATTCAGCTCGTTTATTGATTTTTTGGCTAACTTTTTGGACAGGGGAAAATCAAACGATTGAATGGGCTATGCGTTTAAGGGTGCCGTACTATATAGCTGAAGCCTTGGATTATTGCAGTGCTGAAGGACGGCCTTTGTATCATGACCTAAATGCATACCGGGTTCTCTTCGATGAGGTAAATGGTGTTATAGTCACCTCAAGCAGTAGAACTTACCAAGTTAACTTGATATTGAGAACCTGTTTCCTCCTCTTATTTTGTCTTGCATGTTATTGGTTATATAGCATTTACACTACTGTTTAACATTTATCATTGAAAAGATACAGATTAGAGAAGGCCTTGCTAGGTGCAAGCCCACAAGTGAAGGTGGATTTGACTAATTGGCTTGAAAAGTACTGACTCATGAGGATGAACGTCATTTCAGCAATACTTGGCAAGACATTCCCATGAAACCCTATTACTAGACTGCACAAGAATTCCTCTGGAAGACGTCTTGTTCAGACGGTTTTGAAAGTGTTTAAGCTTTGATGAAGTTTGCAGTTACCCCAGGAATTTGGCTGGCTATAAGGAGGTTTAAAAACAGATTGTATTTGATAAGTTCTGTTAGTTATTCCACCTAAGATATTTGAAGATGGACTGTAAGGTCATGCAATAGTTTTTTTTCTTCCTATGACATCTTGTAGAAGAGTTGGAGGAAATCTACCCACCATTTTCCATACGAGCCAAGTCTTCTGGCTTTTCTCAACTGCTTAAGCCATCTTCTCCCATTTTCTCTCCACACATTATTTATTGTTCATCCTATCTGGTTTCTAACTAAATTTTCTCTTTGCTAATAAATTTTATTAATCCCCCCTCCCCTCCCTCTCCCTCAAACTCCTACCAAACAGATTTTAAACATTAATCGTTTTTTATGAGTACTTATTTTGAAATTACCATACCCCACAGTTATATAAAATCCTCTCAAGAAGAGCGTTTGGAAAAGATATTCTATTAAAAGAGCATTTGGAAAAGATATTCTATTAAAAGAACTTATCTATAAGCACACGCCAACAGCACCATGAAACTACTGTCCATAGTTGTTGGGTTGACAACTGCTGCAGAATTTAGTTTCGTCCATAATCAGAAGTCATTTTTTCGCTGTTCAATGGTTTATCATATTCCAAGTTGGAACTTGTAGGCATAATTGAGGATATCATTGTTCACTTATCACAAAAAATGAGTGAAGTATTTTTCAGAGAATTAAGTCTATCAGTGATCAAGCTTTGGTGAGCCTTCTGTAAAGCCCTTTATTGGGAAGAATTCTAACTTTCTTCCGCAAAGGTTTGGAACAGTTTTGCTACCAGTTCCTATTTCACTTATGCACACTGCACAGACACTAAAGGCCAGTAAGAGATTTGATTATGGTATTAGCCCACAGTAATAGAGATGAAGAGATGTTTCTAATACAGATAATCTTAATCACCGTAGGAAATTGTTTTTGCATTGCACTGAAAAGAGTGAGTTATTAACTAAAAGAAAAGCTCTGTTAGTAATCTTGTTTGATTAAACAATCTTTGAAGCCATTTGCTTACAACATATTGTCCCGTTTATCCACATTAGTTCCTGTTACAGGTTTTAGTACCAATTCCTATTTTCACTTTAGATCACCATATTTTCACTTTAGATCCAAGGCTTACAAAGAGACTATGTGCGTTATTTCCACTTTAGATCAAAAGAAGGCTTGCAACATATTGTCGTGACAGATTCTTGGAACAGGTCTTGTCTAAAGATACTATCTCCATTAGTTTCACTTTAGATCAAACATGTTTTAGTACTAGTTACTATTTGCACTTTAATGCACCAACTATAAAGAGATTTAGTACCTGACCTCATCATGGTTTTCTTAATGATTGGACTATAAAATAATTAAACAAGGCTTAGAAATTGTTCTTTCGAGTAATTGTCCATTCTTTTCTGTTTTATTGTATAAAGTCTATTGTACTATTGGTCACATAAGATTAGGTGTATTATATTTTGGATAGTATGTCTGGTCCATGCTATAAGGGTTGAGATTTTTGAATTTATATCTGCTTGTCTTTTTTGCAGGATGGCGATCCACGTCTTTCATGTTTTGGTCTTATGAAAAACAGCAGAGATGGGAAAAGCTATAGCACAAATCTCGCTTACACACCTCCAGAGTATTTAAGAAATGGTATTCTTTTATTAAACAGGAGAATGATTATTTCACTGTTAACGTTGCTGAAGTATTTAAATAATAGATTGAAGGGTACACCTGCAGGTTGTGCAAAACCTTGACGTTGTTGTACATACTGCTTCTCTTTTTATTTTTTGTATATTAAAAAATGATTATGGTGTTTGGCAAAGGGTATTAAGCTTTATAACATTTTGATCATTTAACCCATGAAAGATGCAGAAAATTTCCTTAATTCAGAGCAAACCTAATAACCAAGTACATATAGGCAGTCTACATCATTTAGTAGTCTCCCTCATGCTTTCTTTTTTAGACACGAAGTAGAACTTTCCAGTCCAAATTGTTGGTAGTGTTCCATCGTTTAGTAAAACACGTGCATGGGACACGAGACTGTTGGTTAGATGTATAATAAAATTATTGGAAATATATTATTATAAAGGATAATCTAAAAGCTATGTTGCACGGGTGGTACGGGTATGGGACACGACAAATTTGTAAAAGGTACAGTACAGGGACACGGCTATATAAATATTTATGTACACATATATTATATATTGGAATTAATAATTTATATGAGAACAAGGGTGAGAATTAAAATTCCTATAACGTTTTTATCTTTCTTTTATTATGTGGATTATGAATTGGAAATTACTAGTTTTTGAGCTAGACATCCAAATAACCTTTCAAAATCATAATTCAGAACCTGACCCATGTCCAACGAGTTTTAAGAAGTAGGTGTGAAGTGTAGGATATATGTCCAAAAATTGTAAGACAAGTGTTTTAAATTAAAACATATTGTATAATTGAGTACATGTCCGAATAAATGTAAGCATTAATGCAAGGAGTGTCCAAGGAGTTTGGGTACGAGTATGTGCCGAGTATGGGTACGACTTTAGTTTAGAACTACCCAGTTAACATAGTCGAAACGTGATAAATTGAATGTAGAGTATCTGCTAACACATCTTATTTGCACAAAAATGTAAATAATATGCATATGCTGTGGACATAGAGATATTAGTTCATTGTTTGGGGAAATCTCTGCGCTTCTTGATCTTTCTTTAGCATCATAATCAGGGGTGGATATATATAGTGCCTGCGCCAAGGGGGGGGGGGGGGGGTTGGAATTGCACCCCTAAAAATTTGAAGAATTGCATTTAAAACATTGTGAAATTAAAATCTGCCTCTAAATTTAAACAATTTGCATCCAAACTCTTATATAACCAATAGCCTATTGCATGTAACCCATTTGAATTAGTAGCCCATTTAACTTTTCAAACAACAAGGTCGATGGGCTTAGACACTAAAAACCTAATACTTAACTCAAACAATAGGCAAAATAGGATGCAATGAAGCTGATAAAGTGTATCAAGTGCATTCCTATAAAGTACTACAGTTTTATAATATTATACTTTTATTTTCAGTAATATACTTGTTGTTCGCCCCCTAATAAAATTTTGCTGGATCCATCACTGATCATAGTGTTTTAGCAGTTCTAGCACTTCTCATCTCTACTCTTTACGGCTAAACTATATAATTATCTATTAGATGTATAATTGTAAGGCCTGTAGTGAATAATAATTTCAACAAAATAATTTGTTAGATCTAAGGTTTTCTAGGTGGTGTGGCAAAATTTCATAATTAAGCGTGATTAGATGGAAGTACTAGTAGGATATTCACCTCCTGAGAATTCACCATGGTGCATTGCATTCCATTTCATTGACTTATGCATCACCTCTGACGCATCACTTTTGTTGATGACTGTTCAAATTTATTTATTTTTAAATGCAAGGTAAGGACATAACTGAAGATGGTTGGAACTTGGAAGACATGCATAGAAACAATTAAGAGCCTGAAAAATAAAAGAATTTCCTTTGAAAGGGAATATGGCATGTCAGTTAATAGTTTGAAGCAGATTTGGTTTTACACTAGGAATTGTAACATAAACTTTAAGTTTGATTCGGGCCTTCTAATTTATCTACTGTGACCATGTTATATCATTCTTGATCGAGTATGTTAGGTCTTCTATTTCTGACCATGATGATAGAAATGTAACGTTCTCCAGAGAGGGATTAATCAAGTTTTACTAATATTAAAACAAATGGGATACAATTAAATATTTTCCCAATGTGACTTTCCTAATATACTCGTATTCTGATACTACCCCTCGAGCAGAACCAGATATGTCAATCATGACCCACTTATTACCTAAAAGCAAAAAATGTTTTCAAGGTAGTACTTTAGTGAAAATATTAACAATCTATTCATCCGAATTAACAAAAGACAGCAAGTGGCTATCTTGTCCATAATATTCGGTAGCTGGATCACCTAGTTGAAGCCTTGTCAGAAGAAACTAGTTGGACAAAAGTAGTCAATTGCGGTTTTCTTTTGGCTTTACAAGAAAATGATTATAACTTTAAAGTAGTAACATGCAGGTCCATAGTTCCATGAGTTTACTTAAATAGTCCTAGCCCTAGAGATAATATGTGAATATTTGATTGTAGAACATGCTTCTACTTAGTTGTATGGTTGTGTACAAAAGTTTTGTTCATCAAGCATGATCAAAGGGAGATGGTGACACTAATCACCATTGGCCAGATAATCCAAATATACATGCTTTTCTACTTTTGCATTTGATTTTGTATTTGCATAAGGAAAAACCATAAATAGTAAAATTATATTTGCATAGCTTAATTTATCCCATCTTTGTAAGCTTTGAAAGGAAAGACTGGACAGACTTGTGTGGTCATGCTCATGGTGTCAAGTATAGGTGATCAATACATGTGGTTGGCACCAATTTTAGTAAGATGATCTACCCTAAATATCATATATAATATGTTAAATATTTTCTTAAAGGTCTTACTGAATAGGAATAAAGTATCGATAACATCATGGTTGAAGTAAGGGTCCTTAAGGTAAGACTTGAAATTTTTTGGACCACAACACCAGTAGGTAGCTGACTTGCCATAATTACCATGGTGTTTTCCTCTGAAAAACATGAAAACACCACTTTTTCAGACTTCTTTGTATGTGAAACTTTATGTAAAGACTGGACAGTGTAATTTCCACATAGGAACTGGATTCATGTCATCCTTACACCTATGATACACGAGAGTATTGAAGACTAAAGTTGTTATGTTCTAGTAAGCATTTCCATTTTCTACTCCAAATATAAGAGAGATTAATTATAATGAGTTGTAAAATACTAGTTTCGTTTATTTTACCTACTAGTTTCGTTTGTTTTACATTTCGATGATGCTTTGGTTACTTAAGTTAAATAAGATAATAAATTCTATATGGATTTAGTTACGTAAGTTATCACATAATTTTGATTACTTATTTTACTCATGCATTTGGAATCATTATCAATATTACACTCTTCTTACCTATTTAAGTGTGATATGCTGACATGTGAATAGAGAGCATATGCAGACTTTTGAAGCTTATTTCTGATATTCCTATGTTAATAAAGTCTGACTTTATGTTGGAAAATCTGATAGAATTTCATTTGGCAGATAGTCTTATCTCTGGTTGCAGCTATTGTTATTACAATTTAATCTGGCTTTGGGCATCTTCTGTCATGACTTTCACAAGAAACACATTAGACAGGATAGATACATGATTGAGCTTGTAGGGACCTTGATAAAACTCTTATTCATGTCGATATTAGTTTTTTCCATGCCATTTATTTTGTTTTGTTTTGAAGCTATGTACTTGATTCTTGTATCTCTTTTGGATTGCTGTAAGAAGCATTGAGTTGGTGATGTTCTTACCTGTTCGCTCTTTTTGTTATGTTTCCAAGAATGCTGGAATATAGTGCAATAAAGAAAAAGAAATAATGTTTTACTATCCTTTTTATGCAGGGAGGGTCACTGCAGAAAGTGTGATTTTTAGCTTTGGTACTGTTCTGTTGGATCTTCTTAGCGGAAAACACATTCCTCCAACTCACGTAAGCCATTCTTGTCGGTCCTGTTCTCATAAATTGCTATTTTCTTTATTGTTCCCTTTCTTTTTCCTCCTCTCATTTTATTCAAGTGGAGGGTGGTTGTTCATGATTTGTAATAAAGGATGTGGATGATACTATTGTTTTAATAATCATGTTTTTGATATAGCATTGTTTCTTAACTGGTGATGGTCTATAAGGTTTTGTATAAAATCTTTTTGAAGTATTGTTATATTTTTCTGCATTAACATATTCATGTAAACTGAAGTTATTTTATTCATATTCACTGTATCATGGCTCATGTTGTCGTTCTGCATAAGTCAAGTTTAGTATTGCTGAAGTCATATTGAAAATATTTGGGGAATAAAGGATTCAAAATCAAATGATAAAGAGAATTACACAGCAGGTATGCTAGTGAATATAAAGATGAGGATACTCAAACATAAGTCAGAACATATGGAAGTCTTTATCTTTTGTTGTATTTGATAAAATTGTAAGAATCATTGTCAAATTGTCCCAAGCATTAACTATTAAGAGGCTGAAGAAATGGATAGTTTTAGCATTAAATCATTTCCACATCTCTTTAAAACTTAAGCAAAACACTTTGTGTAATCAACATAAAAGTTGTTTTAAAGTGTAGGCTTGTTATTATTTTTATAAAAGATCAGGATATGTTTATGCAATTAGAAAACAGAAACAAATGGAAAGATTCTCTCATGTGCTGCCAGACTATCATATGCCTACTTAAATGAAGATTCTCGAGGGCGAGCATAACTTTAATACTGGTTTTTAGTTTTCATATGTTGTAACACAATTATAAGCGTAACTTGAGTTTATATAGTGTCAATTTTTGAAGAAGTAATATTTTGAAGGACAAGTTAGAAGGAAGAGGAAAGATTCCTCTCCTTTTTCTTTTATTTATCAGGGGTAAGAGCTCTTATTTATACTATACATCAATGTTCAAAAACACGGTTCTATTATGCGTGAGCGAGTAAGGATTAATCGAATTATGCGCCAATTAATTAGATTATGCGAAATTATGCTTTTTTAAATTTTTAATTATTTATCATATATTAAAATGTTTAAATTTCATGAAAATAGAAAATATACTAAGAAAAGAGCAACAAACATGCAATTGAACAATTAATAACTAGTTTACTACTTAAAAGTTCAATCCATATATCAAAATGAACTTGGTAGTCAAATAAAAGTCATTACCTTTAAACTCTTAAGCTAAAATTAAAAGTTCATGAAATCAAAAAAAAAAAAAGATCATTGACTGCTTTATTGGGGGAAAAGGCTTTGTCGGAGAGTTTCGTGGAGCATGGGAGCTTCATGGAAAGTGGAAGAACGTCAGAGATGGTTGACAAGCATCAATGATAGTAGGTGAGGGTTTGAGAAGATGTCGCCATGACTCGCAAGCAGTGATTTTGGGAACAATCATAGGAGATATCGAGAGAGAAGAGATCAGGTTTAGGGCTAGGGGTTTTCTTTAAAAAAGGTTAAGTGGGTCACATTTGACTTAATGAGTTTACCCAAAATTTTAAAAAAAGTAGCGCCCCATGAACTCTGTAGGCGCATAACTAAAAAGTGGTCAATTATGCGTATGATCGCACAATGGAGCGTTTTACCTTATCCTAAGCATTTTTAGCTCGCAGTGGTAATCGGGCTAGTAAGCGGCGGCATAATCTTCGAGCATTGCTATACATTGCAGTGAAGTTATGTAAGAACAATTACAATATTTACATTGTATTAGTATACCAAATTTTGTAAATTTTGAGTATGTATAAGGCAACTAATAATAACTCCAATTATTTCTTGATTTGTTTCTTGATCATATAGCCCAAATTTGAGTTGTCATAGTCAATTCATTTTTTATTCCGATGCATGATGTAATAGTCAGGCAAATGATGATTGATATAGTAGGAGAGTTTGCATGTGTTTGGAGGTGTAAGTTAGAAAGTGGCATGAACTATAAGGTGGGAAAACCTATGATAATATAAAGTATTTGCAATAAAGGTTTAGTTAAAGACATTTTTGATGCAGGATTGGTATGAAGGATGGAAACTTGGAGATTATGGTTGGTGACTACAGTTCAATTATTGTCCCAAATATTAGTATGCAGTTTCATATTAGGCATTCTTGCCAAATAAAAAACCATCCTATGATTGTACTAGTTGAGACTTTGGTGGTCTCCATAATCTAATGTTTTGAGTCAGAGAAAAAAGCTTCTATATTTTTATTTGTAAACTATATTCTTGTAATTAAAAACGTATCTTAGTAATCAAAGAATGTTTTTAAGGGCTTGTGCGAGGAAGTAAAAGTTAAAAAAAATTGAATTGTCGAAAAGTTTGGAAAATTTTTATGTGATCTTTTAAGTTCAAATTAGCTATCACGTTTTGGGTTTATTTTCTTAGTTATTCATATCTTTCATATGATGGAAAATGAATAGAATAAGGATCATCAAGAGATGTGGTGGGTTATATAGGATCAGGGCTTGAGATTGAGAAACATCTACAAAAGTATTGACCGGGTTTCTATGGCTGCTTATTACAAGTTGTAACGAACTAAGGAGTTGTTTACTTCAAGGTAAGACATGATTATGAGTAAGAGGTGAAGTCTGTATGAGGAATGTAAAGTATAAACCTGCAATTTTTTTAATGCGCAATTTAGCTAGTGTAAGAGAAGAACGAAAGTGATTTGCAGTATGAACTAAAACCAATTAACTCAATAAAGAGTATCCTAAGAAGTTACGGAAATTTGCTTTGGTGTTACGAGCTTCTATGGCTACTTATTACAAGTGGTAACGGACTAAAGAGTTGTTTACTTCAAGACAAAACATGATTATGAGTAAGAGGTGAAGTCTGTATGAGCAATATAAAGTATAAACCTACAATTTTTTTAACGTGCAATTTAGCTAGTGTAAGAGAGGAACAAAAGTGGTTCGCAATTTACTATATCTTTTAGTTGTCTAAACTAAAACCAGTTAACTCAATAAAGACTATCCTAAGAAGTTAAGGAAATTTGCTTTGGTGTCATTACGATTGTTATATTCTTGTCTTTTTTCAGAGATAGCTATATCGATTCTAAAAGACCCATCGGTGCAAGATTATTTTTATTGTTCACCAAGACACACCAAACATCTACCCCAATGTAGTATAAATTGATAAGTGCTTCTGCGCGCTGGATCTAGTGCTATGATGCCTAGGCAGCAAATAGTCATTTTCTGGCAATAGAGAGGAATGAAATTTTTTTGGCAAAGATTCAAAATACATTCCCCACCGTTTTATCTGAGATGAATTTGGAAGTAGCTCAGATATGATCCATTTGAACTTCACCCATTCTCTTCACCTGTTGTGGTATAAACCCCTTTTTTGATGTGGTGAGTCCACTTCAGTAACCCATGTTTGCCTAGGCGCACGCAAGAATTAACCGGGCAGTCTATGTACCATTTAGGCCTAAGTGACACCTAAATGGGAGCCTAGACTGCTTTTTAAAACGAGAATCTACTTTTTATCTGCATGCCTTAAAAGAGTGATAACAAGAGTATCTAAAGTACCTAAATGTAACGGATGTGTAAGACAATTGAACGCACATAAATATGGATGATGGATTAAAAAAAAAACATATTTGATTACCAAGAGCCATCTAAAATAAGGATCTGTAGACACCTTCTGTTGTCTTTGGATCATCTTTGTCTTGAAAAGTCAACAAAACATAAGAATCAATAATTATGTGCAAATTTTGCTATGCGCACAACAAAAAAAAAAAAAAACACTAATCTGCATACAATTTTATAGGCATATATTGCGTGCATTGCTTGTTAGAGTTTCTAGTTTGAAGGATCTAGTTCAAAGCTTTATCTATTATGAATGTTGAGAAGGATATAATGAATAATACCAGTGGTTCCAAGTAAGAGACTGTCAACAAACACAATATAAGATGCCCAATTGGAGCGTGTTCTTTTCTTTTACTTTAATATTTTTGATTTAACATGGAATAGTATTGTACATCTGATCCGAAGAATTCACCTTTCCTTCTCTTCTTTTACGTCTCTCTAGATTTGCTCTGTCTATTTTATGTTAATTGGTTTCATTCTATTTATTTTAACTTATTTTCCTTTTACGTCATTTGCATATATTTGTGAGTCATTTACTTTATTGATTTATTTTTGGGTGTACAAGATGCATCAGAGTTTTATGGCTAATTTTGGGGAGGGAGGAAAGTCTATGAATCTCTCATTTGATATGCTTTTTACAAGAAAAAGACATTCTTCCCTCCGATCGATTTTACATGGTTATTTTATTCACATTTTCCCATCATCCGAGACTTTTGGTCTCATTTCCCTGGCGATGGGCAAAAGAGGAGAAAAATTTCATTCTATGTTAGGGACTAATAAAATTACTTGGGCTACCTTAGGGACTAACAACCTTGTTTGGGAGTGGTTGTTGTCTTATTAGGATAGTTACATGTTGGACTATAAGCCAGTCTCTAACCAATTGTTGCTTTTCTTTTGTATATATCTACAAACTGAACTACTCTTGATTTTTATAGATTTAATCTTAATTCCTAATCTTAATTCCTTTTTAAGTACTTTATGGTGATAGACTTAACAATAATATTATATATTGCACTACTTTATATAACTGTAACTGTATTCATTCAGCAAACCACTGGATATCTTGTTATCCACATCACGTATGTTTATCCCGTAGTAATTATCATTTATATTAAATAATTATTGGACACGGAGGGAGAACTAGTGAAGTAATTAACAATAAGAATAGAATGGTCGCTCAAGTTTGTTAGGTGTAACCGGATCAAATCCAGTAAGTTCATAATATCATTTACCAATATGCCTAATGCATATCGCTCACAGAAATTTATTGTGAATACATGCACCAGTGGTGTGGTGGCTGATAATATAACCTATTAGTGGGGGAGGGGTTAGTGTAGTTTGTTTGAGTAATTTCATGGTGAATGATGTTGGAGCAATACTTTCATAATTAAGTCCACTTTGGTTATGAGCTGGTTTTAGTGAATTCCCATGATTTCATATGTTTGTGGTGCGCTTAATGTGTTTACAGCAGTTACACAGTATACGAGCACTCGTGGCATCAATGAATTACAATTTAAATATTTTCAAATGCACATGCTCATACCTGGTGATCTCAAAATTACCGTTAACCACTACACAAACTTGTAGCCCATTTGCATGTAGTTTTATAATATTTACATTTTTAGTTTAGGTAAATAGATACTTACTTCCCCCCCCCCCCCTCCAAGAAAGTTTTTCTGCATCCACCACTGCTTGTAGATACTTGGGGATTTTTGTGTGTATGTTGGGGGGGTGGGGTGGTAGTTGCACACCTTACGATCTCAAAATTACCTTTAACCACTACACAAGCTTGTAGACCATTTGCATTTAGCAGCCCGTTTGCATGTAGTTTTATAGTATTTATATTTTTAGTTTAGGTAAATAGATACTTGTCTTCCGTCCCTCCAAGAAAGTTTTTCTGAATCCGCCACTGCTCGTAGTCATCTGTTTCATGTGCCATGTAAAATCTTAAGGTCAGTTACCCGGGTACTTCTATCATGAAGCCATATCCGTACTCGACACGTACCCGACACTTAATCTGTACCCAAACTTCATGGACTTGGATCTATGCATACATTTATTCAAACATGTAGCCAATTATATGATACATGTTTTAGTTTAAAACACTTTCCATTCACTTCTTGGACATATATCCTTCACTTCACATCCATATCTTGGAACTTGTTAGACATGGTTCAGCTTTGTTTTAGCCCATACCCAAATTCAAAACTATGATTTTAAAAGGATCATTTGGGTGTCTAGTTCAAAAACGAGTAATTTCCAATTTACAATAATTAATATAAGAAAATAAACTTAAAATGTGATAGGAAATTTAATCCTAATAACACATAAATTGAAAAACAATAATGACCTCATG
>JBAKGM010000200.1:28477495-28491131 GCA_037177215.1 Asparagus racemosus
GTTTGGGTACGGGAAAGTGTCGGGTACGTGTCCGGTACGGGTATGGCTTCATTATAGAAGTACCCGGGTAACATAGGAAGTGACATGTATGACTTAATGACAACAGGATAGTATTCATGCGTTTGAATTGTTGTAACCCAATATGTAAGGGTATGAAAGTGATAATTTGGTCTGACCATACTCTTTTCATCTGAAATATTTGTCTTATTTTTATTCCTGCAATGTTTTCTTATTCATCACTCACCGTATGGAACTCCATGTGAACAGGCTCTTGATATGATAAGAGGAAAAAACATTCTGCTTTTGATGGATTCACACTTGGAGGGGAATTTTTCAACAGAAGAGGCAACTGCACTGATGGATCTAGCTTCCCGGTGTTTGCAATATGAACCTAGAGAACGTCCGAGTACAAAAGACCTGGTTGCAACCCTGGAACCATTACAAACAAAATTAGAGGTTAGTTTAGAGATATCGCTCTGGCAAATAAATGCACGCACATTTAGTTTTCAGCATGTAAGCAGGCTAAAATAAGGTTTATTTCAAAAAAAAAAAAAAAACTTCATTTGAAATTGTTAAATTGATGCACTTCTTTATTGTGACATGCATACTTCCCTACAAAACAGTGGTGTGTCCAACACATTTAAACATGACGCGTGTGTTCCTATTTAGCTTAATGATTATCTTGTCCCATTTTGACAGAGCTAATTAATTTTCAGATCATTTTGGAAAATAATAGATTTTTCATATATGAATAAAAAAGATATACATCTATATGAGCATACTTGCGTACATACCTGTATATTTGTGTTTGGATTTTGGAAACTTGTTAGTGTCCGACACCCTTTCTCCGTGTGACCGTGTCAGAGATCAACTCTTGTGCCATATCTAGGTTTTTTTAACCCTTCATAGAGAACCTTCCTTTTTTCTCAGTTGTTAAATTTAGTTGAATGTTTTAATCTCCATTTTAAGTATCTATATTCATACCTTTTACGTTATGTTTTAAATTTATGATCACAACTTTTAACTATTTGTAAGTTTGCATGCACAAATCTCAGATAGAATGAATGACAATATTTTCGATTGCAATTGGGTTCCCATTATTCAGTGTATCATAGATGGCTATCTAGTTACAATTTGTTCATATGTATACTATAGAATATTGGTTTCTGGTAAATTATTATTATGCAATAATAATGGAAGTTAATCCCTTTCCATGTCCTATTCCAACATCAAAGTAATCTTCAGAGTGATATATTAATAAGAAAATAAAAATTGTAAATATCTTACCATAAATTAATACCCTTCTCTTGCTAAACATAGAGCTTTTATGTAATATTGACCTGACTAACTTGTTAGGCTGCGTTTGCATGTGTGATACGTCACAACATCTCATTAACATTTAAAACTAAGGACTTGTCTCAACTCAATCTTGCCTGTTCTTTTTTAGTTGCTTAATTTTCATGCTAAAATTTGGTTTCCTTATGGTTTTATAGAAACCTATGATCAAATCATGATTTTGAGTATATTTTAGGGTTACTGGAAGGGGAGAAATATATGAAAAGGGAAGAAAACGTTAACATCAAGTGCAGTTAAAAGAAAAATGTGTACTTATTTGCAGTGAAGTGCTAGAGAATGCAAGACAGTGTTGCTTAGACTTCTACAGGACTTTAGTCTTTAGGTGGTAGGGCGTAATAAAAAAAACAATGCATTCATCTCGTCTTTATACTGTCTTAACTTTCATTTGGAATAGAGATGGTAACACATCACCCTGTAGGTTCCATCTTATGTGATGTTGGGGATTTCTAAGCATGAAGAGGCTCCGGCTACTCCTCAGCACCCGTTATCTCCTATGGGGGAAGCCTGTTCTAGAATGGACCTCACAGCCATTCATCAAATTCTAGTCATGACACACTACAGAGATGATGAGGGAACAAATGAGGTACGAATGAATACTAGATAATTTTTTTTTGGGTTACTTGCTAAATGTTTTCCCTCCTACTTGATTCCTGCAATTTTCTTTTGGTCTACATGCTAAATGTTCTTTGTTCTAATTGGAATTGGCATCTTTTTCTTTTTCAGTTATCATTTCAGGAGTGGACACAGCAAATGAGAGACATGTTGGATGCAAGGAAGCGAGGGGATTTTGCCTTCCGAGACAAGGATTTTAAGACAGCCATTGACTGCTATACTCAGGTATGTAAATAATTTTCACTGTCATGTTTTTGTGCCTCTGTTCATAGCAATGCATCTCTACTTAATTCGGCTTCTTTTACTGAGTCTTGATATTACAATGTACTCTAGTCATAAATTACCACCACTGCTGTGGTCAACCTCTCTATTTTGTTTAGCAAGATGCTACCTGGTACCTAAAATCTGTGGACAGTCATATGACCCTTGCTTGGTCATAGCTCTGGAGAAAATTTTAGAATGAAAACATCTGATGTCAGGAGGAAGGGAGTCAGGGGTGTTTGCATGTTGAATCAAAATGGGAAATAGAACTTATAAGTGTAGGTTATACTATAGAGAACAGGATTCACAAGAAAATTAACCGAATTTGTAACTTCTGTAATTTCACTCGTTTGTGAACACAGTTCTTAGATGTAGGGACGATGATCTCGCCTACAGTATACGCAAGGAGAAGCCTTTGTCATCTTATGAGCGACCAACCCGATGCTGCTCTTCGTGATGCGATGCAAGCTCAGTGTGTCTACCCTGAGTGGCCCACAGCATTCTACATGCAAGCAGTGGCCTTAGCCAAGCTCGACATGCACAATGATGCAGCTGACATGCTTAACGAAGCCGCAGGGCTAGAAAAGAAGAGACAGAATGGAATGAAAGCTTCGTAAGTGGTCCTGTAAATTATAACAGGATCTTGTCCATGTTGTTTATTTGTTGACAGAGGGTGGTTGGTTCGGTTGGAATGTTCGTGTTGTTAGCGGGCCTGTTGGTGAAATGTAATATAGGGAAAAGGCCTCTGGTTGCATCAATGCATTTGGGTTGCCCATTGCTGGTATAATTCGTTTGCCCTGATGTAAATGTTGGATAGAAAATTATAACATAAGCATGACTCTTTATAAAGTACTTTTTTCTTTGTTTAGTGGTTGCGCAATTTAGTTGTGTTTTCCCTCTGTTTTTTTTTTTTTTTTGGTTCAATGCAGACCTCTTTGACTTTTTAGAATTGCTGCTTGGGAGACTTGAATTAAAACGAAAATTCTTGAACTGTACATGAAGGTTCATGCTTGAGTCTTATTAGAATTCACCTTTTGTTTTCCTGTAGATATTCGAAAGAATTGCTGAGTCTATAGAGATTTCTTAGATTTCGTGCCTAGAGTCCACTTCTAGAACTTCTACAACAAGAAGATTTTTTTGACTAATTCAAACAAATATGTTCTGTTTTCTTTCTTTTTAGTTCTAATTTTCCTCTAAGGGGTGTTTGGTTCAAGGAAATAAAATTATAGGAAATATTTTCCACCCAAATTTTCCTCTCAAAATGGTAGGAAGTTATTTTCCTACTATTTTGTGCTTTTTAAGAAATGTTTTCCATAATGGTCGAGTGAATCAAACGTATGAAAACTCAATTATAGAAAAATTTTTATTTACGAATTTGCCATTTCTCTTAAAATTTTCCTAAAACTTGTGAACCAAACACCCCCTAAACGTAAAGATCGTAAGTTTGTTTGTGGTACTTGCTTGTGCGTCCAGTGACGTCTCTCATGTTCAAAAATAGACATCTTTGCTGTTCTACTCACAATGTATTGGTGCTGTTTTATTTCAGAATTTGCCGAAAATGGGGATAAAAAAAATAACAATATGAGAGGCTTCATTTGGTATGTAAATCAACGGCGAAGTGCTCCCTTGTTTTTGCTTTAAAAAAAAAATAAAAGGGCTTCATTTGATTCTAAACTTTCAACGTCACTTTACATTATTACTCACACTCACATAAAACAGATGTTTTTTTCTGTAGAATTCATTGCTGCATTAAAGGTCAGCTAAGTACCCTCTCCTACATTATTACTGTTACTTTCATTTTCGTTTTTGACGACTCAAGGGTCGGTCCAAAAACTACCAATTTATGTACAAAGTTTATTATTTACCAAAGCGCACGAGTCAGAAGTTGAGCAAGTTAGCCAAGGGAGACCACTGCTCCAGCCAGGGGCTCCTCAGCTGCGTCAAGAATGGGTCCTGCCACTCCATTCCTGTCCTCGGTACCTGAAGCTCCGACAAGTTCACCGATCTGGCAACCGACGATGAATTTATCGTCGACGACGATGTCTCTGCCTCTCTCTTGACCTCCTCCTCTTCCTTAACTAGTGTGAGCTCATCATTATTATTCCCATCAACATCCAAACTAGTATGCGAGTTCTGAAAGTTGCAATTGAATTCCGAAGATGACACGGTATCTGTAGTGCACGCAGTGCTGCTGGTTCCCAGCAGGATTGCAGCCCTTGCATCCTCTTCCATTGCTGCCCGTTGCTCTAGCTCCTTCAGAGATGTTGCTTTTCTATATATCTTGCACAACACTATGTCCTCCTGCATATATTAGTTACTTTTGATAAAATTTCCTTCTGAAGAGATATAATACATACTACAGGCTTACTTTATTACAACTACTGGGGCCACCCAAATAAAAATTAAAAAAAAAATCAACTCCCTTACTGTTTTGGTAATACGAGACTCAAATTATACATGATTCTTCTTGAAATATTGTCATGCGTTGTCAGGTTCTTGTGACCTAAAAGGGTCTATCTATCTTACCATTACGATGGTAATACCTGGGGGGAAAAAGTACAGCCTACTTAGTATTTAATAGCTACCATCGAGTTACTCCACGGCATGAAAAAAATTAAAAAGTGGAAGTCTTATATGTGAACAACATAGTTTGAACGGTCTGAAAGATGACAAAAGACTATTTGGAGAATTCAACTGCTTCTATACACTTCAGAAATATCCTACTCGCATACTAATGTTATGATGTGATTGATATTCACAAATTTAAAGTACCTATATTCTATTATTTGCTAATGTTTAGTGTTACACGAATAAATTAAATGAACTTTTTTACGGCAGTACCTTTGGAGGAGGAATTGATGAGGAAGTGTCAGGAAGGCGATACTCATTCATGACCCAATCAGTTTTGGATCCACGGGGAGCCCGGCCCATATAGAAGACTAAGGTCTTCTTGAGCCCAATAAGGTGCCCAGGGTTGGCCGCACTTCTGATGGGCCTGTCAGACCCGGTCGCCTTCCAAAACCCGCGCTCAGTCGTCCGATTTGGCCTCCCGCCGCTCGATTGTCTCCGGTCTCTTGGCACAAAGAAATACCATTCTCTTTCTCCTATTTTCGCCAGTCCTAACGATCAAAATCAAACTTTGTTTGATTTTCATATTTAGTGGTTTCAGAATATGTTGCAGAGAGATCTGCTGATATTTCAATGCGAGAGCTACTATTTTCTTTCTCTTTTAGGTCATAGCACGTACAGGTATTTCATAGAAAAACTGATTCTGAATGAATGTAAAAGTTTTTAAGAGCTTAAACCGTTGTATGTATCAATTAACTAAAAAGAAAAGAAGAAATAATAAAGATTATTTGCTTTAGATATTGGATGCAGTACCTGGAAGTTCCCATGGATCAAAACGGTAGAGATTGATAGTGCCGATAATATCAAAATCCAGCTTCTTGCCGAGCACCATCCGCCGAAGATAGAAGTCGAGGAGCTCCTCCTCGGTCGGGTGGAATCGGAAACCCGGAAGGTCTAACTCCGACCCGCTTTTAGCCATGGCCTGGATCCTCACAAAATTTTTGTAGCAAACCTGTTTTTTTTAGCTCTAGATGGGCTTATGTATATGAGCTCAACTCTTTTTCCTCGGTTTAATTTTCTACTTGATAAATGAGGAGAGCATATATATTATATATATAGAGACAGAGGATTAAAGGCCATGGGTGAAGTTCGTGGGCACTAGGTAGCTAGACGCTTGGAGATGAGCCCGCGCAGACTCTATGGAGCAAAGTCTTTGGACTTAGCTGGGGAGGAAATAATGGTGCAAGTTCACAATGTTTTGTCACCTTTCACATCCCCACACTGACTTTTCTTACAATCATAGAGAATGCCAGGCAGGACTGGTTTTGATTACCTTCGATAAGAATGTAAATATTATTAGTAGCCGGATTTTAATGAAAATGATTAATTTGAGCTGGGTAACATTCAGATGCCTTTAATAATGTTTTATTTGATGGAGATACAAGTTTAAACTATTGAGATGATGTCAATGTGAGTGCATAGAGTCTCAATAGATACGCTTGTTGTTTGCTGTCAGAGGAGCACGGTGGGAACCATCTGATGGAAATAAATTAATTTGGGAATTAATATTGTAACTTTATTGACTAAATTTATATTTCTAGTTGTTAAGAGTGTAATAACTTTGAAATGTCGGTACCATGGAAAAAATTTAAAATGATACGAGAATAAATAAGATTTAAATTTTGTAGCCGTGCATTTAAAACCTACAACCCTTAATTTTTGTTGTAACTTTAGAGTTTTGGTACAATAAAATCAGAACTTACAAATAAATGCACACTATCAGATTTAGGTAGCTTTTGAAAAAAGTGCGTACTTGATTGGATATCATGAGATGCAATATATTTGGCTTAATTAACCAGCTGTCCGAATGAGCACAGTCTAATATAAGTAAGCAAGAATAACAAGTTTTAATTTTTTTGTGTGAGAAGTCTTAGGTAGTACCGACCATTGCAGCCAAGTAAACCCCGGTGTCTGGGACCTCCCTTTCGTAATCTAGACCTAGATGGATAATAACATAAGTGTTGCATTGCCTAATAATTAGAAATTGAGACTAAACCTACCATAGCACTGAATCATTAGCCTTTGGAGCTAAGACCCCAAAAATCATAACAACTAGGCCACTTACAGGGGCAACAAGTTTTAATTTGATAAGGAAGATTGGCTTTTCCACCTATCTCAGTCTTTTTATTAATAACTATTGCTAGCTACTTGATGTCTGTTGTAACTAAAGGTGTTAGCGATCTGTTTCCCACGAGATTACACTGATACAAATCATACAATAACACCAGCTATGCATTGTTGTAACAAGTTTATTCATATTTGTACACCCTAAGCCGTGTATATATACTTATGATGATAATAGAAAGAATGCACTACTACATCAAATTCTTTATGGTATCAGAGTGGTGAATTCCACCCGGACTATCTCAGCAATGGTGTGCTCTTTGGCGAGCTCTTCCTCGATGACTTGAGATACATTGTCCAAGGATGGCATCATTGCACTCTTTCAACAATCTAGACACCATGCTAGTTAGTCATCTCCTCACCGGTGAGAAGCTTGGATTTATGGATGGGTCTATTTCTAAACTGCAAGCAAAAACCCTCAACTTTTTACATGGGAATGTGTCAACAGTATGGTAATTTTCTAGATGCTTAATTCCATCCATTGTGAACTTGCATCCTATGTTCTTTATGTTGACTCTGCAATGGTGGTCTAGAAAGATCTTCGTGATTGCTTTTCTCCTTCCGATGATCCTCATGTTTTCCATCTTGAGCAAATGATCACAACCTTGAACCAACAAAACGATTCAGTTGCCAAGTATTACAATTTTCGTAAATATTATTAGAATGAATTAGCAACTTATGCCAAGTATTACAATTTTCGTAAATATTATTAGAATGAATTAGCAACTTATGATAAATTATCCTCATGCACTTGTGGTGCTAGCACAACATTCACCAAGAAGTATAATGGCGACAAGTCATGCAATTCCTCATGGGATTGAATGATACTTATGCTCAAGTCCAATGTCAGATTCTATTGATGGATTCTCTTCCAAGCCTAGGTTGTGCTTACTCATTGGTCCTGCAAGACAAGTCTCAATGATTCGTACGCTTGAAACTACTGGTGACAGATGGGGTAGCTATGCAAGTATCAGTAGATCCCTTAGCACATGCGACATCTTGCAATCGTTCAACCGATCACCTTCAATCCAAGAAACCTTGTAGCTATTGCAACAATATTGGCCACACTAGAGAGGTTTGCTACAAGCTAAATGGCTATCCACTACATTACAAAGCGACGCAATCAGCAACAAAGCAAAAAAGCATAATCGGGATCAAGATCTTTCCACAGGGATTACTTCTACACTGCAACTTATTGCTGAACAACATCAACAATTCAGCATCTTCTCAATGAGATAACCTCACCATTAAGAGCCAATGTTGCATGTATAACCCAATGTTTTCTTTCTACTTCATCTTCTTCCTCTTGGATAATTGATTTGGGAGCTACAAATCATATTTTTAATTCTCCTTATTATTTACAGAACACTACATCTAATTCTCTATGCAACTAATCTATTTCAATACCAATTGGCTAAACAATACTCATTTCGTGTATTGGTTCAATCCAACTCACTCCACATAAGTCCCTTAAAATGTCCTTCATGCACAAAAGTTTCAATGCAATCTCCTTTCTGTTCATAAGGTTACAAAAGAATTACCATGTTCTATCACCTTTGATCATCGTATTGCATTTTTCATGACCTCGATGAAGAGAGTGATTGGTGAGGGCCATAAGCGTGGAGGACTCTATTACCTGGATATAGAGTCTACTCATGCATCTTTTCTCTCTATATCGACAAGTTATGAATTGTGATACCTATGTCTACGTCATCCATCATCCGAACACATGAATTAGCTTCAAGGCATTCTCTCCTTTCCTTTCAATACATCTACATCATTTTGTAGTGTATGTCCACTTGCTAAGCAAGGTCATTTGCCATTTCCATCTAGTTCTATTTCTACTTTAGAATCTTTTGAGCTTATTCATTGTGATATTTGGGGTTGTTATTCTTCGACTTCAAGTAATGATGCTTGTTATTATTTAACTAATGTTAATGATTATTCTTGTTACACTTGGACCTATTTAATGCGTCTTAAATCTAAGACTTATACTATTTTCACTAACTTCTTTTCTCATGTTCAAACACAATTTAAACAAATTATAGAAAAGGTCCAAAGTGATACTGATGAAATCTTTTTTCAACAAACAAGGATTCATTCATAAACTTAGTTGTGTTGCTACACCCCAACAAAATGCTATTGTCACACCATCATCTTCTTAATATTGCTCGTGCTCTCCGTTTCCAAGCTCACCTCCCTAATTTTTGGGGGTGATTGTATTCTCACTGCCACTTTTTGATTAATCAAATTCCTACTCCAGTATTGAATAAGTGTACTCCTTTTGAAGTCCTTATGAATAAACTACTTTAATATAATAACATCCATGTCTTAAGATGCCTTTGCTTCGCAACATGTCGACATTTACACCATAGCATGTTTGGCCTATGAGCGCAGTGTTGCACTTTTGTGGGATATCTGTATGGACAAAAATCTTATCATTTGTTTGATCTTGAAAATTATACTTACTTCACAAGTAGAGATGTTGTTTTTTATGAGGGCATTATTCCTTTCCAAAACACTTCTAGCAATGACCACCATCCTGTTCTTCCACTTCTGATGTGTGAGCCATCACCATCATTAACACCTGACATAGATAATGTATAAGAAAACATGGGGGTTTCTACTCCTTTGTCCCCTCCTACTTCAATTCACACAGAAGGCGAACCAATTCCAATCCAACCTAACCCATTTCCCGTTATTCATCAATCTACTAGAGAGAGGAGTAAATCAACTCATCTACAAGACTATTGTTGTGAATTACATGTTTAAGCACCTCATCTTCCTCAAACCCATCCACTCCTTACCCATTATCTAGCATCCTCTCATACAATCATTTCAATCTTCATCACAAAGCTTTATCACCTCAATTTCTTCAAAGTTCGAACCCACATCATTTACTGTAGCTAGAAAATGTCCGAAGTGGACGGGAAGCTATGGCTACTGAACCTAAAGCATTGAAAGCTAACAATACCTGGACTGTGATTACTTTACCTTTTGACAAAAAATCTATTGGTTGCAAATGAGTTTACAAAATCAAATATCACTTCATTGGGACTGTCTAGTGATACCAGAAGCACTTGGTAGCTAAGGGTTGCACTCAAATTAAAGGTCTTGATTATCATGAAATATTTGCTCCCGTTGCCAAGCTCGTCACTGTACGGTGCCTTCTTGAAGTCACTTTTGTTTGTGGTTGGCCTCCTTCTCAACTCAATGTCAATAATGTGTTTCTTCATGGAGATTTAAATGAAGAAGTTTATATGAAAATCCCACCCCGCTTTGCTAAACAAGGGGTGCAATGTGTTAGTTATCTTAACAAATCTCAATATGACCTAAAACAAGCTTGAAGACACTGGTTTGCTAAGCTTTCTTCCACTTTTACTAATGCTAGCTATCTACAATTCAAGGCTGATTACTCCTTATTTACTGCATCTCATTGCTCTAGTATCACTGTGGTTCTGGTTTATGTTGATGATATTATAATCACGGAAATGGTCCCAAATCTATCACTTTTCTGAAGAAAATTCTTCAGTCCCGATTAAATATCAAAGATTTCAGTTATCTAAAGTATTTCCTTGGGACAAAGTTGCAAACCCTTCTTCGGGGATCTACCTATCTCAATAGAAATATGCCTTGATTCTTTCAGATTTAAGTACACTTGGCAGCCGCCCTTGTGCTTTCCCTATGGAATAGCACCTCCACCTTATGGCGAATGATGGCACTTCTTTACCACACCCCTCATACTACAGACGGTTTATTGGTCGACTTCTTTACCTATCACCAGACCTGACCTTGTATACTCGGTGAATGTTCTAAGTCAATTCATGAGCAATCCACGGGATTCACATTGGTAGGCTGCTTGACAAATTATGCTCTATATTAAATCCTCTTTGGGAAGTGGTACTTTCCTTTCATCCACCTGCTTTCTCACACTTCTTGCATATTCTGATTTAGATTGGGCATCCTGCCCTACAACTCGTCATTCCGTCACTAGTTATTATACTTTTCTTGGTGATTCATCCATCTTCTGGAAGACTAAAAGCAACAAACCATTTCCAGATCTTTAGCTAAAGTAGAGTATCGTGCTCTCGTTTCTGCAGTTGCGAGTTAACTTGATTACAATACTTGCTAGAGGACCTACATGTGCCTCCTCCTGCTGCTATCCTCTATTGCGATAACCAAGTTGTTCTTCATATTGCATCGAACCTTGTTTTCCTTAAAAGAACCAAACATATTGAGTTAGACTGTCATTTGATTCATGAAAAGGTACAAGCTAGTTCTATCAAGCTAGCTTATGTAAGTACTGAACAACAAGTAGCAGTTGTTTTTACTAAACCATTGGGCAGGGAACGGTTTCACCTCTTGACTTACAAGTTGATTCGCCCTATGCACTCTCCGACTTGGGGAGGATTATTGCCAGCTACTAGATGTCTATTGTAAGTAAAGTTGTTAGCACTTTGTTTTACATGAGATCGCACTCATCCAAATTATACAGTAGCACGATCTGTGCATTGATGTAACAAATTCATCCGTATTTGTACATCCTAAACCATGTATATATTCTTATGATGATAATAGAAAGTAATTCACTGTTGCATCAAATTGCTTAATAACCTAGCCCCGAATCAAATCCAAGACCGTAGGGGGGCCATATTGGAACCTTCCAACTATCCGGGTCACCCACGGTGGGTTTCCACCTATCTCAATGTCAAGGAAAATGCTTTGTAACGAGGGAGTGCTAAATATCTTTTTGAGTTATCTCAACAATTACACCCGTTATATCAGGGTTATTTTAATTTTTCCTGTACTAATATAAGACAATTTTGCAGTTTCGAACTGTTGAAGGACGTGAGTGACCAAGGAAATAACAATGAATGTGCTTATAATCTCTCATTGACAGCGCCTAAACTGCTATCAGATGTTAGAGTAGAATCCCTATAGATTAAGAAACTTCTATAATTTGAGAAATTATGGGAGTGGAGAATATACATTTTAATGAATAACAACTACTTCTTAGTTAGAAGAGTGTATTTAGATGAATTTGAGTTTAAAAGTTCTTTCTGGCAAGTTAGATTTTAAATAACAGGATGTAATAATATATGAGGATGTACAAAATTACTCCTCTTTTCTACTTCGCATAAATTTATGATTATTATAAGACTAACCTTTTCTTTTCACTTTGAAACTAACAATTAACTTGGTAAACTTACAAACAATAATTGAGGCAGACTTATGAGCCGGAACTGGCATGTTCCGAGCCCGGTCCAGCCCAGATCCGGCCAACTGGTTACTAGGCTAGACGTAGACGAAGACGAAGACGAAGACCGAGACCAATGCTCATTTTCTTCTATGTTTACCGGTCCAAGTCCAAACTGCAGAATGTGGAGTTTTTGAATCAATCAAAAGTAATATGAACTTCTCTCACACCTTTACATCAATAATATTCCAAGCCAAAGTCTATATGGTCCATTGCCTGTACTGCTGTACAGCTAGTCCATAAACTATTAGCCCTTAGTAAGTCTCGCAAGTAATGATTATAGCCAAATTAATCTCTAAAACTCATTGATTACATGGGAAAGTTCTAGTTGAATTTTCTTTCTCCATGTTCACAGGTACAAACACCAATATCTTGACCCAACTGCCTCATGTAGCATGCAGAAAATTTCAGCTGTAACACGTAGCTAGAAATCGATACAACAACAGATGCCTCTCCATGATTTTTTTTTTCCTTTTTAAAACATGACTTTAGTCAAATTGATTGCGAGTTATTTCTATAAAGAACAGCTCACTTTGCTGTATGCAGTTACAAACGATTGCAACATTAACGAAACAAACAATTTTAATTGATCATCGCAACTGCAATTATCATTTATTCTAATTCAATAATTTTCTAGCTACTATCGCGGAGTGCACTTATATCAGAATATTGCATCCTGTGATGAGATCTGAGCCATAGAGCATGGCAGTAAAATATCAAAACTACTCTGCTACATGTTATCTTAATGGTTCAGAATGCGCGGCGTTTTGATAGGATGTGCACTGATTGTAATGTCTGTCTTTTTTCCCCCTCTAATTCCATCATTGCATCCGTAGAAAGAGTCTGGAGACGAACTTGAGTCAACTGCAGCGACTGCACAAAGTCTTTTGTGGTAGAAAATTTGATGACTTCTACTTAATTCCTTGCTGGTATATTGCCTGGATTTACGGCTGTTACGCGTATGGAGATCTGTATAATGTGTGAGCCGAGTTATACTAGAAATGTATCCACACTGCTCATGCATTAATCGAACAAGACTTCTGAAGCTAAGATTGGACATTATGATTATACTTACATTTGTAATTTCATTAATGTAAAAAGAATGCAGATATTTATTTATTTATTCTCTATAAACATTTTGATATTTTTATTTCTCATTAATATAGGTAGCTTGAATTGTACTCCAAATTTCTACCATTGATGATGGTAACTGCGGTGTTAGCATAGTGGGGCCCGCCCAAATAAGTGGGCAGTGAGCCAGTTAACCCAATAGGGCTAGGTTGGGTTTATTCACACACACGAGCGCGCGCGCACGTGTGTGTATATATATATGAGAAAAATGGGTATGCTTGGTACTTGGTACTTGGTAGTTGAGGTGTATCAATCACATCCACTCCT
>JBAKGM010000200.1:28516740-28532938 GCA_037177215.1 Asparagus racemosus
AAAATTTAAAATTTTATCAAATAGATCAATTATTAATTAACTCTATTAAGTTGGCAAGTGACAATATTTCTATGAAAGAGAAAAAATAATAAAAAAATAGCTAAGATAAAGAAGAAAATTTATTAATTAACTCTATTAAGTTGGCAAGTGACAATATTTTTATGAAAGAGAAAAAACAAAAAAAACGACTAAGATAAATAAGAAAATTGACTAGTTCCCACCCCGACACCTAAATTTTGCATTGTCTTCAATACAAACTCTATAATGCACAATGTAAAGCAGATAAGAAATGAAGCACTTACATTTGTTCAGTCAAAAACAATGATGAAATGATAAAAATCTGTAATTTTTCTTTGGTGTGAGGAGGATGAAGTCATACTTTTCTTTTTCATTCTGTTTTAAATATATCTCTCTCTTTTTTTTTCTTTTTTCTTTTTTTTTCAAAAAGAACAAGAAACTCTCAAATGAGAGAAGAGTAAATTCTTTTTAGTATTATTATGAGACAAAAAATAAAAATGTAGAATAAAATATTAAACATGAAAAGTTCATACGCTACATCAAATCCTACTTTATTGCTGAAAATTTTACCCTGGATTTTAAAGAAATTCAAAATGATATAATCAATGATGTGCTTAAAGTCTGAATACTCCAAGAGTTTTAATGATATTTGTAGCAATTAAAGGTAGGTATTTATGGTGTTTTGCATTTTGAATTTCTCATCCTCAAATTTGAGCTTAGATTTTTTTTTATTAATGAAAGTTTGTCCTAACACAACCAGTTCTTCTTTAAAAATTTCCTCAAACACAAGATTTTTGCCTGAGGATTGAAAATTTAGTTGTTGTTTATTTTCCAACAATCTAAGTTCATCAGCAAAGAGTTCTTCAAAAGTTAGATCAAAGAAGCAATATTTAACACAGTTTCATCATTCTGAAAGACCTGATCAAATTTTTCCTAAAATCTTCAGCTCCATACCATAGATTTCCTCAAAACTAAAATCTAATTTATTCTCTTCTTCTTCTATTGAATTTTCCTAGATGTAATTTATTTTTAAAGGTTGATTAGCTGGTTGGTTTCCTGGATTAAAAATGTTGAGATCAGCAGTCAAATTCCCAAAGGGCAGCTTCATTTGACCAGTTCTACAGTTGATTAGAGCATTAGAAGTGGCCAAGAATAGTCTTCCTAAAATGATTGGTGTCTGATATTTGGGATTAGAAACGAGCTGCGTTTCTAAGACTATGAAATCTACTGGAAAAATAAAATCTTCAACCTTAATCAAAACAACCTTAATCAAAACATCCGTTATCTCACCCATAGGGACTTTGATAGGTCTATCACCTAACTATAAGGTGCATCTAGGTTGTTTGTGTTCTCCTACACATTGTTGCTGATAGACCGAAAAAGAAAGCAAATTGACACTAGCCCTTAAGTCCAGGAGTGCCTTATCAATGACGGTATTTCCTATCACACATGAAATAGTAGGACAACCTGAATCCTTATATTTCAAAGGGATAGGCTTTGAAAGCATATCACTGATATTGGCAGCAAGAAAAACTTTCTTTGGAACATTTATTTTTCTCTTCTTAGTGCACAACTCTTTCAAGAATTTTACATAAGAAAGGATTTATTCAATTACATCTAAGAGATGAATGTTGACCTTAACCTACTTGAAAGTTTCTAGGATCTTCTCCTCCAGAGTGGAGTATTTCCTAGGCCTGAGTCTATTTAGAAAGGGAGCAACTAGCTTAAATCTTTCAAAATTAGGCTCATGTTCAGGTTCAGGCTCTTGGTCATTGGAAGCGGGTGATTGCTGAATAGAGTCACCAGAAGAAGAGAGAATTTGTTCTAGTTCAGGAGTTTCATTTGAAGGCATTCTAACTTGATTATCAACTTATTTTCCTGACCGTAGTGAATGGATTGCATTCACTTGAGCTTGGTAACTTGAACTTGATCTCATGTCTTTAGGGTTGGTCACGGGTTGACTCAGAAATGTTTCTTTTTCTCTCTCACTCATAGTACTAGCTATTTGTCCAATTTGGATTTCTAATCTAGCTATGGCTTTAGTGTTAGAATTGAGAATTTCTCCGGTTGATTGCATAAAGGAATTTAAAGTGTTGGATGTTTGAGTCATCAAGTAAGTAGAATGTGTAGAAGCTTTAATTATGGTTTTCAAACCCTTTTCTAAAATATTGAGTCGTTTATCATGATCAGAGCTTGGATAAGAATGATTTACAGATTGATGATGAGGAGACTGATTTGGATTTTGGTGGTTGAAAATTAGTTTGAGAACTGAAAGGAACTGTGTTTCCCCTAGGAAGTTGTTGGGTTGAAGAGGGAGTAAAATTTTGATTTCCGGAGTAGTTTCCTTGATTCCATGCAAAAATTGGATGATTTCTCCAACCTGGATTGTAAGTTGGAGAAAATGGATCATTCACAGGACGCTGAAATGTAGCGTTTACCTGACCTAGTGGTTGCTTGTTTTCTAAGAGAGGACATTCCTCTGAAATATGAGATGGAAAAAGACAGTTGTGACAACTTGAGGTAGAAACTTGATTAATTTGAGCTGGAGCTCATTCTTTGATTTCTAGGCTTCTAACCTATGCATGATTGTAGCCATCTTTGCTTCGGAGGCTATGTTTGTTTCTAAGGAAAAACCACTAGATTTGGGTTGGGAAACTGATGAAACTTTATCATCATAGTGTTCCCGCTGCATGATTTTCTCAGATAAACTCTCTAAAAAAATCCTAGGCTTCATCAGCAATTTTCTACATGAAATACCCTTGACACATTGATTCTAAGGAAGTTTTTGAAGAATAATCTAATCATTCATAGATGATTTGGCATAATCGCTATTTTTCAAGACCGTGGTGAGGACATTGGATAAGAAGATCCTTAAATTTATCAAAATATTTTCAGAATGGCTCTCCCGAGACAATCTTAAAGTTCTGAATGTTGTTTCGTAGCTTAACTGTTTTGTGGATAGGGAAACATTTCTTCACAAAAATGGTAACAAATTCATCCCAAGCTGAAATAGAATTTGTAGGTAAGCTATACATCCATTTTTTGGCTTTGTCCTTAAGAGCAAATGAAACGAATCTAAGCTTAATTGCATCTTTAGATAAGTCCTTCATCTTAATCATGAGACACACTTCCTCAAACTTAGATATAAAAATGTAAGCATCTTCGGCTTCTATTCCTAAGAATTTTAGAAGCATGCTTATGAAATGCAGTCTAAGCTCAAAATTGGTTCCATTGACATCAGGGAGCTTAATGCAAGACATGATTGAATTCCTAGTTGGATAACATACATCTTGAAGAACGGGTGAATTAGGGGACTAGCCTTTTCGTTGGTCTCAAAAAATGAATCAATACGGATCAAACGATTGGTATTATCCCTAATACAAGTTTGTATACACCAAAATAAATTCTTTTTATAATTTTTTTAATATAAAAAAATTCTTAGAAAAACACAAGTTAGTTGCTTTTAAGAGGGAAAAGAATCTAAAAGATTAAAAAGATGATGATAAAAATGAGTAAGATAAAGGAAAAATCTAACTAAAACAAATCAATGCAATTACTTGTGTCAATCACTTTAAATTTTAGGGTTAAGTCTAGATTCACTAGATGAGCTCCTAACCAAAAATTCTTTTTGTGAAAAGATCAAAATTTACTCGGTCAGTTAACCAGGTAAGGATAGTAGTATAGGGAGATTAAAGATCAATTAAGTACCTCGTTCCTTACGGAGTGCTTTACGCAATCCCTAAACCTTGCCTTAGACACCAACTAATCTAAGTAAACTTGAACCGGCTCACTTAAGAATTTCTTGTTCCTTAATGAGCTCGAATCCTTACGGGCCAACGTCTAATGAGTTTTAAAAAGTTTGGGTTTGTGCAGTGAGGAATTAGTGATTTGTGGGCTAAGAAAAGGGTGATGAAATCCCTCACCTTATCTTGATTAATAGATTTTAACCTTTAAGAATATTTTCAAGTGAGTGTCAAATCAAGTTGCTCAAATCACTTTGGTGAATTCCTACTATTACATGCAATGCAACCCTAAGAATTAAAAGCAACTACAAAAGGATGCAAAAATAAAATCTTTTTATTTTTTTACTAAGGTTAACAATCTAACAAATATGAGAAAAGGAGATTTTTGTTTGAATTTACTATCTTATTAGTAAATGTCCAAGTGTAGGGTGAATTTTTATTATGGGTGACAAAAGTAAAATATTTTTTTCTTTTCAGATCCTAATTATCTCTAATTGTGAGAAACTAACTAAAATAGGCGGAATTAAAAATACTTGAAAGAGAAGTTACCCATGTATAAGCATCCTAGCCTTTTGAAAGCAATTCTTCAATCTTCAATCTTTAATCTTCAATCCTTGATCTTCAAGCTTCAAAGTAGTTCCTTCACACTAAAACACACAAATGAAAGAACCAAAATTGAAAAATTCTAATTACAAGCATCTTCCCCAGCAACGACGCCAAAACTTGTTAGGTAAAATATAAGTGTACCTAAAGTTGCAAGTATATAACTAACAAGTTATAGTATAAAACGTCATCGATCCCATGAGGAAGGTGTTCTAAGAATTAATCAATATCAGTTCTTATATTGTGTGTGTGACAATTAGGAGTGTGATGAATGAGTTTGTTGAGAGAATATGAGAGTGGTTTGGAATATGTGTAAATAAGAGTAAAATAAGATTGAAAGAGGAGAAAGAATGATGAATAAGATGAAGGAAAATAAAATAAATAAATGAAAATCAAGAATAAAGAGAAAAATCAAGAAAGTAAAAGATGGAGGATTTAATTAAAGACATGAGAAATCTAAAATTGAATCCACTAGCTAATCTCACTTATAAAATATGAATCATTCTCTTTTTATCACATTCTACTTTAGATTTATTAAGTATAGACTATCAAACCACTCAAAGAAAGTATAACCTATCAAATTATCATCCAAGTAAAATTAATACTCATGAAAAGAATAACAATTAGCTAGTAATTCTAGAATTCATAAGCACAACCTATCAAATCATTCAAGATAAGTATAGATTATCAAATTCTTCTTCTACTAATTAGTTCTTTATTTGATTATACTAAACATTATCATTTTAAGCACAAGAGAATAATCTAATTATAAAAGACATCAAACTAGTTTCATATAATTTTAGAATTCCTACAAGAATTAGTTCCACATCTTAGAAAATAAAAACAAAGAAAAAACTAAAAGGAAGGAAAACAAAGAAAATAAAACTAATACCAAGAGGGTTCTCGCCTCAAGGTGAATAGTGCAAGAAAATAAAATCTAAATTGCAAAATAAATGCAAGAAGTAAAGACATGAATATAAATCTACTCTACAAAGCAATAGATAAGCATGAAAAGAAAATCATACAAGAAAAGAAAAGAAAATAATAAAAGACAAACCCTCATCTTCATCTTATCTTCATCTTCATTCTCTTTTCATCCTTGGACAAAGAGAAGGAAAAAATGAAGGGGTGAAAATATTTTTTATTAATTACAACAAAAAGTTACAAATTTGGAAAGTCTTCTCAATTAAGAGTAACACTCCTCTCCAAATAGAGTTTTTACAAAATATTTCACACTCAAACCCATAACCTTCTACCCCTATTTATAGCCTACAGAAAGCAACAAGAACCATTAGATTTTACTTGGGTTCCAATGATTAAATCTTAGCCACAAAACAAGTTTGTTACAAACCAATCGGTTGACCAATCAGTTGGCCGACCGATTGGCCAACCGGTTGACCGACTGATTAGAGTTATAAAATTTTGAACATGCAAATAGCTCCATCTCATCGAGATAGGTAATTTTCATATATTATATATTAAATTCTGCCTTCCGGATTGAGAGATATCGTCGTTTCTTTGTGGCGAATATCTTGAACATGATTTTGACTTGATTTCTTTTCATACTGGATCCTTGTTTCTTCAGTTTCTGTGTATTGCTTAGCTTGATTCCGAGCTTCAATAAAAGGTTAAAAAAGTTAGGAAATTTGAGTTGTTTTTATCTTTTATTCATTAATTCTTCATTAACATGCAAATTATGACAAAACATGTTATTAGTGACATATTTATTGATATAAAATAGATAATGAGGGTGTAAAATTGTAATAAAAATATGATTATCAGTAGCGGTAGCTCGTGGGATATCTAAGAAGAATTGACACTTTTTGCAAGTTGAAACGAGCTTCTAGAGTCGGCTATTATGGTGGGCCAATAATATCCTTGTCGAATGACTTTCTGAGCGAGTGTTCTCATTCCTGGGTAATTTCCACAAACACCTTCATGAATTTTCTTCAGGACATTATTAGTTTCACTAGGTCATAAACATCGAAGGTGGGGCCCCACACCATTGTTAGATTAAGACAATAAAGCTAATTGTCTAAAATGAGATAGCGGCAAGCATTCCTCTGTAAACTCTTAGCTTCAGCAGCATCCGAGGGTGTGCTTCCACTTGTCATGAATTAGATGATGGGATCCATCTAACAGGGTTCTGGTCCCATGTCAGCTTGCATGACATTTGTAGAGGTTTCTGCAATGATGGGATAACTGAGTGTGTCAATGTAGATAGGCCCGGAGTGGCCCACGGAGCTAGTCGATGCAAGCCTCGATAAGGCGTCCACTCGAGCATTGTGAGTGTGGGGGACCTGAGCGATTTTGAAGTTGGCCAATTGAGCTAGCAACTCCTTGGCTATCTTCAAGTACTGAGTCATCCTTTTGTCTTTGGCTGCATATTTGTCGTTAACTTGATGAACTACTAATTGGGAGTCAACTAATATGTATAGATTCTCGGCCTTGACTACGAGAGCGGCTCGAAGGCCGGCAATACGTGCTTTATATTCAGCCACATTGTTCGAAGCTGAGAACTCGAAGGTAATAGATTGCTCAGTAACTACACCATCTGGACTGCGTAGAACTATGCCTGCTCTACTGACAGCTTCACTTGATGATCCGTCCATCTTTAGTAATCACCAGGAAGTGAACTCTGGTGAGTCACACTCAGGAGCGGAGCACATATGAGTCGCTATTTTTGCATTTTTCTTTCTTACAGATACTGGCTGGTCAGAGGGTGGGGCCACTACTTGTTCACCATCTGGCGAGGTTGATTATATGAGGAAATCATCAAGAGCTTGCACTTAATTGTTCTCTGAGGTTCAAATCATGCTCGCTGAGCTCGATTGATGATGCAACCATTCTCCCCTAGGTGGTAGGACTCCCTAGAGCTTTCTTCAAAGGTAGGCTGGTCCGAACAATAATGGAATGTATTTGAAAGTAGGGACGGAGCCTACGAGCAGTTGTGATGAGGGTGAAGGATGCCTTCTCGATCAGTGGATAGTTCAACTCTCCTGCTCTGAGAATTCGACTGACATAATACACTGGCTTTTGAATATGGTCCTCTTCTCGAACTAGTACAGAGCTGACAGCTTCGGGGGAGATGGCTAAGTAGAGATATAGGGTCTCTCCCTCTAGAGGTTGACTCAATAGTGGCTTGGTACTCAAGTATTCTTTGAGCTCCCTGAATGCAGTGCAGCACTCCTCTGTCCACTGTATTGTTTTCTTGAGATCCTTTGTTCCCCCTTAATATCTTAAAGAAAGGGAGACTTCTCTCTACTGACTTAGAGAGGAAGCACCCTTAAATGGCTATCTTGCTGTTGAGCATCTAAATGTCCTTCATGGTGCGCGGTTCGGGTAGTCACTGAAAAGCAGCTATTTTCTTAGTGTTGATCTCAATACCTCTTTAGGTGATCATGAACCTAAGGAATTTTCCCGACTGCACTCTGAAAGGACACTTGGCTAGGTTCAGCTTCATGCAATAACGCCGAAGGACATAAAAAGTTTCGTCAAGATCGGCTATGTGCGCGGAAACTAGCTTTGACTTTACCAAAATGTCGTCCACGTATGCTTCCACATTGTGGCTGATTTGAGGTCTGAAGATCTTGTTGATCAATCTCTGATATGTTTCTCCTGCATTCTTGAGTCAGAAGGGCATGACTTTGTAGCAATACGTCCCTTGGCTAGTGATGAAAGACGTCTTCTCTTGATCATGCTCCGCCATGAGGATCTGATTGTACCCTAAGAAAGCATCCATGAAGCTCAGTAGCTTATGCCCCGCACTCTCAGCCAACAATTGGTCTATGCGTGGTAAAGGGTAGCTATCCTTTGGACAAGCTTTGTTGAGGTCAGTGTAATCTACGCACATTCTCCACTTGTTGTTGGCTTTCTTTACCAGCACCACATTGGCTAGCCACTCTGGATACTGAACTTCTCGGATAAAACAGACTTTCAAAATTCAGTCAACTTCCGTTGCTGCTGCTTTCTGCCACTCAGGACCAAGGTATCTTTTCTTTTGTTCGACTGGCTTGCTATGTCAGTCGACGGAGAGTTCATGGCTGATGATATTAGGGAAGATGCCTGACATATCTTCTGATCCCCAGGAGAACACATCAAGGTTTGCTAGGAGGAAAGAAATTAATGCTCCCCGCAATGTTTTGTGAGATTTGATCCTATCTTGAGCATCTTCTCACCTCCGCTGTCGATTGGGATGTCATGTAAGTCCTCAATGGGGGTCGTCCTTTCTCTCTCCATGTTTTTCTCAAGCTGGAGACCCATCTTCTCGATGGGCATGGCTTCGGCCACCCCCTTCCCCTTAGTTGAGAGCACATAACAGGCTCGGGCTTCTCGTTGGTTACTCTTAACCACACTAATTCCTTCAGGGGTTGGGAATTTGATTGTCTAGTGATAGGTGGAGGGGATGGCCTGCAAGAGATGAAGAGAAGTCCTGCCCAGCATGACGTTTTGAGCTGACTTGATGTCCATGACCACAAATTGGACATCAACTGTCGACTGACAGGGGGGTGACCAACTGTTAGGGGGAGAGTGATCAACCCTTCCAACAGTTGAGAGTGTCCTGTGAAGCTAATGAGAGTGCTTCTAAAGGGTAGCAATTTGGATCGATCAATGCCATGCGGTTGAATGCATCTAGAAATAGAATATCAACAGAGCTCCCGGTATCCACCATGATCCTCTTCACCTCGAAACCTCAATATTGGTTGAAATGACAATGGGGTCGTCATGAGGCATCTCAACACCTTCCAAGTCGTCGTTGCTGAATGAAATGGACATATCCATTTGAGGTTTCTTGTCACAGGTCTCAACTCTTAGAGAATGCTTAGCATATCTCTTGCAAGCATTGTTGGATTCCCCTACAAAAGTGGGACCGTCACTAATAGGGGGAGAGTGATCAACCCTCTTCTGGTCACCTCGATAATCAGGTGCTGGTTGAGGTCGAGGTGACCAGAAGAGGGTCCTCCGCTCATTTCTCCTGGGAGGTGAGTCCCTCTTATCCTTCTGTGCAACTAGGTTCTTGAAAAATCCTCTCTAGATGAGGTCTTCAATGTCTCTTTAGAGGACATGGCAGTCGCTAGTATCGTGACCATAGTCCCTGTGATATCGATAGAATTGCCTCATATCTCTCTTCCGAGGATCCGATCTCATCTACGGAGGAGGTGTAGTAAAGAGTCCTACATCCTGCACTTTATCAAAAGCCCTAAAGAGAGATGTATTGAGGACTGTGAAGACCGGAGGAGGAGCTGCTACTCTACTCTCATCCCTCTTGTCAAACCAACCATTGCGATTGTTGTTTCTGGGTGGAGGCTTCCTCAAAACATTTCTAAGCTCTTCCTATCTAGGGGAATTCTAGGCTGACTTAATTGGTGACAGGGCAACCATTGTCATGGTTAGGGCTACGAATGGAGTTGGCTGAGCCAATAAGGGAGCTACTGGCGCCGCATAGGGGTTGGCCGATGGTGTGGGAATAGCACCCTGACTGGATTCCGCTGTAGCCACTGCAGCTTTATAAGCTTCGGCATCTTCCATATTCATGTAACCATGAGCCTTGGCCATCAAGTGCTCATACTTTCTAACTAGTTTCCTAGCGAGAGCTTTTGATAAATTGCCTGACCGCAATCCTGCTACTAGAGCTGTCATGGCGACTCGACTACCTAGATCTTCAACCTCTAACTTCTTTACCTGAAATCTCTTGAAATAGGCTCTGAGATCTTTATCAGGCTCTTGTTTGGTGTGGATGAGCACGTGAGGAGGTAGCTTAGGCTTGGAGTCAGCCAGAAAGTAGTGAATGAATTTTCGACTGAGCTCCTCAAAACTGCCAATAGATTTCTTCTCCAGGGCATTCCACGAAAGTTTGGCACTCCCTATTAGTATGACTGGAAAGTAACGACAGATGGTGGCCTCGATCTCTTACAACATGCTCATAGTATCAAAATAATTTTGAACATGTTCTACTAGGTCAACCTCACCCTTGTATTTCTCTATAGTTGGTATCTTGAATTTCTCGACAGATGCCTTCATGATTGAGTCAGTGAAAGGGGTACTCCCCCTAATGGCATCGGCAATGGGCCTATATGCCTGATTGCAATCACCTATTTGCTCATGGGCTGAGGCGGCTGTTCCTGTGTGTTCTGTGTGAGGGAGTTTTGAGGCTTCTGCTATTGGATCCATCTTGCGGTGACTGGGGCTAGGGCTCTTAGTTGTTGCCTCCCAAATTTGAAGTTGTCGGGTAGGGTTCATACGAGGAGCCGGCTGCGTCTGTAGTGGTTGAGATGCATGTTCCTAGTAGTCCCTTCTTGGATTCGCGATAAGAGGAGTTTCCAATGACGGCACGTGCTGCATAGTGAGATGATGAGCCCCATGGGTGGTAGAGTGGCGGCTAGTGGAAAGCTGGGGTGCAGCTGAGGTGGCTTGTTGCACCGCTGGAGCGAGGAAACGATTGAAGAGCTCGTCAGCAAAGGCCATGAGCTAAGCTTGCATTGTTTGGGTGATCTTCTCAGTGGATTCTAGGAGTTGGACTTGAGTAAAATAGCCCATTGATAGGTTTTCCAACCTGGTAAGATTATCAGCACTGGATATGGTTCCTAGAAGAAGAAATGAGGCCCCATGGTGGGCGCCAAACTGCTGATGTCAGAGATCACACGGTCAATAATCACTGTTAGATTAGTGTTCGAATGAGTGGGTTCTGCTCTCTCTTCTAATGCCCGGTGGTTTGGTGGGAGAAGAAGCTCTTCTGCACCAAAAGAAGACCAGTGAAAGGGTGGAGTTGGGATCTCTGGTGGTCCCTCCGACGATCAAGTTAGTATGTGTTTTTGGTAATAATAGAGATGTAGATGTATTTTTAGAGAAAACGTTCTCTAGATTAGATTGTCTACCTTTTTGGTATACAATTCCCTATTTATATGGAGATCGGAGGGTACTTGCGTCACTTTGGCTGATAATAAGCTGAGGAATGAGTCAGCCCTACTTCCACGTGTCAATCTAATGATTAGACAGAGGTATGCATAAGCGGTTGCGATAGACAGCCCTAACAGGTGTTGGTTGCAAATTGGCTCAGGAGTTAATGTTGTTTCCTTATCATTAATGGAATGGAATTAGCGATGACTGCAGCCGGAATGGCTCAAGGTGTCTTAATTATCGTGAGAGATGGGAAAATTAAGGTACTGATCATACATTCAATGTGATATCGACGTATTGTCAGGACCAAACTCAACGCAACCGTCATTTGAGATGAGTGCTCAAAGTGATCTACTGGGGAATGGTGTCGAGCATCTAAGAGATCGACTAACACTGCCATTCACGCCATCCATGAAGATAGTTGATCAAAAGATCGACTAGTATCAGCAATTGAGTCGCTTTATGGAGGCAGCCGACCAAAGGGTTGACAAATACCACCTTTCGAGTCGTCCATGAGACTGTTAATCTGTATGGCTTAAGCAAAGGGGATGAGCCATTTTCCTAACTCGGTAGGGTGAGTCCAGGTAACTCCTAATAAAAAGATTAAATTGCTCCTTTATCTGATGTATGGACTTCCCCCTATAATCAAGAATTAGTAGTAAAGAAAATGTTCAGGACCATAATAATTTCGGTATTAGTTAACAATCATTGAATTAAAATTTTACAATTTTGGTAATTTGAAATTTACACAAATTTTGGTACTATTTCAGATATATTTTGAATTATAATAATTTCCCTTAATTTAAATATTTGTGAGCACTATCTAAAATATATTGTAATATTTTAAAAAATAGAAAATCGATTTTCAAAAATATATTGTAATTGCTGCAATATTTTAAAAAACTAAAAACATATTTTCAAAATATTTATTTTGATCATGGTAATAATTTAAAAAATAAAAATATTTTTAAAAATATATTTTAATTGTTGAAATATTTGAAAAAGCTAAATATATATTTATTGTGTAAAATTCATGATTATTTTAATTACAAAAATATTATAAATAATCAAAAATATATTTTCACAACTATCTAAAAATGTAATAAAACTTAAATTACATTTGGAAATTAGTAAAATAAAAAATTCTAGTTATATAAAAAGAAATAAAATAAAAATGTAATTTATAGATTGGGTAAAAAAATTATTTGAGTTAAAATTATAATTTTAGTATTATTTAACAACTGTTTTGAAATTTAAATAAATTTTGGTATTATTTTAGATATATTTTGAATTATAATAATTTTGCCTAATTTGAAAAATTGAGAGTACTATCTAATTTAGGTAGTTAAATTAAAGTAAGTTTTGATAGTTTAAATTGGTAATTTGTATTTAGTAAGATCAATTTGTCAATTTGAAATTTAATAAAATTTTGGAATTATTTCAATAATAATTAAATATTTTAAAATTAAAATAATTTGAAATGATTTAAAACTTTTTGAACATGAACTAAATTAGGTAGTTAAGTTAAAGTAAGATTTGGTAATTTAAAATTTACTAAAATTTTCGTATTATTTAATTTAAAAGTTGTTGACATAAAATCGCTAACCAAAATTATGAATTCAAAAAATATTGACATAGTTTTGGTTGTTAAAGTATTATAATTAAAATTTTTTAATTTTAGAAAATTTTTAAAAATTTAACATTAAGAAAATAGATATTCAAAAGTTTTTTATAATTGCTGTAATGTTTTTAAAAACTATAAATATTTTTTTTAAAATATTTTCTTAATTGCTATAATATTTTTTAATCTAATTAGATCTAGTACTAGAGATATTCTAATTGATTATATTTGAATAACTAATTTGAAAAGAAATGCCTGGGGAATTGATTTTTATTTATAATTTAAATTAGTTACTAAAGACATTGCTAAAGATATTAGTTATTAAAGATGTTCCCAAAGATATTCTAATTAATTATAAATTAATTTTTTCTATAACTGAATATTTGATTATACATCAATTTTTTTTACATCTAAATATCTGATTTGAATTAGATACTAAAAGTATAGCCAAAGATTTTCTAAAAATTTAAAAACACCTAAATACATTTTCAAATATTTATTATAATTGCTGTAATATTTTTAAAAGCTAAAAATATTTTTTTATTTGTAATTATTAATCTCTATAATAATTTGAAAACTAAAAATATTTATTATAATTGCTACAATATTTTTAAAAATTAAAAGTATTTTTTTATTTATAATTTTAGGAGTAACAATTTAAAAACCCAAAAATACATTTTAATAATATATTTTAATTGTTGTAATATATTAAAAAAATTAAATATATATTTATTGTGAAACTTTTAAGATTATTGTAATTGCAAAAATGTTATAAATAATCAAAAATATATTCTCACAACTATCTAATAATGTAATAAAATCCAAATTAAATTTGGCAATTAATAAAAAATGTCCATTTATATAAAAATTATAAAAAAATCAAATCGTATTTTGTAGATTAGAATTAAAACTCAAGTTCTAAAAAATTAATATCTTTTATAACAATTAATACTGAAAAAATATTATACAAATTAAAGTATAAATTATATTGGATGGGGGTAGATGAAATACCTATATTATTTCGTACAAGCAATTAAAGAGCAATATGTTGAAGGTAAAACTACGTAGGCAAAAAACCAGCAATCTAAAGAAAGTTTTTTTTAAAACAATTAAAAGCGGTAAAAAAATAATACACAAATTAAATTAAAATAAATAATTGCTGTAAAATTTTAAAAAGCCAAAAAATATGCATTTAAAAAAATTTAATATCTAAATATATTAAATACCTGAATTATGTTCTCCAAGCAATAAAAGCGTCGTGGGTTGAAGATTAAAAATCACTGATTTGTTTTTCTACAGTAATACAAAAACATATTAAAAATATTAAATTGAAAATAACTATTCAAGTGTTGCTAAATAAGTACCTGAATAGTCTTTCTCCAATTAACAGTGTCTTGGATTGTAGATAAAATATTAGGGAGTTTTCTTCCAAGCAATTAACGAACCATGGGTTGAAGATAAAATTACATAGGAATTAAAAACCAACAATCTAAAAAATAAAAATTCTAAAACAATTAAAATAAAACACATAATACACAAATTAAAATAACATAAATATTGGATGGTGTTAGATTAATTACCTGATGTATTTTTTGAAGATCAAAAATACTAATTTGGAGAAGGAATTAAAACCCAACAATCTGAAAAATAAAAAATTTGAAAATAATTAAAATAAAAAAATACACAAATTAAAATAATATAAATATTGGATGGTGCTAGATTAATTATATGATGTATTTTTTATAGATTAAAATAATAATTTAGATTTATGTAAAAACAATTGAGAGGGGAAAACCGAAATATAAAAAAATTGAGACACGAAGAGTGGCTAGAAAACTAAAATTAAATTTCGGGATAAATAGATTTTTTGGTTTTCAAGAAAATCGAAATGGATATTTTTTTTCCATATATCGAAAAAATGCCTAAATGAGGGGATTCAATTTTATTTATAATTTGAATTAGATACTAAAGATATTGCCATAGATATTCTAATTGATTATAAATAGATTATATATATACATATACACACACACACATACATATACATATACATATAATCGTTTGAATTAAGGATTGAGATATAATAGCAATTTAAATGGACGGATTAGATGATATGACACATGTCAAAAAATTAGAGAGGAGAATATGAGGTGTCATTCTCTGATGAGTTTTTAAACTTTTTTGTTTTGCTTTAATGTATGCATAAGTAAAAGATATCAGAAAACGATGAAGTATCTCTCATAATCATTTTTCAAACATGCAAAAGAAACTATTCGAAATATTGACAGGCATGCAATATATCACGTATATTCAAACTTTTCAAGATACGTTTGGATAATCTAATCCTTCATCTTTATCAATGTGGAACATCACCTAGAAGATTAGCCCACCATCACAAAAAGTATAATATGCCACTGAGGATCTAAAGTCTTTATCAAAAGATTTTGCCAAAAATTAATCAAAAAGACGTCGCCCTTACAAATTCTGAAGTTTCCACTTGAAGTGATAGGACCGAAAGAATTTTGTTTCATTCCATGGTGAATACACACACACATAACAAGCAACAACCTCTTAGGGTAAGTCTAGAACAGGTTGAGGCATGTATTTCATTATATTTTTCTGGTTAATTATAGAAAATTCCTTGGAACTTTTGGTGAGTTGAAGTAAAATCCCCATCAACTTTTTTATTGTGCTAAACCCCCCATGAACTTTTGGGGAGTTGCCGTAGCACCCATGAACTAATTATTTAGTTTCACATAAAAATTTCTCATTTAATCTCCAAATTAAAACCATCGATTATAACATCTCCTCTGACAGGCATGTGCCAAAGCAATGAAAATAATTCATTGCCCCCAAATAACTACCTATTATTCTTTTTCAATAAAAAAGTATCTTTTTGGGACTAAGAAGAAATTTTCCGTCTTCTTCTTTCGCCAACTGCTTGCCAGTAACATGCTAGAGTGATGGTGGAAATATAGAGATTAAAATATAAAATTTTAGGTAAAATTTTATGAAATAAAATAGTTCATGGAGATTATGTGCAACTACGCAAAGGTCATGAGCGTTTAGTAAAATAAAAAAAAGCTGATGGGGATTTACTACAACTCCTTAAAAGTTCTTACGCATTTTCTGCAACTAACCCTTATTTTTTCTAATCATGTGCTAACTTTTTCTATTAAAGAACTTTATACTCTCCATATAATTAAGACTTAGATGGTTATTAATATGACGGTTGAAAATGTGGTAAAAGCGTTGTTTTCTTTGCACCGTCGTTACATAACTCTCATGTCTGGATATGAACGAATATATATATATA
>JBAKGM010000200.1:28536423-28548391 GCA_037177215.1 Asparagus racemosus
AGTGGTGAAAAGTCGCAATAAAAGTAATCACATCAAAGATCTCAGGATGGTATTTGATCTCATGCGAAGTCATCAATTGAAGATAAATCCTACTAAGTCTTTCCTGGGAATGGCCAGCAATAAATTTCTTAGTCTCGTTGTCACATCAAAGGGAATCCATATCAACCCTGACATAGTGAAGGCAATCAACGAATTACAACCCCCGAGAAACCTTAAAGAACGTAGAGGGTTACAAGGATGATTGGTTTATGTCAGACGCTTTATTTGGAATCTTGCAGAAAAATGCAACCATTGTCCAAGCTCACCCAAAAAGGTATTTCGTTCATATGGGACGATGCTTGTCAAAAGGCCTTTGAAGATATCAAAGCATACTTATCAAATCCTCCTATTCTCGTTGCATCAAAATCAGGGAAACCATTCTTGATTTATGTCAGAGTAACAAACCATTCATTAAGTACCTTATTAGCACAAGATGATGATAATGGTCATGAGCAGGCAATCTATTATCTGAGTAGGATAACGGTGGGTGCTGAATCTCGATATCTCATTATCGAGAAAGAATGTTTAACCTTGGTATTTGCAGTTTAGAAAATGCGTCACTACCTGGTTGGACAAATGGTACATGTCATCTCGGATGTTAATCCAATCTGAATATTCATGACGCAATCGGCCTCCTTGAATTGGCGATTAGCGAGATGGGCATTGCTCCTCTTGCAATACGACATCCACTTCAAACAACAAAAGTCGGTCAAATTTGTGACATTTTAGAAGTCTGACCTAGCAAGGACAAAGCTAAAATTTATGAAGACTTACCTGACGAAACCTACGAGGTCAACCATCATTCTCGCAAGCGTGTATGGCAATTATATTTTGATGGCACCTCCTGAGCAACTCATGTAGTAAGTTTTCCTGAACAATCGAAGATCTCTTCGGGAGTCGGGGTTGTTCTGTTATCACCCAAAAATCATGCGATACCCCGAGCTTATTCATTGACGGAACCATGCTCCAACAATATGGCTGAGTACAATGCCCTATTAATTGGACTTAGTTTTACCAAGGAGTTAGGGGTGGAATATTTGGAGGCTTTCGGAGACTCTCAGCTGATTGTTAATCAGATCTGAGGAGAGTATGAAGTCAGAAACCCAGATTTAATCCCATATTATGAAGCAGCAATAGAGATGGCAGAATCATTCGAAAGTTTCTTCATCGAATATATACCACGTCTCCATAATGCCTATGCAGATGCACTAGCAGCATTAGCTGTTTCGCTAGCGCAACCCCCGAAACAGAACAATTGACTACTATGAGGACGCATCAACTTTTCATATCGGAATGCGCTTTGGACATCAAAGAAGTGCGTGCCACTTTAACCAAGTTTGAACCTCGAGACTGGCATTTTCCCATTATATATTATGTCTTATACGGTATTTTACCAGAAGATAAAAAAGAAAGGGAATCAGTCTGAAGAAGGGTGCCGATATTTTATTATAACACCGCAACTCAAGCGCTCTATCATCATACATATGATGGTTTACTACTCCAATGCCTTTCAACCGAGGAAGCAGAAGAAGCCCTCAATGAAGCACATGATGGGACTTGTGATGCACATCAACCAGGTCCTAAGTTAGAAGATCGACTAGGGAGATTAGGCTATTAATGGCTGACCATGATCAAAGCTGCAATTGTATATGCAAGATGGTATCACGCATGTCAAATACATGCTAACTACATGCATCAACCGCCAGAAGACCTACATCCGTCAACCACTTTCTGGCCATTCGAAACCTGGAGAATGGATGTGGTGGGACTTATCTTCCCCCATCAGCAAAGAGAGACCGCGTTATTTTAGCAATCACGGATTACCTCTCTAAATGGGCTGAAGCAATTCCGCTCAAAGAAGTCAAGACGAGTGATGTCATCAAATTCATTAAACACCATATCATTTCTCGCTACGGTGTCCCATGACGAATTGTGCATGACAACAGCCCCTAATTTGTCAGCAATGCCTTTCTCAAATTCTGCGACAAGTTCAGGATCCAAGATGTTTCATCTACAGCTTATAATCCTACTACGAATGGTTTAGTTGAAGCTTTCAACAAGACCATCATCAAGATCTTGGCAAAACTAATAAAGACCAATAAACTAGATTGGGACGATAAGCTTGGCGAGTCTCTTTGGGCTTATCACACCACGATCCGAACACCAACTGGGGTCACCCCATATTCCTTAGTATACGGATGTGAAGCCATCCTACCATTAGAGATACAAATCCTATCCCTTCGTATCGCACTTGCGACGGGAAATGACAGATGATGAGTAACATCTGAAGCGTCTTGAAGAGCTTGAGATGTTAGATGAAAAATGCTTGGAAGCTCAATAACAAATTGAGTTATACCAGGCCAGAATTTTCAAAGTCTTCAACAAAAAAGTCTAGCATCGGGTCTTCAAGGAAGGAGACTTGGTACTCGCCGTCCAGCGACTAATGATACTTAACTCCAAGAAGAAAGGCAAATTCCAACCTAAATGGGAAGGACAGTTTATAATTGATATGGTCTACTCAAATGGAGCATATCGGTTGATCACCCAACACGGTGATAAAATTATGATGCCAATTAATGGGAAGTTCCTGAAAAATTAGTATCCTTAGTGTACTCAGGATAACCCGTTTTACGATGAAGGACCCAGGCTTATCATATCATCATAGCCAAGAAATACCTTTCACCAATCTTGGATGATTAGACTTTTGAATAATCACGGTCTCCAAACTTCCACTTGGTCAAACCTTTGAACAGTTAAGACCAAAATCAAAATTTCTTTATCATTACTCCCACTTGAACTTGCCAACAGTTAAGGCCACCAACAATATCAAAATCTTCCATTCTAGTATCGGGTTCGTCTCTGCCCCAAGAGGAGACAAATTTGAACAACCAAACCTTTTGAGTACTTAGATTTCTCTAAATTTCACCTTTTACTCACGTGAGTTAAAAGGCCCCTTTTTTTGAGTCTAAGCCACGTGGCCCGACTCCAATTGATTCTCGAAGTGGAGATCTCACTTTGAGTTTCTTTACAAATTCCCTGGCACACGTGTGTTTGGAATCTTTCGACTCTCAGTTCACGTGAACAAGGAGTTCTCAATTGAAGCGGGAGATAAGAAAATACCTTCTTCTTCTTCATAGCGGGTTCGTCTTTGCCCCAAGAGAAGACAACAATTTCAAAGGCCTATATGATTTGTTAAATCTACGCCTATTTACCCGTAGTAGGTGTTATTCATGTCCTTAAATCAGGAATAAGTCAGCGTCTAACACACACCGTCGGGTAGTCAATTCCCGTGATAATTGACAAAGTCTACTTGTTCAGTATTGTAGCAAACAAGTTTATGTATTTACTACATAGCCAGTCTCATTACTGACTTAATGATTTGTTAAATCTACGCTTATTTGCACGTAGTAGGTGTTATTCCTGTCCTTAAATCAAGAATAAGTCAGCGTCTAACACACGCCGTGGGGTAGTCAATTCCCGTGATAATTGGCCAAGTCTACGTATTCAATATCATAGCAAACAAAGTTTATGTATTCAATACATAACCAGTCTCATTACTGACCTAATGATTTATTAAATCTATACCTATTTACGCATTGTAGGGATGTAGGCATTGAAAATCACTTATCAGTACCCGAATGAGACTCATGACGGTGGATTGACAACTGACGACCCATCTAACGATGTGATCAATAACCGCTGACGATGTAACTGCACCACAAAACGCATAAAGCGAGTTGACGAATGCATGAAGTGAGTCAGCAAGGCATACAAGTCAACGAAGTGACGTACCGTGGAATAAATCTAATGACGAAGCTTCAGATCAGTAAGATTTGACAAGGCGAGTCAACCGGACTCAGACGTCGACAAGATGGAATCAACCAGACTTAACCCGTCAATGGGATTGGACCGATCGATATTCGATTCAACGAGAAAATCGATCAGATACACACTCGAACACAATGGTGACACCATCGAAAGAAAACTATGCGAGAAAAATGTCTAGAAAACACCGGAAAACACCAATTAAGGACCAAAACAATGTTTCGGCTAAGGCCGGGACACCATTTGGTGTCTCGGCCTGACCGAGACACAATTTGGTGCCTCAGCCATTTAGCCGAGACACCAAATGGGGTCTCGGCTAAGTTGGCTAAGAGACCTAGGTGCCCGGCCACAGAATCCCCCCCTCACCTATAAATAGAGAGGGGGGTCTTCTTTGGAAAGGGTTGAAAAAAGTTGGAAAATCCGGAGCTTCAGGCGAGATCCACGCGAGTATTTGCACAGATCCGAGTGTCTACAAAATCAAAAGGCCAGATCCAGATCTCAATCAAATGAAGAATGCCTTCGACTTCAGATCTCGTCGATGAGGGGAAGATCAAGAGCAGATCTACATTAGATCTATGGCGTATCCCTCTAGATCTAAGCTTAGTCTTAGTCCCGAGAAGAGCCGTGAAATTACTTGGTCGATTTTACCTGCTTTAGGCGATCTATTTCCTTCGTGAAATAGTCCCCTCATCCCCGTAGATCTCTACTTAGATCAGATTACGCGGTGGTCCACGGACACAAAAAGTCCCCGGCATAGGCAAAGACACCCACGCAAATAAGGATCTGATAAACAGATCCCGCATTTGTTCAACAACTGTAAGAAAGTTATAATCTTTTTTCAGTTTTCATTATAAGATTTATAAAAAGGCGAGATTTTTATCTGAATTTCGTTGTAAAAAATAAATTTATAACGAGTTCAAATCAATGACAATCGAACTAACTTTTCCAGCGAACAAGCTAGCGACCATAGTAGGAGCCACCAGCCTCAGATCCAAGGTCGTAGTGTCGCAGCCACGGATCCCAATCTCGGTGGAAGAAGAGGTTGAGTTTGAATTCGACCAGCAGAAGTTTGAGGAGTATCTCTCCTCCTCCTCCTCCTCTAGATCTGCTTCTCCCCGTCGGTGCAAGAAGATCTCTGCGGCAAGGAGAATCTATTGGGCCTCAGATGCAGAGTCCCAGGATGATGAATTTAACCCCACTGTCGCCAGTAGCGGTAAAATTTCCTCGGTGCCCGCAACCCAAGTTCCCCTAGCACTCGAGATGACCGCCGATGGTGTGCCCCAGCTCTCTAAGCGGGCATGACAGAAGCGACGACAGAGCATGGCTCGCAGGTTCGCCAAGGCCATGAATTCCAGGGATGGGATCCGCTACGAGGCAAATCTAAGATCCAGACTAACGTAGAGGCTCCAGCCTCGAGTAATTAATGGCCCCTCCAAGCCGTCGACAAACGAATGGGTCCGGGTCAAATGAAACTGTTCCACACTTTAGGAGTACATTCAAAAGTGCCGCGCACTCCTCACGCAAGCACGGGCTTTGGTGCAACAAGCCCGCAAGTTGAAGAAGGAAGAGGTGGCCAAGAAGCCACTAACAAGCCGCTAGGTCTAGAGGCCCAAGTCCATCGGCGCTCTAACCGTGACGAACACAGCATCCAAGCCTAAGTCTGCCAGCACCTCAAATCTTGCCATGGCACCCAAACCAAAAGTGGCAGGCATCCTAACGCCAACTACCCTGGCGCCGAGGCTAAAATCCACCGACGCCCCAATCCAAGTTGCCTCGGCGCCGAGGTCGCCTCTGGCGTCTGCATCCAGATCTTTGGCAAAGCTAATTCCTACTGCGGCTAGCAAGCCAACCATCAAGGAACACTTGGGTATGTTGAGGAAATCACAGGTCACTCCTAATGCAGGAGGTCGCACCCACCTCAATAAGGACAGGGAGATTCTTGCAGCTCCACTAACCGGACTAAAAATCAAACTCTGAGAGTCCGCCGAGACTTCACACCCACACAGGCGAATGTCAAGGTTAGTCACTTTTGGCAGCTTTAATGAAGCAGTCTATCCTCAGAAGGAGACATTTTCGTCCAACGACATCAACGTTATACCCGAGAGTTCGTGTCAACACACAATGGGTTGCTCTGGCACTCATGCCGGTGAGCTGTACTATCATACTGGGGGTACCGGAAGTTCCTGAAAGAGGAGTTCTCCCGAGAAGCCTGCACATTGCCCCTGTTCCCGGCTGATCAAGGCGGTACTATCAAAGTGTAGCTGTAAGAAAGCCACTCCAGAAAGGGTGTTGGCCTTCAACAGACTTAGCGACAGACCACTGAAGCTCAGCTCTAGACGCTTCCGCAGGAGAACATTAGTGACTCGAAGGAACGAACTGCCCAGATTCACAAACAACATGACTAGCAGAGGGGCATCGAATTGTACAGGTTCCCGATCATCCGACCGGCTTACTCGATTCCGCACCAAGACTATCCGACGTTCCAATTATGACAAAATCCTAAAAGGGTTACCGTCTGATGATGAAGTGTCGGATACTGACTCTGCAATGGCTTCCTACAATACAGTTTCCAGTGAGGGGCAACCCTGAGAAGCCCTAATGATTAGTCTCGAACATGCAGACAAAATGCTCGAAGAAGCGATGGCCAAGCAGAAGGAAAACTTCAAGTTCGAAATGGAGATGGCCATGCAGCAAATGTGAGAAATGCATGACCAGCAAATCTAAGCACTGACAAACCGTCAAGGTGAAACCAGTCGTCACAACAACGTCAATCAAGTTGACAGTGACACTGGCAGGGAAGAAAAGCATGGTGGTAGACAACCCCCTGAAGAGCAAAAAGCTAGGGGTAGCCAGGAGAATGCCAGTGGCAATGCTACCCTGAAAAATGAGAAAATTAAAGATCTCGAGAGTAAGATCAATAGATTGATCTCCGCTCAAGAAATCAAGAAGACGGGGATACCATGCCCATACCCGAGAGAGTGGGAGTTGATCCTGTATCCGTCAAAGTTTAGCTTGATTAATTTCACGCCGTTCGACAGAAAGGGGTCCCCCACTCAGCACTATTTACTTCAAGTCTCACTTGGGGGTAATTTCTGGAAACACGCCCTTGATGGTTCGGTCATTCATTGGCACCCTTTGAGGAGCTACCTTCGATTGGTGCCACCGTCTCAAACCTGAGAGCATTACCAGCTGGGATGACACAGAGTCCATGTTTCTCTCCAACTTCTTCGACGGTGATACTGAGATATCCATCAGGACGTTGCTCGATGAGAAGCAAAAAGACGGAGGAATGGTGGATACCTTCGTCAAATAGTTCCTGAACAAGGTGATGAACTGTCGAGATCTGATTATAGAGGAATTTATTCTCCAGACCTGCCACAATAACTTATCGTTTGATGTGCTCGGGCCGATGGGAACAGCACCCTCCACTACATGGAAGGATCAGAAATTGTGCAGGGAGCAAGCCGAAAGGTTCCTCAAAAGAAAAAAGGCGGATAGAGGCTAGCCGATGGCGGAAGCCCCAAAATGCAACTTTGTCCCACGCAGCAAGGGGAAGGAGCAGGCCAGAATGGTGGTCGCAAACCAGACGTTCTAACTACAACCCCAGCAGCAGCAGCAACAGCAGACGCCACAACAATTGCAGTCGATGTGGCAACCAGGGCCGCAGAAGTAGAAAGCCTTAGAGCCGAGATTCTAGAAGTTCTATTCTTTTAGAAACGACGAGATTCCCGATCTCTTCAAGTATCTTGTAGAGAATAACAAGATCAGGCTCCCTCCGATCTAGAATCAAGAGGAGGCAAAGAGAACCAATGACCCCAGGTACTGGGCCTACCACAGGGTAGTTAACCACCCCACCAAAATCATGCTTTAGATTCAAGGATAAAGTCCAGGCCTTGATCAATGTGGGGGTCATTGTGATGAAACCGTCCAAGGAAAAGAAGGTTGAAGCAAATGCCGTGTCCATCAGCTTTGGGTCGGTACCATTGACGTGGTTTGAACCCAAACCTGTAGTGAAGGTGGCAATGAAGATGATGAATGATGACCCGCACAAACAATGCCAAAAAGGGCTCATGCCACATACAGCCCCAAACGGTGAAGTTTTGTGGGTCCACCTGGACCTACTTAAAGATGATTAATGGGCAGCCTCCTCTTCATCCAAGAAAAAATCAAGGAGAAGGGAAAATTGTGCCATGCTACTTCCGCATTCTTAGAAGGAGATGATGAACAGATGGCGATGCTCTAGCTATTCGAGGAGGAACCTGAAGCCCATGCCACCAGGAGCAGGCATGAGTACGAGTACGCGTACAAGTACAAGTACCTAGAAGTTCTTGATCCAAACGCCAAGACGCTGTCGGAACTGGGGGTACCAACAACTCCCCTCACTCGCACCGAAAAGGCACAATAGTAGGAAGCTATCAAAGAAGCTATGGTAAAGTCAAAGGAGAAGCAACCGCAGGAGGTTCATCTCCCGAAGCAGTCTCGGTTTAATCGCCCGATTGGAGAAGACAAACCGGGAAGCTCTAACTCCCCATATCTCTTCAATGTGATGGCTCAACTAGCTAACATACCAGCGAGGATCACTCTATATGAGCTTCTACGACTATCCAAAGAGACCCGGGAAGCCTTACAAGAGGCCTTGGCTAACTCTGAAGTATTCCTTACTCAGATCAAGCCAGCTCCCGAAGAGCCGGAGTCGTCGACACAACACTGCAACCTTGCTGCCAAGCACCTCTCCTACATCATCTTTACTAAGGAGGACATGCAGACGAGCAATTCCAAGCATGATAGGTTGCTGTATTTCACTGGGTACATCGGCTCTAGTGAAGTTAACCGGATCCAAGTTGATCCGCGTTCCGATGTGAGCATCATGCCCTTACACCTCATGTACAGCCTCGGAATTCCTGCCAGTAAGCTGGCATCAACAGGTACAGTGATCTATGAATTTAACACCAGCAGGTCTCGCCTACTCGGTAAAATCTAAGTGAAGTGCCAGATGAGAGATTTGAAGTCAAAAGTCACATGTTATGTGATTAATGCTGAGACTTCCTGTAACTTATTAATTGGTCGACCTTGGATCCACTATAACATTATAGTTCCCTCTACTCTTCATTAGTGTCTAAAATATGTAGACACGAATAATGAAGTTAAGATGGTGGTCACGGACAAACAACCATTTAAGGAGATGGAGAATTATTTTACTGATTCTCTCCTCTACGGTAATGAGTCCGATACTGAATCATCGGCCCAAGGTACGAATAGCGGTGGGGAAGCTGATACCGAAACCGGGCTTGATTATGATGGTGGGTTTGTTTTGAATGACATCGTACCCCTTGTAATCAATCTTGACGATGAAGAATCGTCGGATGAAGGTTGTAATTGGCAACTTGCTGACAAAATAATAAAAGATGATTTAGAGTACCCGTTATCTTTGACTGATGTAATAACATGATTATACAACGATCCTAACTTGCACCTACTAACACGGTCATCCTGCATAACGCAGAAATGGTTCCAAGATCCTTTGGGGCAACACTCATCATCCCAAGAAGAACAAGTGGTGAAAAAGACTTAGTCTACGGAAAAGGAGATGCGGTTCCAATGCCAAATCACTTCTTGGAGGAAGACGTTGATAACAACGAGCCTGTACTCCACACATTCAGATATAGTCTGGAAACACTAGATATCATGAAGAAGTGGGGGTACAACTTGGCGCAAGGAGGAGGTCTTTGCTTCGGACGAGGACCTCAAGTCCCACCCAAAGCGACATATGTCCCGAAAGGGAAGCCAGATAACTACTATGCATTTAGAAGAGGACTGGGGTACGAATCCTCCTTAAAAGATGAATGCTCTTGGTTAATTGACGACTACCTACCCGATGAAGGAGACGGACATTCATCTGATTCATCTGCTTGGGATTCTAACGTCAGCCTGGGCGAAGTCTTCACGGCTCTGATGTCATGACCACAGCTGACCCCGCCACCATAGAGGATGATGAGGAGATGCCAACATGGGAAGACCTGTAGATTCATCACCTGAACATGCAGTTCGAGGGCCGGTTCGAGCAAAGAGAACCCCCCTACCAAAGATATAGTCGTCCAAGTCAATATGGGCGATGAGGCTAATCCAAATCCTATTTTCATGAGCGGTAGTCTTCCCCCAGAAGAAAAGGAAGAATTGATCCCTCTTGTTAGGGAATATATCGATGTGTTCGCTTGAAATTACGAAGATATGCCAGAGCTCGACCCGAATGTGGCAACCTATTGCCTTAAAATCAAGCTGGATGCTAAACCTGTCAAGCAACAGCAAAGACGGTTTCATCCACAAATTATAGAGGCAATCGTGGCAGAAGTGAAAAAGCTCATTGAGTCAGGCTTCATCACAGAAGTACAGCATTTGGACTGGGTGGGAATATTGTCCCGGTACTGAAGAAGAATGGGACAATCAGGATCTATGTCGACTACAGAGACCTAAATGTTGCATGCCCTAAAGATGATTTTCCTCTCCCAATCACCGACGTCATTATCGACAACTCATGTGGATTTGAGAGAATGTCCTTCACGTTCGGCTTTTCGGGATAAAATCAGATCAAGATGCACCCAGATGATGCCAAACATACGGCGTTCAGGACGCCTCTTGGCATTTTTTGCTACATAGTCATGCCGCTCGGTCTGAAGAATGCAGGCACCACGTACCAGCGGGCAATGATGAAGATTTCCCAGGATCATCTCTAGAAACCGGTCGAATGCTACGTCGATGACTTGGTCGTGAAAAGCCGCGACAAGATAGATCACGTCAAAGATCTTAGAATGATGTTCGAGCTCATGCGAGCTAACCAGCTAAAAATGTACCCTGCCAAATCCTTCCTCGGGATGTCAAGTGGCAAGTTCCTCAGCTTCGTCGTCACTAATAAGGGCATCCATGTCGACCCTGATAAAGTGAAGGCGATTCAAGATCTACAACCTCTGAGAAATCTTAGAGAACTCAGGGGGTAACAAAAGCGATTGGCGTATATCTGGTGGTTCATTTCGAAGCTATCCGGGAAGTGCCAGCCATTCTCTAAACTCAATAAGAAAGGTATCTCATTTATTTGGGATGATGCTTGTCAAAAGGCATTCAAGGATATTAAAGTATATCTCACGAAGCCTCCCGTTCTCGTTGCACCGCAGTCGGGTAAGCCGTTCCTGATCTACACTAAGGCCACAGACCATTCGTTAAGCGCTTTACTCTCGCAAGACGACGACGGCGGTCACGAACAGGCAGTATACTACCTGAGCTGAACATTAGTCGGTGCTAAGTCTCGTTATCCAATGATCGAGAAGTAGTGCCTTGCATTAGTGTTCTCGATTCAGAAGATGCAGTACTATTTGGTCAGACAGACGATTTATGTTATCTCCAACGTAAATCCAGTCTGAATATTTATGACCCAGCCAGCCTCCATGACTTGGCGATTGGCGAAATGGGCCTTGCTCTTGTCCCAATACGACCTACACTTCAAACAACAGAAGTCGGTCAAAGGATAAGTAATTTGTGATCTCTTGGCTGCCAACCCAATGACGGACGCAGCCGAGCTATATGATGACCTGCCAGATGAAGCTCATGATGTCAACACTACATCGCACCAACAAGCGTGGTGGTTGTATTTTGATGGAGCTTCTCGAGCTACTAATGTGGCGAGTGCCCCCGGATGTTCTAAGATCTCCGCTGGAGTCAGAGTCGTCTTAGTTTTCCTGGGGAAACATGTCATGCCCCGAGCCTATTCTCTCACCGGACTGTGCTCCAATAACGTGGTTGAATACAATGCGCTACTTATCGGGCTCAGCTTCGCCAAAGAGCTGGGGGTCGAGTATCTCGAAGCATACGGTGATTCACAACTGATAGTCAAACAGATCTGGAGAGACTACGAAGTCGAGAATTTAGATCTGGTCTCCTATCACTAGGCGGCCATTGAAATGGCAGACTCATTTGAAGAGTTCTTCATTGAGTACATTCCGTGCCTTCAAAATGCTTACGTGGATGCATTAGCAGTGTGTGACGCCCCAGGTTTCAACAAGGCTGCAGTCCAAGGTGAAACCCAGAATGTCAAACCTGTCATGCACCAACACCG
>JBAKGM010000200.1:28556264-28586315 GCA_037177215.1 Asparagus racemosus
GCATACAGAAGCTGGTCCAATAGTCTCTCAGCACGTGGAAGAAGGGGCTGACTCAGCAGCTGTCCCTCGAAAGACAAGAATGCCTTCTGAGCTCTAGGCATAAGTAACAGCAAAAACAGTGAACTAAGTAAGTGATTCTTTCTCAGTCAATTTCACTACACATTTTCTCTTATTCTCATTACTGACTTGACTGTCGGAGGGACCACCAGAGATCCCAACTCTAACCCTTCCACAGGTACTCCTTTGTAGATGAACCCCTCGACCGGAGCAACGTCACTGGGTATTAGGAGAGAAGGTGAGCCCTGCGCTCAGAAACTAAACTCACCCCGAGGTTAGTGGCTATTCGATTACAAACATCAACAGTTTGGCGTCCACCGTGGGGCTACCTTTCTTCTTCTTGCAAATATGTCCGACGGTGGTGATCATTCAAGGTTAGGGAACCTACCATTAGGCTACGTCACTCAAGTCCAGCTCCAGGAATCCACTGAGAAGATCACCCAGACCGTGGAAGCCTAGCTCAAAGCCTTCGCTGACGAGCTTTTTAGTCACTTCCCCGTGGTAGCAGCCCAACCAAATACCTCTGCAGGGGGCCAGCCCTCGGCTAGTCGCCACTCTACTACCCATGGAGGCTAGCCAGGGACCATGCAGCAGGTCCCGCTCCCAGAGACTCCTCATCCCAATAGATCGAGGAGAGACTACGCTACATAACCGCTACAGATGCAGCCAACCCAGCGTGCCGGTCTTGGACATCGTGCACTCTTCTTTGACGACGTGACTGATGAAAGCCCAGCTTTTGGCCAAGCCCCCAAGGAACTAGTGTGTGCGGCCTCGAGGCCCCACGTCACGCCGGCCACCCTGGCCAAGATGACTCCTAACCCTCCAGGCGGCTACAACCAGGTGTACCAACCAATCGCCGACGCTATCAGAGGGAATACTCCTTTCACTGGCATCATCATGATGGCGCCGACAGAGAAGTTCAAAATGCTGACCATGGAGAAATATGGTGGCGACAAAGACCCGACAGAGCACATCCATGACTACCACAACACCATGATAATGATGCAGGCGCCAGAAGCAACCATCTGTCGTTGTTTTCCAGTCACCTTGGCAGGGAGCGCCAAACTCTGGTGGAACTCCCTGGAAAAGAAATCTATCGGGAGCTTTGAGGAGCTCAGCAGAAAGTTCGTCCACCATTTCTTAGCCAACGCCAAGCCCAAGCTGCCGTCTAGTGTACTCATCCAGACCAAACAGGAGCCGGGCGAGAGTCTTCGTGCCTACATCAAGAGATTCCAGGTGAAAAGACTAGAGGTGGACGACCAGATGAATAAAGTCGCTATGGCGGCTTTGATGGCTGGGCTACAACTGGGGGATTTGTCCAAATCCCTCAATAAAAAGCCGGTCAAAAGTTATGAGCAGCTGATGTCAAAAGCTCATGCTTACATGAACATGGAGGAAGTTGAAGCATATAAAGTTGCAGAGGTAGGGTCCAGCAAGCTGACTACCCTGGCCTCCCCAACTACTCACCAAGCTCCCCAACTGACTTTATATGCAACCCCTCCAGCTCTTGCTGCCGCACCCGCCAAACTGACTCAAGTCCCGTCTCGGCAGGAAGAACCCAGGAATGCTCCAAGGGACCCGCCCAGGAACAACCGCAATGGGCAGTTCGACACGAGGGAGGATAGGAGAGCAGAAGTCGCCCCCTAGTCTTCACAGTCCTCAACACTTCCCTCTCTGGGGCCCTTGACAAGGCCCAAAAAGACAGACTCCTCACCAGGCGGCCTCCGCTGATGAGGACTGACCTGAGCAAGAGGAATTCCCGGATAGCACTGCCGGTATCACAGGGATCACGGCCATGATACCTCAGAGTGCCGTGTCCTCCAGAGAGATGTTGAGGACCTCATTCAATGGGTTTCCTTGAATAACTTGGTCCGCAGAGACCAACACCCCAGGAGAGACGACCGGAAGCCTCGGTCTCGCTCCCCTCGACCTCGACCTGACCCAGAACACAGAGAAGTAGGGCAAGGGAGTTGAGGGGTCATCAATACCATTAGCGGTGGCCCTACTCTAGGAGGGGAGTCAAACAATGCTCAGAAGCGGTATGCCAAGCACGTCCTACAAGTGAGCAGTTGTGACAAGAAGCCAAAGGTCGAGATGTCCATTTCCTTCAGCGAGGCCGACCTGGCTGGCATCGAGAAACCTCATGATGACCCCATTGTCATCACGACTGACATTGACGGCTTCGAAGTCAAGAGGATTATGGTCAACACCGGGAACTCTGTCGACATCCTTTTCTTAGATGCGTTCAATCGCATGAAGATCGACAGGTCAAAGCTGTAGCCCTCCATGGGTCCTTTGATCAGATTCACAGGGTACTCTCAGCTGCCGGAGGGGCTGATCACCCTCCCTTTGATCATGGGACGACCTCCCTACCAGTCAACTGTCGATGTCCAGTTTGTGGTGATGGACATCAAGTCAGCCCACAATGTGATTCTCGGCTGAACCTCCCTTCATCGTCTACGGGCTATTCCCTCCACCTACCACTAAATGATTAAGTTTCCCACTCTGAGAGGAGTCGGGATGGTTAGGAGTGATCAAAAGGAGGCCAGAGCTTGCTACGCACTCTCCACCAAGGGGAAAGGAGTCACGACCGTCATGCCCATCGAAAAAATAGCCCTCCAGCTCGAGAAGAAAATGGAGTGAGAGCGAACGACCCCTGTGGAGGACCTTCATGAGGTCTCAGTCAATCGTGAAGGGAAGAAGACACTCAAGATTGGATCCAGCCTTTCCGAGCCATTGAAAGGTGCGCTCGTCTCATTTCTTTTAACTAATCTTGACATGTTTGCTTGGGGCCCAGAGGACATGCCAGGCATCTTGCCAACGTCATCTGCCACAAGCTCTCTGTCGACCGACACAGCAAGCCGTTCTGGCAAAAGAAGAGGCACTTGGGACCGGAGCGACAGAAGGTGGTAGCAGAAGAAGTCGAGCGACTCTTGAAGGCTGGCTTCATTCGAGAAGTCTAATCGTCCTGGTGAAGAAGTCTAACGGCACGTGGAGGACGTGCGTCGACTTCATAGACCTCAACAAGGCTTGCCCCAAGGACAACTATCCTCTCCCCTGCATCAATCTACTGGTGGATGAGAGTGCGGGCCATGAACTGCTGAGCTTCTTAGACGCATTCCCGGGCTACAATCAGATCCGCATGGTCGAGTATGACCAGGAGAAGACGTCCTTCATCACTGACCAAGGTACCTTTTGCTACAAGGTCATGCCCTTTGGTCTCAAAAACGCCGGAGTGACTTACCAGAGGCTGGTCAACAAGATCTTCAAACCTCAGCTTGGTCACAAGTGGAAGCCTATGTGGATGATATTTTGGTAAAGTCGAGGTTAGCGTTTGTCCACATTGCAGACCTCGAGGAGACCTTTTCCACCCTCCGGCGTTACTGCATGAAGCTTAAACTGACGAAATGCGCTTTTGGGGTACAGTCGGGAAAGGTTCTAGGGTTCATGATCACATAGCGGGGTATTGAGATCAACCCCGAGAAGATAGAGGCCATCGAGTGACTCTCGGAGCCGCGCACCATGAAGGACATCTAGAAGCTCAATGGCAAGATAGCCGCCTTGGGATGCTTCCTCTCCAAGTCGGCCGAGAGAAGCCTCCCCTTTTTCAAGATCCTCAAGGGGACCAATGACCCTAAAAAGAAGTTGGAGTGGATCGAAAAGTGCTGCATTACTTTCAGAGAGCTCAAAGCTTACTTAAGCACCAAGCCACTCCTGAGCCAACCCCTGGAGGGGGAGACCTTGTACTTATATTTAGCCGTCTCCCCCGAAGCTGTAAGCTCGGTAATTATTCGAGAGGAGAACCATATCCAGAAGCCAGTTTACTATGTCAACCAGATTTTGAGGGGAGGAGAACTGAACTACCTCTTGGTCGAAAAGGCATCCTTCGCCCTCATCACCACAGCTCATAGGCTTCGTCCGTACTTTCAAGCACATCCTATTGTAGTGCGGACAAGCCTACCTATGAAGAAATCTTTGGGGAGCCCGACCACTTCTGGAAGGATGGTCACATGGTCAGTCGAACTCAGCGAGTACGATGTGCATTCGAGCCCAGGACCACCATCAAAGCACAAGCATTGGCCGAGTTCCTTGTGGAAACCACCTCACCCAACGAAGAGCCGACCGACCCTGCTGACCCAAGCCAACCACCAGCCCCCAAACAGGTAAAGCACTAGACGACGGCTCCCTCCTCACACCCGGACCGTAGGAGCAACTCCCCTGAAGATGCCTCCTGGTGGGAGTGAAAGGTAGACGGGTCATCCAGTGAAGGTGGTAGTGGGGCCGGCCTTGTCTTGTGCACCCAAGGGGACTATCATCGAGCAGTCGATCGCCTTCCAGCTCCCCACTTCAAATAACAAAGTAGAGTATGAAGCCCTCATCGCCGGCCTGCGGGTCACCCTGGCGGCCAAAGCCGAAAGCCTGAGTGTGCTGATTGATTCTTAGTTGGTCGTCCACCAGGTCAACGGCAAATACACCGCCAAAGATGAAAGAATGGCCTGTTACTTGGAGGTCGTGAAGAGCTTGCTGACTCTTTCGCTAACTTCAAGATCGCCCAGGTCCCTCATGCTCGCAACGCCTGAGCAGACTCCTTGTCAAAGCTTGCATCAACCAGCACCCTTAGCTGCTTCGAGCCCATCTATACTGACACTCTGCAAGCGCCCAGTATCGCGAGAACTTTGTTAGGAGTCTTGCAAGCTGACATTCCCTGGGAAGCCTACTGGATGGACCTAATTATCTAGTTCTTGACCAATGGTGACCTCCCCATGGGCGCGGCCGAAGCGAAGAGCCTGCATAGGACTGCCCATCGCTATGTCATGATTGACGACCAGCTCTATCGATCGTCCTACCAAAGTAGCGAAGTAGGACCCTATGTCTATGTCTTCGGCCGGCCGAAGCTGAGTACGTCTTGAAGGAGATCCATGAAGGCATTTGTGGCAACCACCTAGGATTGAGAACCCTCGCCCAAAAGGCCATCCGACAAGGATACTACTGGCCGACCATCATTGCCGACTCGAAGGAGCTCATCTCTAGATGCCGGAAGTGCCAGCTCTTTGCCAAAATCTCTAGGGCCACCGCCACAGAGTTGACACCCGTCTTCAGCCCCATTCCATTCTCCAGGGGGCCTGAACATACTGGGGCCGCTCCCTCTTGCCTCGGGTCAGAGCAAATTCCTCATAGTCACCATAGACTACTTCACTAAGTGGATCAAAGCTGAACCCTTAGCAAAAATTGGAGAGCTCAACATTACTAGCTTTGCATGGAAGTCGATTGTTTGTCGGTTCGGCATTCCTCACTCCTTCATTATCGACAACGGCACTCAGTTCAGTAGCGGAGGTTTCTAAAACTTCTGCGAAGAGTGGAGGATCAAGCTCAAGTTTGCGTCGGTAACACATCCCAAATGCAATGGACTAGCGGAGGCTGCCAACAAATGCATCCTCCAAGCTTTGAAGAAGAAGATGGATAAAGTGGTCGACAATTGGGTCGAAGAGTTGCCAAGCATCCTATGGTCGCACAGGACGACCCACAAGAACTCGACGGGGGAAACTCCCTTCATGTTGGCGTATGGAGCAGAAGCGGTGACCCCCGTGGAGGTTGGCATACCCACCATCTGACTCCAGCACTTTGACGAAGAAGTGAATTCCGAGGCACTTCGAGTGCAACTGGACCTAGTGGATGAAGTTTGAGCGACTGCCCTGCGCAAGCAAGTTGTTAACCAGCAGCCCATCGCCCAGTGCTACAACAACAAATTTTGACCAAGGAGATTCCGAGTCAGCGACCTGGTGCTAAGAAAGGCGGCGTTTGACAAGGACACTAGGCATGGCAAACTAGCCCCCAACTAGAAAGGGCCCTACACCGTCCTAGAGGAGCTGCGCCCCAGAACGTATCGCCGCTCCCACGGGAGCCTACTCAGGCTTGCTCTTTGCCTCAAAACAGAGATCGGCAATGCTGATGCCAGGTATGTTGCGAGTTCAGGACTTCCAGCCTATAAGTCAACAGACCTAGGCACCTGACCCTCGAGGTTGTCCTCTACGGAGTCATCGCTCCCACGGGAGCTGACTCAGGCTTGCTCTTTGCCTCAAAAAAAAGATCGGCAATGCTGAAAGAGACGCCAGGCATGTCGCGAGTCTGAGACTTTTGGCCTATAAGTTGACAGGCCTAGCCACTTGACCCCCAAGATCATCCTCTACAGAATTATCACTCCCTCAGAAGCCGACACAAGCACTTGGGTGCCTCGCAAGTCCAGGACATTCGGCCTACAAGTCGACAGCCCCAAAGCTGCTGACCCCATCCGAAGATCAAATTCGTTAGTTCCAGACCTAGTTCGAGCTCTGTCGGCCCTAGTGGTCATGGCTCACTCCAGGAGCAACTCAAGGAATCGAGACTACCAAAGCCGAGCTCACTCAAAACCATGTCAACTGTAAACCCCACAAGGGCCTAGGATGTCTGTATGCCTCACAGAGGCTGAGTCAATTTTATTTGCTCAATTATTGTGGACCCCAGTGTGCCAGATTGATTTTATTTAATTGGTTGTCTTGTAAGCCCCGTTAAGGACGACTTGATTTCCATAACTCAATTTCTGATCTTGCACTATTTGTCGATCGCGATCCCACAAAGGTCGCCCTGACTATCTATTCGACCAATTGAGCTTACCATAAGCCAAGACAAAAGAAGCAAAAAGAATGAATGAATTTAAATTTTTAGTTTTCTTTTCCGAAGTACAACCATTCATTGATAATTCGAGCAAAATACATTCATGAGGGTCAGTACAACCAATACAGAAATATTGTAACAAGGAAGAAAATGAAAATTCAAGCCTCAATTCATGCCCCAAAGGCCGACCTCATCGCCAGTGTCTAATGCCCTCCATACCCCCGTTGCTTACTCCATCACCTGAGCCGACCTTCGCCTCCATGGGACCGAACGACAGTACTTGTAGAAATTAATGAGAGGTCCAAGATAGCGGAAAGCCGGAGGGAAGCATTGCCAAAGTAGCGTAGGGCTACTGAAGGTATCTGGAAATGTTGCTTCCCCTAATTTCATGCCGATGCAGATTAAAAGCCACAAATTTAAGTGAAGCATGCCCTCCTTGGGATATTTCCTCCTCGGCTGCAAATCAGGGTGGCTCCCATTGGCGCTCCCAACTTGAAACTCCCATAAATGGTGGCCCACGAGGGAAGCCTCCATCTCCGTTCCGCAACTGCCTCACTACAGAGTCCGCAGGCGCTTAAAGTTCGAAACACTATGACCCAACTTTCCAATGGAGAGGATGGAGAGAGTTCACCCCTATTTATAGCTAAGCACATAAATGTTAGGACTCCTCATATTTAATGATCAAAGTCAAGGCGCGGGGTCCAAAGCGCCCCCTCGAGAAGCACAAACTCGAAGCGCTGCATTGGAAATCATCGAAGCGCCTTGTTTTTCCCAGTGGGGACCCCCATCCAAACCAAGCCTATGTGACAGATGCATTGGAACAGCATACCAACTCCTGTGATGACACAGGAAGTCGGCCGACATAACTCTCCAAGCTTGGCTATCGATCAAACGAGTGGTCAGCCAGACCGACCTAACCATTAGCGTAGGCTGACCCCCACTTTGTTACATTATGTTGGCTACGACCCATCCCCTCCTTCGCAGAGAAAAACTAAACTCACACCGAGTTTAGTGACTGTTTGATTACAGACATCAACAGAATTTTTCTTTCTTTCTCTTTCAATTTCTTTCTTTGCTAGAGGACTAGCAAAAGTTTAGATGTGGGGGTATTTGATAGTCACATTTTTATTACAAAATCATACCTTCATCATCTATCTTATATAAATAAATATACCACTAATAATTATTTTTATCTTAATTTATAGGTTAATAAAGAAATAATGAATAAAAGCCCAAAAGACTCAAGCTCTCTGATTTTCTGTCATTTATTGAAGCCCAAATATGAAGACAAAAGAAGGCTCAGGGATCCACGAAAAAATCGGGTTAAGAAATCAATAAAATGAAAATCTGCTGAAAGTCAAGCAAGGGGCCAACTGATTGGTTTGCAACAGAAAACAGATTTAGTGCTGGATTTTTATCCTTGGTCTCCAAGTTTCATCCAAAGGTTCTCCTTCATTGCTGTAGGCTATAAATAGGGGTAGGGGTGAGGGGTTTGAGGGTGAAATATTTTGTAAAAACTCTATTTAGAGAGGAGAGTTACTCTTAATTGAGAAGACCTTCTAATTTTGTAACTTTTATTGTAATTAATAAAAAATATTTTTACTCCTTCATATTTTCTTTTCTTCTCTTTCTCCAAGGATGAAAAGAGGATGAAGATGGAGATAAGATGAAGATGAGGGTTTGTTTTTTATTATTTTCTTTTCTTTTCATGTAATATTTTCTTTTCATGCTTGTTTAATACTTTATAGAGTAGATTTAGATTTACATCTTTACTTTCATGTATTTACTTTCATGTCTTTACTTTCTTACATTTATTTTATTTTCTGTAATTCACCTTGAGGTAGAACGCTCTAGGAAATTTGCCCTTTTCTAAATGTGGAGCTAATATTTGTGGGAATTCTAGAAATTATTTGAAACTAGCTTTATATCCTACTTATTCACATAAGATTGAGATTAGCTAAGTGGATCTATTCTAGATTGCTCATATCTTTAATTAATCCTCCATATTTTACATTTTCTTTCTTTTTATTTACTTGTTTTATTTTCCTTTATTACCTTGTTTATTTTCCTTTCATTTTGTTTATCATTATTTCTCCTCTCTCAATCTTATCTTGTTTTTATTTGCACTCAATCACAAACACCATCTTAATCCCTCCACACTCACTTTCATCACATTTGTTTATCACACTTCTAATTGTCACACACACAACATTAGAAACCAATATTGATTAACTTTAACAACACCTTCCTCGTGGGATCGATAACTTTTTATACTATAACTTGATAGTTGTATACTTGTAAATTTAGGTACACTCATATTTACCTAACTAAATTGTGCACTAGGAGTATGCCACTGGTTAAGCCATGTATATGATCAAACTTTTAATAAAATTATAGTCGTTTCTTGCCTTATGAGTGGCTCTTAATCGAAGGTTCCTTTCAAAAGGGTAATTAATAATGGACTCTTGAGTCTATTGAAAACCATGAACCCACATAGAAAATAAAACCATCTCCCATAGAGTGAATTTGACGGGGTTGATATGCAAATCAAAGTTATCTACCTTAATTGGATGTGTTTATCTACAACTAGGGGAGATAGACGATTTTGACCCCACAGCATAAGCATACTTACTTAGGCCTCAGAAATATACAACGGCGTGAAGTATAAATGCTAATCTACACAAATATCTCAACCATGGCATGACTCTTGTTGATATGACCCATCACTATGACATATGTGTTTATGGTGCTCGTCGAAATGCGGCAGCAGGTGACTGTAAATCTTCAAAATTTACTCCATATCTAAGAACTTCTATAAGAAATTTAGAGCTATTTGCTGCTGATATTTATACACCCACTGTATTTGATCTAATTCAAAATGATATGCAGAGAAAAAAATATTGTTGTATTGTAGGACATACTACCGTGGATGGATCTTATAACTTTATTGTCATAGTTGAAGTAAACGCAGAGCTTCGCATAAATGTTTTGTCGCAAATGTAAAAGTGAAGTGTTGGTTAAGATGTTTGTGATTGCTGCAATTAGAAACAAAAGGAATACCATCTTGCCATATGTTTTCCTTAGTGAATCATTTTCAACTTACATCTGTTCCAGGTTGTTGTATTTGGCAGCGGTGGACCAAAGATGTTAAAGCTGGATTTGCATCGAATGGGCACGATACTATTTGTGAAGCTTCTAAGTTATCAATTAGATATCAAAACTTGGTGAAACTAGCAAAAAGAGCATGTTATAGGTCAGCTAAATTTGAAGATCATTTTTCTGAGCTTGTAAATTTTCTCAATAGTAGATTGACATCAATTAAAGTTAATGATAATCTATCAGAAGCCTACAACGATTCTTACTTAGATGAAGTAGAATTTGAAAAAATGGAAGAAGATGATAGAGATATGATGACTGTGCTTGATCTCGTTGGGGTAAAGACAAAAGGTACACCAAGAAAAAACTTAAGGCTCATGGTGCGAAACGAACTAATTGATGTGGCATGTGTAGCCAAAAAGGTCACAGCATTCGTAGCTGACCAAATTAACTTCAACAGATGCTACTACCACCCCTGGTAAAATTCTAAGTAAATTTTTTCTTTAACGTTTGGTGCATATATACACAAATTTCTGAAATTATATGGCTGATTTATTCTCTTTGTGTTTACATTGCATGAACCATTGAAGACGGTATGTGAGAAGAAGTCGAAGATATACTGTTGTATGGAGTTTTTGTTTTGAATGGATTTTGCGGTACTTGTGGGTATGCTTATGATCATATGACATCTGAAATAGGCTACAAACTTAATTTTGCTCTTTATGGTGACCATTGTATACTTTTTATGTATGTTTCAGATCAAGGTTCAAACCTCGCTGGTGACGAAACATTTTATTTCAGCTTCTTTTAAAGAATGCTGATTGGTAACAAAACATTTTATTTCACCTTCATTGGCTTGGAGCTTCACATTCAATACAAGAGGCATCTAAGCTGGTTTGGGATCTGTTAGCCCCACACGATTGATGATGTCTGTGGTGAACTTTTGTTGAGATAGATGGTAACCACGTGGAGTTTGGGTGATTTCTAACCCAAGGAAGTAGTGTAGGTTGCTGAGGTCTTTCATCTCAAACTCTTGCTAAAGATGGGATTTGATGTTGATGATGGTGGATGGGTCATCGCCGGTGATGATCATATCGTCAATCGTCAATGTAGAGGAGTAGGATCGTGTTGTGTCCATCTTTAGAAGAGATGAACATGCCTAGATCATTCTCACTGGGAAGAAATCCAGCGGGTTGCATAACATGTGTGAATCTGGCAAACATGCTCGGGGTGCTTGCTTCAGGTCATAGAGTGCTCGTCGTAGACGGTAGACGAGACCTTTGGAGTGAGGGAGTCCTATAGGTGGAGTCATATAGATGTCTTCATTAAGATTGCCATGTAAGAATGCATTTTAACATCCATTTGATATAGAGGCCAGTGTCTAGAAGCGGTGACAACGAGTAATGTGCGAATGATAGTTATTTTAGCAACAGGATCAAAAGTTTCCTCGTAGTCCACTTCATATTATTGTGTGAAGCCCCTGGTGACTAGCTGAGCCTTGTGTCACTCGATGGTTCTGTCCGCTTTGGTTTTGATTTTATAGGTCCACTTGTAGCTAATGGGGGTCTTGCCTAGAGGAAGAGAGGTGAGATCCCATGTGTGCGTTTGCTGGAGAGCCGTAAGTTCATTTGCCATTGCTTGTTGCCACTCCGGGTATTTAACTGCGTTATGGTAAGAGTTGGTATCACGCCCCGCTTCCCAAACTACGTGGAAACGGAACGCGAACAAGCCCACGGACGTATTAGGTTGAGAAGAAAAACAAATAAAAATAACCTTTCTCCTTAATCTAATATGCCAAGCGTCAAGTTATTATAATATGCATCACAGTCTCACATCCCAATCACAGCCGGTAAGAATAAATAAATATCCAGAACAGGGAGTACATATCACCAGAATAAAGAAAATAACATCTCGGACTATAAATGAGTCCTCATGTCTGAAATAATACAAGTATATAAAAAACTAGAGAATCCTAAATAATGTCATCTCTACTGAAAAGAAAATACTGAAATCAGTCTAAAGTTTAATAACTACTGAAACAAAAGAAACTTAGCTTCGGCTCGATCTACTCCGTCACCTGGGGGGCTCTCCTGCTGAGGAAACTCTGGCTCAAGTACATCTCCATACTGGGCCTGTCCATCATCTATATCTGACGTACACCAAGAGAATGGAGTACGTCAGCGTGCATGGCACACGGCAAGATTCCCAAAAATACAATAATATACAATAGTGGAAAATGATGCATGTGTACAACTAGAACTGTCAATCTAAACATCCAGGAGACCCTGACATTCTAAATAGTGGTGACGGGTAACTAGCCATTCTATAATAGTCTCAGGTCTACATCTCACTTAGAGTCAAAGTTCATATTATTCAGATAACTGACGGGTTATTCTCCTCTACGCGCATCCAATACCGCGGAACTACGGTTAGAAGACTACACGCAATCTGATTCTTGCTTGTCCGGACACAAGCAGGACTCAGGTGACGAAACGATTTCACTGGCCATGTGCGAAACGATTTACTGGTCCAATAAACTAGCCCCAAGTGCGAAATCAAGATCACTTGGCAGGGGTTTGGAAGAAACATAACAAGCCACATCCGAGTACATGAACCAAGACTTTCCCATCCTACGGTCTCAAGTAAAAATCATGTCAACTATACTAGTATACGCAAGTCAACGAATACCGATATAACACAACAAGGGTTCACCTCCTAAGCATGGTCAACACACGCATGTCACTAGGTCATGTTCATGATGAATCAAGTTCCTAAATCATGAACTACTACGGTTCTGGACACAACAAGACTATAAATAGATGCAAATAAACTGGCATATCAATACAACAATGCATCGAAAACATGAATGATCAATAAACAATACGAAAAACGATAACAAGAGCCATGAACAGCTAACTACACATGTAAATGAGTTATGTCAGAAATTCACTAATCAGATTTTGAAACTTTTTGAAATTACTACGGTGGCTAGATAACAAATAACTTTACGACGGTGTAAGAGGAATTTGAAAACAGCGAGCGTTTCATACATGAAATGTCACGGTTTATTTCACTTTTATAATCACAATTAAAATATTCAAAATAATCTTTTTCCCAAGAAAAAATGATCAAAATAATCTTTAAAAAATTTCCTTTTAAACTTAGATTTTCATCATGAATATTTTTAAATTAATAAAATAATAATTCTAAATTTTACCTTTAATATTTCAAAAGATCTTTGATTAACTATTTCCTTTAAAATATTTGTCCTCGCGATTATTCTCAAATACATTTTGACAATAAACTTAATAATTAAAATATTCGTTTTACAACAAATTAATACTTCAAAAATCCTATTAATTCATAAATAAATATAAAAATGTAAAAAAAATGAGTCTGAACAATAAATTAATTCTTTTAATTACCTATTTCTGGTAAAAACATTATCTCAGATAACTTACTAATATTATTGCAATCAACATCAATCATACGCAATTCACAATGTAATGTAATCATCCGAATGCATATGGTATTTCATAATTGATCTAAAATTGTAAATTGCAAGTCAATAAATAATAGAATCTTGCGTATAATAATAAATTAATCTACAATGTAAAATACGAGTCAACAGTAACAGGATCTTGTAGTTAATAATTCTAATATTCTAAAAAAATAAATATGAATCAAAGATCACGGAGTCTTGCATATGATTGCAGATAATAATTCATATATAATTCTAAAAATATAAAATATGAGTCAATAAAAGTATGGGATCTTGCATATACCGATTTATAAATATTCTAAAAATATGAATCAAAGATCACAGAATCTTGCCTCGGGATATCGTCGAACGAATCAATGCGGATCGGCTACAATTTCGGGCACGACGGCTGCGAGCGAGGATGACAGCGTGGCACGGCGGCGAGATCGCAGCGAGGTGAGGCTCGACGTGTCTGTGCGGGGCTGCCGACGGTGAGGTGGCAGCGGCGATGGCTGGCTGACAGAGCTACGGGAAGGAGGAGAGAGAGAGAGGCGGCGGGTCGGGGGTGATGCTAGTCGAGCAGCGAGGTGTGGCTGCTATTGATGGCAGCTCGAGGGGGAGGCGGTGTTGCTAGCTGGAGGGGGTGCTAGTCGGAGTGGTTTGGTGTACTGTTGCAGGGGTGTTGGCTACGACTGAGGAGATGGTGGCTGCTGCGGGGTGGTGGTGCCGGTGAGGGCTGTTTGTGGGGAGGAGTGGCTCGGCGGATGAGGGTAGGGCGGTGGCGAGGAGGCTGGTGTTGAGGGAGGCAGCGACGAGTTTTGTTGAGGTGGTGATGACAGCGGAGAAGGAGAGGGCAGTGTGGGAGGTGAAGACGGGCCAGGGCGGAGAAGGAGAGGGCGGGGCTGTGGGTTGCGGTGGAGATGGTCGGGGCATGGGGTGGCTAGCCGGCAGTGGTCGGATGAGGGTAGGGCAGTGATGGGTGAGAACGAAGAGAGAGGATGGAGATGTGGGGAAGATGATCACGAGGGGGATAGGGTTAGGATTATTACATGTGTAATTGCACGTAGACTAATTACCACTATTTACGTATAATGTAATACAATTACAAATAATAAATAATAATAATAAAATAATATTAATAAGGAAAATTTTTGTGATGACTAATCTAATAATATTATTAACTAATTATTAATAATCTCAAACATTAAATATATATAATTAATACAATATCCAAATAATTAAAATATCATTTAGTATTTTAATACTGGAAAAATACGTATCGACAAAGGTTGTTACACATAAGGAAGATCGTATAGATGACGGTAAACTGGGACATCTTGCTGATGCAAATACTTGGAAGCATATTGATAAAACTTTTTCCAATGTCGCCCCTGAATGCAAAAATCTCAAACTTGGCCTAACTAACGACTAGATTCAATCCATTTAGGATTATGAGTTCAGGTTGGTCTACATGGCCAGTTGTATTAATGCCTTATAATTTAACTATGTTCCTCAGTATGAAATAGCTGTATATAATACTCTCGCTGCTAATACCTAGCAAGCATGCATCAGGTAATGGCATTGATGTCTATCTAGAGCCACTAATTGATGAGCTAAAATAGCTATGGTCAGAGGATGTATTGATTTATAATGCCTATTCTAAAGAATCATTTAGACTACGCATTATTTTAATATGGACAATTAATGATTTTCCAGCTTATGCTGTCCAGTTGGCCTACAAAAGGCAAGTTTGCTTGTCCAATATGTGGTTTAGAATTTGAATTCCTTCACTTACAGCATAGCCCAAAGTGTTGTTATTGGTTCAATAGAAGATGGTTGCCCTTGGGCAAAAAATATAGAAAATTGAACAATAAGTTTGATGGCACCATTGAGATGAAGAAGAAGTTATGTCAATCGACTGGAGCTGATATTGTAAAGTTGCTTGAGAAATTTCCAAAAGTAAGATTTCAAAAGAACTGGTATTCTAAGGATGGCACGCTCAAAGTTAGAGATTCTAGCACGAAGAAAAAAAAATTGAAGCGGAAGAGAATGGCCGTGCCAAAAAAATAACCAAAGGGTGGAGTAAATTCAGTATCTTCTTCCAGCAATCATATTGGCAGAAGCTTAAAATTCAGCACAATTTGGATGCCATGCATATTGAGAGAAATGTTTGCAACAACATAGTGTCATTCCTCCTTCAAGATCCTAATAAGTCAAAGGACGACCTACAGGTTCATCAAGACTTGTCTGCATTGAATACCCGGGAAGATTTGCAAGCACAAGATGTTGGACTTAGGAAAAAACATAAGCTTTCCTCTTGTATTACAATGTAGACCAAGCAGATGTAGAGATTTTGTGAGGTCCTCTCAAATCAGTAAAGTCGCCAGATGGGTATTCTGCTAATATTTCAAATAATGTTCAGGTATAAGATCTGAAACTCTTAGGTCTAAAAGCTCATGATTATCACATTCTTTTTTCATCATTTGCTTCCGGTTGCTTTGTGTAACAATAAAGAGAAAGAAGCGTCCAACATTATTGTAGAGTACTGTAATTCTTCAAAAAATTGTGCTCTCAAGTTATAGATGTGAATGAATTTTAAAAACTTAAAGCAGAAGTGTCAGTAACTCTACGCAACTTGGAAGGAATAATTCCTCCTCTTTTTACAGTCATGATCCATCTTACCCAACATCTAGCAAGAGAGGCTAGAATTGCAGGTCCTATGTCGTATCGTTGGTTGTATTGGATTGTGAGGTGAGGGAACTCACCACCTTCATTAATTTTATATGCAATTTATACATCTATACTTTGTAGTTGTTCATGCTTTTCAATATTGGAGATATTTGGGATTTATGAAAAGCCTAGGTCCGCAATCGAGCTCATCCAGAGGGTTCTATACCTAAAGGTTATGCGACCAACGAATGTCATATGTTTGCATCACATTACATGTGCAATCATATACAGCGGATCAGGCACCAACTAAGGATAAGAAGCTTGTCAAGTATCTAGGATCTGACTTAGAGCAGGTTCATGCATATGTATTGAGAAATCTTGATATTTTTAGTGATTATCGAAGGTAACACATAAAATTTTAAGAATAGGAATGCTATTAAATCATTTACTTTTAACTCACCAAACAATCTCGTTTGTTGTATAAATAGGCGACATCTAGAGAAGCTTAAGAATGAAATAATCGGAAGGAATGTAACACATGATATTTAGAAAAAACATGTCACATATTTCTCCGATTGGTTCAGAAATGATGTAAGTGTTGTAAAATTTAGTATTGAATTTCATATTAAAATTTTTAGTTAAACTTGTAATAAATTATTTTCAATTTATGTTGTGTTTAGTTGATAAAGACCTTGTCGCTAGTACCTTAGTAGCCAAAGAAATTTTAGTTCACGCTCAACGTCCTTCTTATGAAGTGAGATGATACAGTGAACACCTCGTTAATGGATATAAGTTTAAAATGGTAGCAGCCGATGATAGGAGGGTAACACAAGATAGTGGAGTCATGAGTTGTTTTGTTCAAGAACATTTTTTTTCAAGCAGAAGAGATCAGAACCTGGTTGAAGCTCACATATTATATTATGCCCAATTAGAAGATATTGTGGATATAATCTATAGATATGATAAAAAATACTAGTGTAGTTACATGATGTTTAAAGTTTGATGGAGTCTTGCAAAATGGTGCAAGGACCATTATAGGTTTACACTTATCAATCTCGATAAAGAAATATATCTAGATGAGAAGTTTAGATTCTCAGAATAGGCAGATTAGTGCTTCTATGTGAAAGACCCGAAGGTTGCTTATACAAGGCAGCAAGATCCATTGTTCTTCTTGATAATAATGAAAATATTGATGAGGACAATATACCAATCAGGTCATCTAATGATGGTTGGCAAAACTTCTCCTACCCTCAGAATGTCATGTTTGATATGACTGATCTAGAGACTCAAGCCAACGTTCCGATTCTAATCAAATACAGAGTCTCAAGGTCAAATGTGCAAACAAAGTCAACAACTAATAGACAAAAGCAAACAATGCTAAATATAGCTAGAACGATACAAACACGATCCTATGCAAAACATAAAGAACAAGTCTTAGAAGGTATGAATTAAAGACAAATTAGTTTTTAAAAATTTTCTATAAAGATTTAATTGCAAGTAAATATTTATCTTATTTTGCATCTCATAATTGAATTTTATAGACGAAGATTTCAAGGTTATTTAGCAAATCACGTGATTAATCATAGTCTACCACCCCAGGCTCAAGTCATCTTCAGAAGGACTACCTAGCATTACCTCCTCATATAAGTATTAACTATTCATTATTTTTAGATTATTCAAAATTATTATTCGTGATGTGTTTGTGCTAATTATTTTCTTCAATTGTGTAGATGATATTTCATTGTCAGGTCATCTTCGGGACACATCACTAGCACCGTCTCCTCATATAGATATTAATAATTCAACTTCTCTTAAATATAAAATTTTATTATTCATGATATGTGTTTGTATCAATTATTTTTTTCATTTTTGAGATGATATTTTAGGCATAGGTTATTCAACACCTGGGCCCTCTAACGCACTATCAGCACTATCCCCCTCTACATCTATTGAGTAGTTAATATTTTCATAGTGATAAGTGCTCTTTTTTGTATTGATTATCTTCTTTATTATGTAGGTACTTCATGGACACCATTGTTTTCATTTGATATAGCAAGGGCTGAGTTACGACCCAAAACTCTTAACATTGACCATCTACTGTTGCCTCCAGACTTGATGAAATCTAAATCTAATGCTATGAAGAACCACCAAGTTGCAATAAAAAAGCTAGAGGACTTGAAGCTTATGATACAGCCTAGAAAAGATGCTGCAATTATAGAGAATAATAAACAGGTGGAGAGAGGTAGATGTAATAATTTCCTTACATTTTATCTCATTTTTACACATTTGTGCTATATTTTCATATTGCTATCATCATAGGTGCGACGCCTAATCCCAATGAACTGGGAGGATGTGGGGTGAGCAAGCCTAAGTCGAAACAAACACCAAAAGGCTTTAGAGCTATTCTCCAGTGGACCGATAATTTGCCAATTGGACAATGGTCAACAAAATTCAATAACTATATTAGAATTTTAGTGTAGAGAGCAAATATCATCAACCTGTACTTTAAATTCACATAGCTACCATGGAGATATATGGAAAAAGAAGAGTTGAACATTTGAGATCTAAAATCATATCCCATATAATTATATGTATGTAAATGTGTAGGACAACTATTGTCTTGAGGACTATCCCGGACGCTGGTACTATGTTTTCAACATAAAGGTTGAGGCCGTCCTCAAACAGTGGCGGCATGAGTTGAAAGCCTCAACATATAATAAATATATAGCAGACTGGTAGAGGTTTTTTGAATATCGATGAAGGGTGGACCTTGATCACAACTCTTCTTTTCTATTGGGACATCAAGGCAACACGAGTATTTTTCATTTAAACTCTACTATCAACAAATATTATAGATTCATTTCATCTTTACTAAAAAAATATTTTTGTAGAATAAATCTAAGAAGGGATTGATGAATCAAATATTAAATACAAGCTCGACCACCACTTGGGAGCAACATTGTTTGCTAATCCTGAGTATGGTTATTGTCGGGACACTATATATATTATTTAAAATTTTGTATTCTTTTTATTTCATCAGTATGACCACCATCTCTTATAACTTCTTAAATTTGTAGGGGAAATAAATAATGTCGGTCAATTTATAGACTAAGTTAGCTTATGGTACCTTTCGCTTGACTTATAAAGATGAATACAAGATTAGGAAAAATTGTTGTTGGTGATAAAATTGAAAAACTGTTGCCGGTGGTAACTTTTTTTTTAATAAATCATTATAATGAGTATTCTATAGAAATTCATTATTTTTATTTGCCAAACAATGATGTAATTTTTTATTCTTATGTCTATTTAGGATAGTATTGATGTCGTGTCAAGGGAGGTAGCACTATATGCTACATAGGACAAAGCCGATGACCCTCACATCTACCTAGGGAGGAAAATGATATTATTGCTAGAAATGTTATGGGACACAATAACATGGGGCAAATTTTCATTAATGGGGGTTGGAGCTATATGAGGCATGGGCGCAGTATCCTCCACTACGTCCTCATCATCTTCATTTTCAACAAGATCCTCATCAAGGACTCCTAGAATGTCAACAATTCTGTGAGTCACATGTCATTTGCATGGAAAGATTGACCTAGCACTACTCGTACATGTGACAAAGGCTTTGTTCTCCGATTTGCCAAAAGCCTCCATGATGGATGAAGATGTGGCTTACATCCTACTATACTTGTCCTATATGATTCTTGCTGATTTATTTGCAGAGATTTTATCACTTTTAGAATTGGAAATCGGTACTACTTGATTTGGTCAAACCGATGCACATGTATGTTGATAATATGTATGTGTGTGTACCATATTGCTAAATTTCATATTCTAAAATAAAATTAATTTATTTTTAGGAGGGAGATGCTGTGGAGAGCAATAGCAACGTGTAGAGGAAGGAAGTTGAAGATGACGACTCGTGATTTTCTGCTATGTATTTTTATTTATATCTTATGTATGAGATGACTTTATTACTTATAAGGGAGGCATGATGTGTATGCTTATATACCTATGTGTTTGATGTTTTTTTAATGACATGGGAGATAATTATTTTGATTATATGTCGTTCTGCGGAGTTTGGATATTCGTATTGTGGTAAATGGTTTTTTGGTTGTTGTGTTAGATTTTTGGAATGTAATATATATTGGTTAGATTTGGCATGGGAATGAAATGTAATGGTTGGAATGGAATTGGTTGGATTTGATATTAAATTCATATAGGATTGTGAATATCTTGGTTGTGAATATGATGTATAGGTGATATTAATCATTATACAGGAAAATAAAATTTTCTACATATTTCGCACCCCCCCAAAAGCATCGTAGATGTAATTTTAATCTAGGATGCGTATCCTAGACGATATTCCCATCTAGGATGCATCAAAACATCCTAGACAGAATTTCTCCTTAGCTATGTGGTCCCTGATAAAGTGATACCTAACATCTATGTGTTTTCTCCATGAATGGTATAATGGGCTGTTACTCAAATTAATAGCACTTTCATTATCACACTGAAGAGGAACCTTCGTAAAGGTAATAATGTAGTCCTATAGTGTCAAAGACATCTAAAGAGCTTGTGCACAACAACTACCTAATTTAATGAATTTGGGCTTAGTGGTTGATAGTGGCACACAGTTTTATTTCCTATTTAACTAAGACACAATAGAATGTCCTAAAAGGCGTACTGTACTATTAGTGCTTTTCCTTTCTGCATGATACCAAGCATAATCACTATCAAGGAATCCACCAAATAAAAGGAATTGCATATTGGAAACCATATACCAGATTTTTGCATTCTAAGGAGATATAGGAAAATCTATTTTACAGCTTTCATATGTGATTCTTTAGGATTTGCTTAGAATCTTATAGACAAACACACAGAAAATATAATATCAGGAGAAGAAGTAGTAAGATATAAGAGACTACCAATCATTCCTCTGTATCTCTTCTTGTCAATCAACACTCTCATTTCATCTTTTATAAGCTGCTCTCAAATTATGCATGTCATAGCGCTTGAGAAGCTCTTTTGAATATCTCTCCAGTCAGATAAACACTCCATCTTTCATCAGCTTCACCTGGGATCCTAGAAAATATTTTAGCTCTCCCATTATGCTCATCTCAAACACATCTTACATCAACTTTTCAAACTTATAGCAAATATCCTTAGTAGTAGCTTCGAAAATGATATTATCAACATACACTTGTACAATAAGAATACCTTTACCAATAAATTAAATAAATAAGGTATTGTCAATAAAGCCCCTTTTTCAAATTATGTTTAAGCAAAGAAGAACTTAGATGGTCATACCAAGCTTAAGGTGCTTGTTTAAGACCATACAAGTCTTTATCTAACTTGTATGCGTAATCTTGAAAAGTATGATTAATAAAACATAGGGTTGTTCTATAGAGACTTCTTCCTTTAAGTACCCATTTAGAAAAGTATTTGTTACATCTATTTGATAGAGTTTGAAACCTTTATAACAAGAAAATGCAAACAAAATTTTGATGGCTTCAAGTCTAGCAAACAGAGTAAAAGTTTTATCGAAATCAATCGCTTCTATTTAGTTGTAACCTTAAGCAACAACTCTAACCTTATTTCTCATGACATTACCTCTTTTATGCAATTTATTTTTAAAGACTCCTTTAGTTAGTACTATGGGGTGAGCTTTAGGCTTTGGAATGAAAGTCCAAATTTTGTTCCTTATGAATTGATTGAGTTCTTTTTGCATAGCAATAACCCAATTTTTATCATTTATAGCTTCATTCACATTTTTAGGTTCTATTTCTAATTATTTGAATCTGATGGATTTGGAATAGCATCTAAATATTTAGGAGTTGTCTCCTCATTCTTGTCCCTATATTTCCTTCTGAGCCTTCTTCTCACTTTCCATCTATGTCTTTTCTTGTTCAATTTGATCAATTGGGTTCATCACAAGAGGGCCATCTGCATTATGAATCAAACCAATAGAAATTTAATATGAATAGACTCTTTAAGAACTTTAGTTCTTTTGTTGTAGACTCTGTAAGCTTTGGTACATAAAGAGTATCCCAAAAATACACACTCGTTAGCTTTATAATTAAAATTTTCTAATTGATCTTTCATGTTTAAAAGATAACATTTGCAAACAAAAACATAGAGATGTGCTGGATTTTTGATAGTAAAGCTCATAAGAAGTTTCATTTAGCAATGGTCATAGATAAGCTTTATTACTTACATAACATACTGTATTAACTGCCTCAGCCTAGAAGTACTTTGGTAGTTTATATTCGTTTAACATCATTCTACTCATTTCTTATAAAGTCTAATTCTTCATCTAAACCACCCCATTTTGTTAAGGTGTTCGAGAAGAATACCTATGAGTGATTCCTTTGTTAGTACAAAATTCTTTAAATAAATTATTTTTATATTCACATCCATGATCAGATCAGATAATACGAATAGGAAAATCTTTATCTCTTTCCACTTTCTTTGAAATATCTTTAACAATGTTAAAGCACTCACTCTTTTTAGCTAGAAATCTCACTCTTTTTAGCTAGAAACATGATGCATGTAAATCTAGAGTAATTATAAACCACTATCAAATAATAACTCTGACCTTCTAAACTCTGTGTGGACATAGGTCTAAAAAGATCTAAGTGAAGTAATTGCAAAAATTTAAAAGTGCTCACTTGATTTTTCAAATTATGAGAGAATTTAATCAATTTACCTTTCGTACAAACCTCACATAAACTCTCACTTATGAATGTAGAAAGAGGCAAATCTCTAACTAATTCTTTCTTCAAGAGTTTCTACTATAAACCCAATACTTGCATGTCCAAGCCTCCTGTGCCAAAAAGCTCGCTATCCTCTCCTCCTGCAACCATGCATTTAACAATGTCAAATTTAGTATCATTAAAGTTTAATGCATAAACATTAACATGTCTATTTCTAGTAAAAAAATCAAACATGTTTTTTGAGTCAATAATTTTACACACAATGGATTCGAAAAGAATGAACATACATTTTATCGCAAAGTTGACTACTGGAGATAAGATCATGCTTTAATCCATCAATAAGTAATACCTTTAGGAGTTTAAAAGAATCATTACCTATATCGCCAACTCCAACAATTTTACTTTTGTCATTGTTTTTAAAAGTCACGTCTCCATCTTTCTCTTTGTCGACTTTGAGAAATAGTTCTTTCTTTTCCATCCAGAGCTCTTTGTTGTACCATATTGTTAAAGATTGAATCTTCTGATATGTTGTTACTGGCCATGAGACGGTTATTTCTTTCATCCCCGTTGAATTATCTTCTGATTTTTCATCTTCACTTGAGAAATCCCACAATATTGCCTTGAAGCTCTTATCCTTCATAATCTCCTTTGGTAAGAGGACATTCATTTTTGAAGTGTCCAAGTTTCCTTCAACGATGATAGCCAGGTTCAGAATCTTAGTTTTCATACTTAATTTTTCCTTACCTTAGAGAAGCTTTGATTCTGTCTGTTGTACATAAACTTTTGCCCATCTTTTGTCTTCAGGAATGATTTGAATCCTTTTGACTACTAGCCAATCTTAATCTTACCACTATCCTTAGAGTCCGAACTTGTCTCCTTTCTCACCTTTCCCTTTTTTGCTTGTAGAATCATTTATTTCTTTTTCGAGCTACCTTCAGAATCATGCTCTCCTTTTTTTTAATCACACTTTATATGTAAGAAGATTCCCAACAAGATCCTTAAGAGTTAGTTTAGAAAACTTTTATAGTTCTTCGATAACTATTACCTTTGGTTCCCAATCCTTAGAAAGAGAATGAAGAATTTTCCTCACAAGCATTTTTGTTATCATATTCTTTTTCCAAAGCCTTTGACTTATGTCCGTGAATCGGTTGAACATCTGCTAAATACTCTCGGAGGCCTTCATCTTGAAATTTTTGTACGTACTCACAAAGGCTATAAGTTTCGCCTCTTTTACATGTGAAGTTTTTTCGTGTATAACTTCCAAAGTTTTCCAAATTTCCTGTGTAGTAGAGCAAGTAGGCATATGGTTAAATTCTTTCGCAGTTAAAGAATAGTAAAGAGCTTTCATTGCTTTTGCATTCAAGAATAAAGCTTTTTGTCGGTAAGGGTCCACTTATCTCTAGGAGTAACAATGATGGTCTTACCCATAACAGTAGTAGGTTCACTATAGTCATTCTCAACACTACCCCAAATATTAAAATTGATGGACAATAAAAAGATTTTCATGCGTGGTTCCCAATAGGTCTAGTTTAACCAATCGAAAAGACATGGTCGTTTCATAGCGTGTCCCTCAGGGTGAGCTTTTGCAATGGTCAAACTAGACATCTCTACTCTAGAATGTGAAGCTTAAAGATGGAAAGCAATGCTCTTATACTACTTGTTGGATATGAGATGCAAGCCTAGAAGGAGAGGGGGGGGGGGAGTGAATAGGATTGCTAATGTTTTTTGCCTAAACATAGAACATACAGAGGAAAATAGCAAATAGAACTGATAAATGATATAAAGTAATATAATATTTCCAAAAGCAACCAATCAAGAATGCACGAGATTTTATAGTGGTTCAGATAAACAATCCTACGTTCACTCTTTATTCTCACGAAGGGGGCTTTCTCACTATGAAAAGAGTTCATCTGAACCACTAACATGATTTAGTAGGCTAACAAAACTGAAACCCTAGTTTCTCCAAATTAGTCATCTAACCTCACTCTTCACAATGAGTAAGTCCTAGCTCTAGCTAGTCCTAACCCTCAATTTAACTAGCTTGAGTACACTGTAAAAGAAGTTCAAAGAAATACAAATCAATTGTCAATTAAGTTCAGAATTAAAAATGATTTTAGATCCCTTTCGATGAAAAAACTGTCTTTTGTAGGATATAAGCAAAGATTGATGAAGAACGATGATGAAGATCAATCTAAGGGCAACTCTTCTTGCTGAGAAATGATCCAAAGATGTTATGCACAATGAGTAAGGGTTTGACGAGGCTCTGGGAATAAAAAATCACTTCTTGATCTCTCGAAGTCAAAGCCCTAGAACTTCTCCTCTCTCTCTCTCTCTCTCTCTCTCTCTCTCTCTCTCTCTTAGAGTTTTTCTTTAATAATTAGGCCAGGAAAAAGATATGTGAAACATGGCAGATGTTGGAGATAATATAAATGACGAATAGCTACGATTAAATCATCAAATTATGCATCGGCCGACTTTACCATTGATGGTGCCTCTTGACTATCAATAGTGTCGAGAGACCATCGATGGTTGATGAGCACTATCGATGATTTTGATGCCTCTGGACTTTTGCATCATCAATGGAGCCTTGAACCATCAAAGGTCACCATCCACCATTGATGATCAAAGGCCACTATCAATGGTTGTAATGCTAAAATCAGCTTTTGAGCATATTTTCGCATCATTTTGCCTCATACATGTCCCATTCCTGTATTTACCTACACTAATCATCTTAAACCAATAGCAGTTCCAAATGAGAGTTTATTATTAACCCAATAAGAGATATTGCATGAACAATGTCCTAATATGCGTGATTCATATACTCTCAAGAAACATTAGAATCACTGCGATGTTAACGGATGAAGCAACTGTAGTTATGATTTGCACTACCTTGTGTTTATGCTATTCAATACACGTGCAGATATCAGGCATGACCATGTCCATCATGAAGTCCAAGCTGAGGAAACATGTGAGGCTTGATATGATGTTTCTTGTGATTTTGTTGTCAATTGGATCCAAAGAAATGAGCGAATGACTTATTACATTGATTATGGCGTGTATATGAGCACAAATGAAATCTTAGCCAAGAGAAGAGAGAATTGCATCAAGCACTTTTTAGAGGTCGTGATGCTTTTCGAAGGAGAGATATATGGTTCCATGAGAGAGGAGGATGATGATGTGGAAGAGTGAGAGTTTACCAAAATCACTAGCTCGGTACTCGGTATCGTGGAAGGCATTTCAGTTTCCTGTTAAGACGGTCAAAATGTATTTTTACCTAGGCCGATGATTAATTTGGACTTAAGAAGCGAACGCCGATGGGCTAAACACATCGAATGGGCCTAAAACCAAGCCCATAAGCGAAGGTCACCCGACGACCAACGTCAACCCCGCCAAAGATCGAATTCTGTGTTAAATCCGAGTTCACAAGCGAAGCTTGCCAACTAAAGAGTTCCGTGCACAACAGTACAGTGGACCAAGTCTTCCACTTCCGAAGGAGATGCCCCTACATTCGAGTGACCCTCGCCTACGACTGCAGCGACCCTCGCCTACGACCATAGTGAACTTCGCCTATGCCTTCGGCGAACTTTGACAGAACCACGAAGTTCGCCCAAATAGCCGTTTCAGAGCTATTTTTAGGGGATAACTGTCCCCACTATCTCCTGTTTTAGTGGCCACTAACCCACATTCTAAAGAGACCATTAACTCTCTCTTTTAGCTTATAAAAGGAGAGGAGATCATTCATTCAAAAAAAAAGAGAAAGAATAGTGATACGCAAGTACATGCGTAGAGAGAGCTAAGTGACACATACGCACACACAGAGGAGTTTCATAAAAAGAAGGCTGAGCTACCTTCCAAGTGATTCAATCCTCATCAACAGCAAAAGATTTATGAGTCTCGATTTAGTTCGTCAATGGAGTACAAAATTGACGCTCCACTTGCACACAGAAAAGAACCCCCAGGAAAAAATAAAATTTTCCTTTATTTCATTTTTAATCTTTTGTTGTAATCTGAGTTAATTACAATCTAAAAAGACATGAAATAGGATGGCGACTCTGCTGGGGACTTCTTTCTCTTCTGATGAGAAGATCATGTTGCAAACTGACACTCAGGCCCTCGGGTCTTTTGCTAAAATTTTGGTCATCGAATTTGACCAAGCTAAGTTCGAGGAATCTATTTCCAAGAATGAAATTTTATCAACTGCACGCAGTTGTCGTAGAATTCACTGTAGAGCCAATATCAGGTCCAATACGATCCCCGCGTATGTGAATACTGCCCTCACTGAGGAAGGTTTGTGCTTAGCTGAAAGCCGAATGAACTTCGCCAAAGGCGAAGGAAGTCTGACTTTCATCTCGAGTGAGGATCAAGATGTTAACACATTTGATCCTAGGCTTCGGCCTCTTATGACTCCCACCCCGAGCGGAGATCAAGATGTTGACACATCTGATCTTGGACTAAACCTATCAAATCTTCTAGGAGTTCGATTCAAAACTTCTTGCGATATTCGCTATGCTTCCTCGTTAGAAGCTAAGAATGGGCGTAACCCCTCATCAAAATTCCCCCAGAGGAATAAAAATTCCCACTAGCCAAGCATTTGGCCAATGTCGCTGTAAGCGACGTTCACGTTCAACCAAAGCCAGCGAGGATGGCACTAATGTTGATCTTCTGGAATTTATAACTCTGAAGAGAGCTAGCCAATGTCAGCATTGTGTGACCCTCAGGGAAGTAGTCTCAACAGTCCAAGAAGGCTGCCATTGTAAACGATTGGTTTTCAACCATCTTGACCCAATTCTTGAGCCTTCAGAGGCTCGAACTAAGCAACGACGACGCATTCGATGAAGAGTCTTCACTATCAACATGAAAAGGAGCACTTAGATAGCTCTCCTGATCCAGCATATTCCCCTAGAATCAGGTCCATATTTCTAGGGGACAAGGGGGTGTTTCGCAACACCAGGTTAAAGAAAAAGGTGTGATTCTGTTCAACTACTCTTCATTACAATCACCGCAGTCCTCAAATCAACCCGCCACCAGTGACGCCAACTCGGCCATAGCATCAAACCCAATCCCTAGTTCAAGTCAAGGCCAAAGATGGGAGGCGAATGCAACAGACCAAGATGATCTTCTAGCTAAAATGGCAATGCAGAAAAAAGAATCTGACTATCAGATTGAACGTTTGGAAAGAATGATTGAGCAACTCTTGGCTAACCCACGTCCACAAGTAAGCTCCTCAAAAAGGAAAAGAGTAATTGGTGAAAACCCTAATGAAGAAGATCAGGAACGTAAGAGTGACACAGATTCTGAACATGCAGGGTTAGAATAGATGATGCTTGCTAAACCAAGCAAAGAGACGAAAGCCTTGGAGGACATCTAGAAACAACTCAACGCTCTTTCTCTATTGACAGAGCTTAAGAAAGTCAGGATTATTCATCCATATCCCATCGAATGGGATATGGTTCTTTATCCGATGAAGTTTAAGCCATCTACATTACATGCATTTGATGGTAAAGGATCTCCAAATCAGCACAGCTACTACTTGTACCAACAAACAGGGAATGAAGTGAGTAACGACGCCACCAAAGCGCGTCTCTTTATTGGCACTCTTCAGGGAGTAGCCTTTGATTGGTTCCAGAACCTGCTCGAAGGATCAATTAGATCCTGGGCAGATTTGGAATCCAAGTTCCTTTCATAGTTTCACGAAGATCAATCTGATGTCACCATGGCCAAACTCCTTTCCAAGAAATAGAGAGGGAATGAGACAGTCGGAGAGTACATGGAACGATACAACTACATTACGATGTCGAGATATGCCCCTACTAATGTTTTTACAAACTTGCTAGCACAACTTTATGGAAAAGGTTGAAGCTTACATGGGTGCAGTTATTGCCCATACTTGGAAAGATTTGATGGAACAAGCTGAGATAGCTGAAAAATCATTAGAACGTTTCAACAAGTTTGAGCATCACTCCAATTTCAAAGGTAACAAGGGTGCAGATGTCACAACCAAAACCCAAGGAAATTTTCACAGTGGGAGTCCACAATTCGAACAATGGCACGTAAAGAGAGTTAAAGAAAAATTTCATGCGCAATTATTTGTTCAAGGATGAACATACAGTCAAGGATGAACATACAGTCGCTATTTTCCATGTCCTCAACAAAGAGAATCGTCTGAAGCTCCCAGAAGCTCGACGCCCAAAGATTTTAGAAAGACTAGAGATCCCAATTATTGTCTCTACTATAGAATGGTGGGACATCTGACAAAGAATTGTTATATCCTCAAGGATAAAATTCAGACATTCGTCAAATCTAGAATTCTTAAGCTCAAACCCGAGTAGAAGAAAGTCATTCCAAACATGATGACCCTTCAATTTGGTTCTATGCCAGTAACCGGAGCTCAAAATGGCGTTGTCCCCATTCCCACTGCAAGGATGGAAATAATCAACCACGATTACTCGAATCGACAGGACCAAGGCTTGATCCCTCTCACCACTAAAAAAGGGAAAGTCATGTGGGTACATCCTTATCTCGTTCAAGATGAAGATTGGGCTCGCCCAAAGTCCAAACCTAAAATGAAGACTTGCCATACTATCTCCGTGATCATGGAAGAAGAATCCATGCATGTCACCTCACTCACTGACTCAGAAGGAGAGAAAGTGGCCTTAACAGAGATAAGATCTGGTGAGGATTACCTAAGGGATTACAACCAGCCGGGAACATCTAAGCAGCCCAAACTGGCCAACCAAAAGGAGGCTTGATTTGACAAGGCCTTGCAATGTCCTTCAAATAATCCCAAGGCCCCGTTCAAATATGACATCATCACCCAACTCTCCAACATCCCAGCTCGCATCACCTTGCATAAACTTTTACGTTTGTCGAAGGATACGAGAGAAGCTTTGAGAGAATCCTTAGATGATAATGAAGCATTTCTCGCTCACATAACTGAACTTCCTCACAACGAAGGTCCCGAGCAATGCTATCAATGCCAGAAGCAAACATCTTGCATCACCTTTACCCCAGAGGACATGCTTGTTAAGGACCATCATCATAATCGACCCCTTTACTACACTGGGTATATAAGATCAACAAAGGTCGAAAGGATCCATATCGATTCAGGCTCTGCAGCAATCATTATCCCACGGAGGCTCTTGAGCTTTTTAGGGATTCCCTCCCATATGTTATCAAGAACCAGTGTCACTATCCTTAGCTTCAACTCCAGCAGTAACTGCTCCCTTAGAAAAATTCAACTCAATTGTCAACTGGGGGATTTAAAGATAGAAGTGACCTGCTACGTCATCGACGTTGAAATATCTTACAACCTTTTGCTTGGACGACCTTGGATCCACTCTAACATGATCATCCCCTCAACTCTTCATCAATGCTTTA
>JBAKGM010000200.1:28586415-28601889 GCA_037177215.1 Asparagus racemosus
GACCTGGAAAACTACAAAAAGATGAAATAAAGTAAGATACGTAGTCGAAAAAGCTAAAAAAATTAGTAAAAATGCTTAAAATGGCAGGAAAAACCCGTTTTGGTCATGTCGTGGCTCATCGGCCACGGCCGAAGCACCAACGGGTGCCTCTGCACCACCGTGGCACCACCAGGTGCATCGACTTGGCTGAGGCACCACCAGGTGCCTCGGCCATGGCCGAGGCGCCCAGCGCCCTGTGGTGCCAAGGCGCTCAGCCAGGGCTGAGCCCTTCTCCCTGTGCGCGCGCTGAAACAAAGAACAAAAAAAAAAGAAAAAAAAGAGAGGAGGAAAAGAGAGAAGAAGAATGACCATTCTCAAACCCTAACCCTAATTTTTGTATCAAAGCCCTAACCTTGTACATCTATCCATACATTAAAGGGGGTTTACCTGATAAAAAGTAAAGGGGATCTCGCCGTAGATGAATCTCGAAGTTTGAAGGAGACGAGACGACACAAGGCAGGAAAATAAAAGAGAAAAAGAGAATTAGGGGGCCAGCCTAGGTCAGAGGAAAAGAGGGGAGAGGGGTTTTTATAACAGCCCCTAAGTGGACCCAACCAGCTCCAATTAGGACTCTAATCAGACCCTAATTGGGAATTCTAATTGGGGTCCTATCCGAATGGCAAAACAGTACCAAATCAGCCCGTTAATTGGCCCCTCTTCTCCCCCACATATCTGAGGGATCCCAGACATTTATTCAACAAAATTATTACCTCGTGAAGGCCACTTCACATCCGGTTCACTTAATTCAAGCGTCGAAACTCTAAAAAGGTATATGAGTATAAACTATTTCCTATTTTGTCGAGAAGTTCCTGACGATTATTTCCATAAAATATTCTTAAGGATAACTCGCCAACCTCCAAATGGATATATGAGAATAAACTAATCCTCAAAAACTCCAGTAAACACACGAGTATAAACTGTTTTGACACTGGGCAACGTGTCGCCACCAGAGGATTCACCGACCAACAGTCAGATTCTAAATAAAGTTGGACGCTTGTCAACGCGTCGCACTCGCCGATCGAAGGCTAAACTCCACACATATTTCAAAGCGAATCAATGCATCGCAATGAAGAGTTCCCCAATCAATGGAGGAATCTCAGAAAAAGTTTGATGGTTAGTTGAACGACAACTTACCGACACGGGTCAGAAACAAATGAACTCAATCAGCTTCAGCTCAAGATTTCGACAACGGTCAAGCAAAAAAAAATGCAGCACCGTAACACCTTCAGCTATCCTACAAAGCACTGGAGACTCTAAAAGGATTGGAGGAATCAAATGTTGGAGCTAATCTTAGAAGAAATTCATCTATCAGTTTCTGGTCGAGATCTCGACAACGGTCAGACAAAAAAATGCAGCACTGTAACACCTTCAGCTATCCTACAAATCACTAGAGAATCTGAAAGGATTGGAGAGATCGAACACCGAAGCCATTCTCAGGTCCTGTTACACCGATTGAAGGTTGGGGCCTATCATATCTAAAGTATCCAGGCTCGTCTAAAAAGGATCGAGACTGAGACACTTTGGAGGGGGTATCTGTAGGCGTTAAAATTTGCTTATCAGTACCCGAACGAGACTCGTGACGGTGGGTTGACAATCGATGACCCATCCAACGATGCGACCAAGAACTGCTGACGACATAGTCGCACCGCAAAATGCACAAAGGGAGTCGACGAGCGCATGAAGCGGATCGACAAGGCGTGCAAGTCAGTGAAGTGACAGATCATGGAATAAATCCAACGACGAAGCTTCAAATCAACGAGTTTCGACAAGGCGAGTTGACCAGACTCGAACGTCGATGAGATGGAATCAACCAGACTCAAGCGTCGACAGAAGTACACTGATCAGATTCTGAAATCAACGAGACGATCAACCAGAATCGGATTCGACGGCATCAGGAGGAAAGATCGGACATAACACCGGATGAATGTCGGACGAAACGTCGGACGAACGCTGGAAAAGCATGAGAAAAACCCAAGTGAATGTCTCAGCTCAGACCGCCAAGGCACCAGGGCGCCTCGGCACAGTAAACCCCGGCCTATAAATAGGCCAGGGGGTTCATTGCGGGTTGTTAGAATTTTTGCACACTGAGGCAAGATCCAAGCGAGCTTTTGCACAGATCCGAGCATTTCTGAAGAAGAAAACTCAAATCTGGATTTTGTACGAGCGAAGAACGCCTTCCGCTTCAAATCTACATGGCAAAGAGGAAAATCAAGACCATATCTACGTCGATATAGGTCAAATTTATAGTTCTATCCTCTAGATTAAACTTTGTCTTAATAGGGTCTAGTGTGTGACTGCGCTTCGTCAATTTCACCCACTCCGGCGATCATCTCCTTCGTGAGTTGATCCCCGTTGGTGTTTATTTCCTTTGTGAAATAATCACCTCATATCCGTAGATCTAGTATCTAGATTAGATTACACGGCGGTCCATGGACAGAATAGAGTCCCCGGCATAGGCAAAAACACCTACGCAAGCGAGGATTCGATAAACAGATCTCGCGTTTGTTCAAAAATGGTGTAAAGTTGTGATCTTTTTCGGTTTTCATTGTAAGCCTTATAAAAAGGTGATTTTTATTTGAATTTCATCGTAAAAAAACAAATTTGTAATGGATTCATTTGCAATGACAATCGGAACAACTTTCCCTGCGAACAGTATGGTCATGACTTGCACTCCCTTGAGACCTCTGATAAATAAGGAAGTGACAGGTCAGTTCTCGAAATGCCTCTACGATTTGCGCGGTATGAGAGAAAACACTTAGCTTCTCATTGGCTGGGAAGAATTCTTCATAAGGACGATCTCTTATGGGCAAGCGAGATACTTCGAACATCTCATGAAGGGCGATGCCAATCTCCCCCATCGGCGTGAAATAAGTGTAGCTATTGAAATTATATAACTCTAGATGCCATATAATGTTGGCGTAGAGATTTTAACGCCATATTTGGAGGCTCTAACTGCAGCATAGAGCCCATATTCTCGTATCCTGTCCCCAAAAGTGATGAGAACAAATTGAACAAGGCGAGACTACCAATGAGTTCACGTTGACCTAATCCATCCAGGGAACCTCACGTCTGCTTCAGGATATTGGGCCCCGCTCTTAGCAAGTTCGTACCCAAAGGTGCTCGGGGTGACTGCTACTTCATTAACCGGAGTGTCCTCTTGAACAAAGCCAGGGTGTAACCCTACAATATTAACCCCGTAAACTCCCTCTTGGCGAAAGCCACCACCATACTTCAGAATGCCCCTCTTGACACTATCTTCCCTGTGAGTAAGATTGAAGCGCATCGGACATAACACAGCTAAACGCTGTAGATACATGAAGGAAACCTGTCGCTCTATCTCCGGTAGAGCACATCGATGACCTTCCAAAGTGAAATACCAATACTCTGACCCCCAATGAAAAAAGGAGTTACCACTCGCAACACTATCTCCGAAAAGAAAAGGTGGTTTCATAGACATTGCTTCGTTAGGAACGGAAAGCTTGGCGTCAGTACTTATCTCCCGAAGAGTCCTATAACCACCTGGACGAATCATCCTCTCTCTTTCAGAGCTGCTTCCTTCAGTGAATAATGGGATTTCCCCATGGAAGACATGTGTCACTTCAGGATCATGAGATCCATCATGACCAAAGTGATTATATTGGTCCACTGGATCTCTGGAGTAGGTAACTGTACAGAAGCAATGAAAAGGGTTAGTCAACAAAGACTAAGTCAAACCAACCCAAGAGCTGAGGCGAACCTCACTCATAAACATCAACTAAGTCTTGATAGAGCTGAGGAAAGCGAACTTCACTTTATTCCAATGTTGGTGAAGTTCACCCAACATTGATGAGCGAACCTCGCCCAAATAAGGACAATACCAAATGGCGAACGTCATCCTAGCGAGGATCGCACAAACAACGCAATGAACTTCGCCGAAACGAAGCTCGCTGCAAAAGCCCAAGGGGCTAAAGAACTCCGCCCGAAGAACGAAGTTTGCCAAGAAGCGCCATCATTGGCCGCTAACAGAGCCTCGTCACTAGCAATGAAGACTTGTCAGAAAAGATGACGAATAGTCTAGAAAGTCTATCCTTTAATGGCATATCAACTTTTAGACGCCATGAGGCGTTGATTAAAGCCCAATGGGCTAAGGCAGATCTAAAGATCGTCATTAATGGGTACGCTTACCCATCGCTAGCTCCAGCCGCGCCCGTGCATCCTCAGCACGTGGTCGTCGAACTCCTCGAGTAGAGCTTCTTTCCCTGGAAATAGCACGACGAGGGGCCATGGTTGACGAGCTCTGAAAGTTTTTAAGGAAAGCTAGGGTTTGGAAATTGAAAAGTGAAAAGGAGGGAGATGAACAGTCCTATTTATAGGCTAAGACCCCCAAATCTCTCTGAAAATTATTCGCCGTGAACTTCACCAAAGATCGCGATTCCATATCCGCCAGATATCAGCCAATGGACTTCGCCAAAGATCTTACCTCTAGATCCGCCAAGTATCTCGCTAACAACCTTCGCTGAATATCTCACTGTCAGATTCGCTAAAGATTCTGCCTTCAACTACTTGAGATTCTAGCCTTGAACCTTGTTAGGAGTTTCGCCCTGAACAAGCTTCGCTAAATATTCTAAGTCTGCGTTATAAGCTTTTTGGCTGAACCTCGCATGATCAATTTGATGAGATCTGCCAAAACTCAACTGTGTGAATTTCGCCTAAGGCGACTGTTCCTCAAAAAGTTGAACTTCACAGAGCATCAAGGTGAACCTCGCCAGAACATCATAGTGAAAATTTCACTAAGCCTTTGGATTGAACGAACCTTAACTCAATTCATCAATAGCATCAATATGGTGAACTTCGCCAAAATTACTTGGCAAAATTCAGTAAGTCTCAACTCGATAGAGACATCATTTGGCAGGCCTCAAATTAACTCCAACTAACATAAGGAAGCTTGAGATTTGCTTTTGAATACTCTGATTCCTTGCAAAGTCCAAGCTATGCAAAATCCAGACTCGTTTCAACAAACACAGATCAATTACACAAGAAGATGGACAATTTCAACATGAAGAAAAGTTCATTTTTATTGATCGGAGACTCAACTACAAGGTGACATTTAGACTATCCAGTTACAGAGATGATGGATATTTGTTGCTATTTGCTACTGCTCTACATTCCTAAGATATGGGGCTGAGGAGCATACACGAGCTGCACCAAGCCACAACTCGTGTTTCCTCAGTCACACAAAGTTGAGAGATAGGAAGTGCTCCGTTACTCCAAACTGAGACATGTCAGCCATAAGAAGTTCTCTGCTTGCACGGGACTGAGCTACGTCTACAAAAAGAAGCACTTCCTATCGTCAAAAATCGACGTTGGGCCTGAGTCAGCCACACAACGTCTAATTACGATCTAGGTTCATTTTTATGACACCTAGTTACTATCGGAGTCGTCGCTTGTGGAGACCCAAGGGTCTTTCTTCAAGTGCCATTTCAGTCACTGAACGGTCTTACGAAGAGCACGACATTCAAGGCTCCACGCGTCCCTATCGTGATCAAGCTCATGCCAAGCAACTGATTGGTTCTCGATGATTTGTTCGAGCATAACCTTCTCAGCTGATAACAACTCTACCAAGCGTCGGAGTATGCAGAGTTCATCCACTTGATTGCCCTTCACTTAGGCTAACTCCTGTTAGAGTTTTCTTATCTCAGCCCCTCTGTCGAGGAGCATCTCTGGCTTATACGACATTGGCGCATCCATGAAGAGATGAAGAAGAAGAAGAAGATGGTGAAGGCGATGAGAATGGATGAGGATGGCCACTATTTATAGCCCATTTCAAATCTTAATTCCTAAGAATATCTTGTTCTTCGAGATTTGATGGGACCAGACAAAGAGGCTAATTTCAACCTAAAACTCGATCAAATCCCTAGCGAATCTCACAAATCTCCAATCAAGAGATCTCAGCTGCAGATCACGGCACAAATCAAGAGGAGAATCTCAACAGACTCTATCTCCATAATGAACCACGAGCTTCAATGGAGATAGCTCATTTAACATGAGCCTTTTTAACCAACGAACGTCGCTTGACAAGCTTCGTTTAGCAACCCAAAGAAATGAGCCACCTTCGCTCATTCATCAACACTGCCTCAGTAATTGAAGAGGTAAATTTTGTTCCAAACATAGATTTGGGCGAGCACAAGCTACGTCAAGCCTTTGATACAAGTCAACACTTAAGGGAACTACGTTCAAAAGTACACCTCTGTTAACCAAGTAGACGGATTTTTACCCAACAAAGACAACTCAAGCTACGTTCAACAGTATACCTATGGCTATTTTACCCAAAGTATTTTGATCTCCGCTACAAGCTTGAATGTGGGATCTCGAAAACTTTGGGGGGTCTTGTAGACGGTCAAAATATATTTTTACCTAGGCTGATAATTAACTTGGACTTAAGAAGTGAATGCCCATGGCTAAATACTTCGAATGGGCCTAAAACCAAGCCGACAACAGATTATAGCGAAGGTCGCTCGACGACCAACGCCAACCCCACCAAAGATCGGATTCTGTGTTAAATCCGAGTTCATAAGTGAAGCTCGCTAACTAAAGAGTTTCGCGCACAACAGTAAAGTGGACTAGGTCTTCCACTTCTGAAGGAGACGCCCCCACGTTCGAGTGACCCTCACCCACGACTGCAGCGACCCTGGCCTACGACGATAGCGAACTTCGCCTATGCCTTCGGTAAACTTCGTCAGAACCACGAAGTTTGCCCAAATAGCTGTTTTAGAGCTATTTTTAGGAGATAACTGCCCCCACTATCTCCTATTTTAGTGGCCACTAACCCACATTCTAAAGAGGCCGTTAACTCTCTTTTATCCTATAAAAGGAGAGGAGATCATTCATTCAAAAAAGAGAAAGAATAGCGATACGCAAGTACATTCACAGAGAGAGCTAAGTGACACATACGCATACACAGAGGAGTTTCATAAAAAGAAGATTGTGCTACCTTCCAAGTGATTCAACCCTCATCAACAGCAAAAGATTCGCGAGTCTTGATTCAGTTCGTCATTGGTGTACAAGATCAACGCTCTACCGGCACACAGAAAAGAACCCACGGGAAAAAAAATTTCTTTGTTTCATTTATAATCTTTTACTGTAATCTGAGTTAATTACAATCTAAAAAGACTCGAAACACCTGCCTTGGCTCATCGGAGGAGTTTGATGATAGTGTTATTGTGGTGAGGATGGAATCTTTGGTGAGTGAAAGGTCTTCAAACATGCTGATGGATTTGTCGATTTCTGGGTTTTTCATTTTATTGTTAAAAGCAAGTGTTAGAATCTAGAGTGCGCAAGTTTTGCAGCTTAGAGGATCTTGTTGATCTTTTTTTTGCAGAGGTGGAAATTGATCTCAATCTATTGTTGTGTCCTTGCTATACAGAGTTAGATATCCTAACAAAGGTACAATTTATATCCTAGTAGGTGTAGGGTTGTAGTTGTACATTGGATTTTGAATTGAGATGGAAAAGAGCAATCAATGATTCTGATAACATAGTGGTCTCTAAACTATTTTTTGCATAGTGGAGAGGATTCAAATCCATGATGGGGGTGTGAAACCGTGGACAAATTGCATTAATAAATAAAAGGCTAAATTTCAAAAACTCCTTTAACTTTGGACGATTATCAGATGACCTCTGGAACTTTCAAAATATTAGAAAAACCCCTCTAAGTTTTGGGGTTATCAGGAAAACCTTTTAATATTAAGATTTTCTTTAGAAACCCTCCCCACTAAAAGCGTTTAACTTTAATTTTCACAGGGTTGTAATATTTTTGCTAGTGAATATGATGATTCACACTTCTAGGAGGATTTTCTTAAAGAAACTTAAAGTTAAACGAAATTTTCTAGTAACCCCTAAGCTTTGAGGGGTTGTCTAATAGTTTGAAAGTTATAGGGGGTTATCTAGCAATTGTCCAATGTTTTCTTTTGGTGGTGGTGGTCTCTGTGTGCGGTGGTGGGGGTCCCCTGAAACCTAGCCTGAATAAAAAGATAGCTACACTATACTTTTCTAAACTACTCCAACTACACCCAAAGATTGTGATGTCCTAGATCACTTATTAATTTTCATAGTATTGTATGCAGTACGGTGGAAGTAAGTTAGATAGTGTGGTTTATTTAGAATTGTGCGAATATAAAAAACTATACACTACAACACGATAAAGCTACTGAATTAATCAGTACATTAGATTGAAGGCATGACAGGATGGCCCAAACCAGCCCAACTTGGGAACTGCCATAATCAGTAATTCGGGCCTAAAGTAAAACAAGTCCCATATATATTAAGCAACAATAATACAGTTGCTGGCATCGGATGAGGTTACTCTGGAGCCCAAGTTTGTTTATGAAAACCTTGAGACTATTTGGGCCGGATCTGACTCTAACATGTAACCCCAACGAGAGTCTGTCCGGCTTCTAGTCCACGCCTCAGTCCCCTTCGGAATAGCAGGTAGAGATACTTTTCGTCAAAAGGGAAAGGGGTCAACTTGCAAATCTATTTTATAGTTTTGGGGCCGAGATTTGATTGCCGACTGCAAGAGAGAGAAGGAAAAGCGCCGATAATGTCAGGCATAGCGCGTGGAAGATTGACGGAGGAGAGGAAGTCATGGCGAAAGAATCATCCTCATGTTCGTACTCTCTCCCTCTTCTTCTTTTTTTCCTCTATTTTTTACCATTAATTTTTCTTTTTCGTTTCTAGGGTTTTGTGGCGAAGCCCGAGACTCTACCGGATGGCTCGGTGAATCTCATGGTCTGGCACTGCACGATCCCTGGGAAGCAAGGGGTATGGTTTATCCTTTATCTGCTTGTGTTTTCTCCTTGTTGATTTTTTCAATTTTAGTTCAGATTTTTGGTTTTAATTGAATTAGTTTGCCTTTTGAGATTGAGAAATGGATTCTTAGGCCTTGGTGTTTAATCATCTTGAACCCTGGCCCTAGAATTCTGCACGTTTACTATTCTCGATTGTTGAACTTGAAGCGTGGCCACTTCATCTAATGCACACGCGTGTAGGTTCTAATTCATCAAGGTGGGTAAGGTTTGAGGCATCAAGATGGTTGTAATTTTGAGTGTACTGTCTACAATTAGAGAAAGGAAACTGAAAGCTAGGGAGGGGCATAGAAAATTGAAGATTTACCATGAATGCTTATGCTTATTTTTCATGGTCTTTCTATTGAGTACGTATTCTTGTGATTTACCATGAATGCTTATGGTTTATCCTTGATTCTTCATGTTTACCGTGAATTTGCTTATGATTTGTTGTGAAGTATTACTTTCGAAAGCGCGTGCTGTATTTAATCTATTTGACCTTCATGCGACCTTGTTTGTCTTCTGAGTTTTCTCTGCAGCAGTTTTTGTGGGAACTTACATGAACGTCCTTTTTTCACACTGTTGAATGTTCTGTAATTTCTAATTACTAGTGCCTCATCCATGTAGAGTAATGGATTTATTACTTCCTATTATTCATTGTAATGCTATCATGTGCTGGCATTTCATAATTTAATGAATCGACATATATAGAAGTACCTATTGGATGTAGTTACAACCTCCATGGTTTTCCTGACAAAAGATATTTTCCAAGTTCATTTTTACTCATGTAAGCTATTAGTACTTGCAAATTTCCTTAACGCATAACCTTTCTTAATCTGGATGTCTTAGAAAACCTGGTCTAATGATCATTGACCCAGATGATAATTTAATTTCATCTTTATGTTTTATATATGTTTAACATATTTCATTAGTTTTAGTATAACTTGAGAAAAGGAAGAAGTATGCTTATCTCTTCCCTTTCTCCCTTTAGGTCTCATTTCTCTAGTAATCCTCACATGTTAGCTAGAAATTCTCTCCCACTTTTTCACACTGGAATACCTCTTGTATTTTCTCCATCTCATTTAAAGAAATGTGGAGGACGTGAATCTTTGGCTTCATCTTATCAACACACCTAAGAGAACAAAAATTCATATTTTCTATAGTGTCTATGGGTGGAGATTTTTTAAAATCCTTATTCTGGCCTTGAGAGTCTTTAATATGAGGATAGGAATAACCCTAAATAAATGAAATAATTGGTAAAATAAGATCAACCAAGGATGGAAACTAAGTTTAAATAGGCGGGACATCTTGTTATATCCATCACTCATTTCAACTCCGGACTCCTTGATGTGACTTCTGTATTAATTTCATGTATGATGCGGCTCTTTAAGAGTCCTCATGAAACATTACCCAATTGGTCGGGAACTTATTCAACTATGATTTTGTCTTCCTCTAGATTTATATGTGATTCAACAACCTTACTTGAGGTTTCATGTGTGGCATACAATGATCACTGCATAATGGAGCAATTGCTACTCCTTTTCAATCTTTTTCCTAGTTGTTTCAAATTTCTTTTTAAAATTTTTCATATTGTCAACCTAATTGTTGCTTGCACTTGTTTTGGGACTAATCTTTCCTAGTGCCTTTTAGGCATCAAAGTCTATTTTATGCCTAGATCATTCAGAGGTGACATTACATGCAATGATGAAAAAGTGGTGAAAAGTTTGCTATAACCGGATTTTAAAGCGAAAGCTGCCCCAGGCTATTTCGTTTTCACCACCTTCATTGATACTAAGTGCTCTTGTTGCTTCTTACTCGAAAAAGCACCATAAGGCGATTAAAAATGCTAAAAAGCACATTAAAAACACTTTCCTATGGTTTTAAAAAATGAATAATGGGTTTCTAGGCAGCCCTTTCATATCGGACTTAAATCCGACCTATTTTAAAAGTTAAACCCCCTTTCTCCTCCGCTTCCCGATTCTCCTTATGTTCCGAACCCATAAAACTCTATGCCCCAAATTCTGTCTCCATCCTGGTCCTCCTCCATCCATCTCGTTCAGCTTAACAAGTCCTCTTCTCGAATGAAGTCTGCTCTGCTCTTCTCCACCTTGTCCACCTACTTCTCTGTTGAAGCTCATCCAAAATTCAGTCGAAGCTCTCTCATCGCTAAAGCCTCAACAAGTTTGCCTCTATCAAAACCATCTCCACGTGAACCCATAAAAACCCTAGATCCTAAAAACTGTGACGGCCTCCAGCAAGTTCGACCTCTTGCGAGCTCGTGTGTTTACTTTTGAATTTTTATCAATATTTAAAATTTTATTAGGATTTGGACTTTTTTCCTTAGCACTTTTTTCTGCTAAGAACTGCTTAGGCCTAGAAAATCTAAGCGTTGCCTCATTGCTTTAATCTGCTTTCCAATTTTCACAACCTTGATTACATGTTGAAGTCTTCTGAGAAAAATATGCAAAATCACATCATATAAGACCCTTTGATGTAAAGTGAACATTTTGGTTCCTTTACTCCAAATGTGATAATGTTAGTTATATATGGAGATTGTAAAGGGTGATACTTTCTGCTTTCAATGGGATTAAGTTATGGTAAATGTAAATGATAGATGAAGTGGGTGCGTACGTTCGCGTGTGTTCAGCTCTAATCTATCAGGAAAATTTTTGCTCTAGACTATGCTAAGCCATGTTGGGTGAACAAGATTATTAAATGCCTTAGATATAATGCTAACTGTATATTAGAGATGAGAGTACATATAGAAAACAATAAATATTCATAACCCCATATGGTGTGTGGATTTCCCCAAAACTTCTCTGTCATTAATAGAGAGATATTATAAACGTATCATATGCCTGCTTTAGGTTCTCGGTTTGCGCGTGTGCACACATTATATGTATGTATGTCTGTACGTATGTATTTATATGTATGTCTATACGTATGTATCTATATGTATGTCCATCTCTCTTGTCTGATGATTTTCGATTCCAATGCCCAATTATGGTGAGCCCACTCCCACATGGTTACCTCTGACTCCTCTTGCCTACTCACATTTGCCTCCTCTCTTCTCATCCTCTCCTCTTTCATTGCACTTTAATGTCTATTATCATTCTTTTCTCTCTACCTTATTTTCTATTGTACCATCATTGTAACATGATCCTAGCAAGATATTATATGGTCTCATTAACATGCAAAATAAATTTTGCAAAGATTCACCCTTTTGTTATTTTCAATTTGCTCAATTTTTCAAGAATAACAAATAAATGCATTTTGAAAAAAGTAATAACTAGTAACTTGGGTCTCTTCATTTTCTAAAACAACTTTCAGGATAATTGTTGATCTTTCATTTACAAGGGTTTTATTTTGATAAATCAAATTAATTGGGAATTCCTTACCTCTTTGTGGCTCTTATAATCACCATTTTATTATGGAAACTCTAGATTTTCTTGATTTCCTGTAACAACTTTCGGGATAATGGTTAATTTTTTTCTAAATTTTTGGATCAAAAGAAGATATAGATTAGAAACTCATTTCTTTTAGATTATTTGTATGATCGTCATCTCCTTCAATTATTCTATCTAGTTAATTATTGAAATCTAACCCATGGTTTTTGGTTGTGGGTTTTATCTAACATAACTTTATCTATTTGTTATTGTTGGTTTTTAGTTGGTCAAGTGGGAGTGTGAAGCTGCGAGTGGTTCTGTAATTTACCGTTAAATAAAAAGCACATATGTTTTAAAAGTTGCTCATATGCATATTCATCATTCTTCAACATTTTCCTTCAAAAAATAAAAAATAAAAAATACGGTAGCTTTCTTGCTTATCTCATAGTAGATGGACAAATGTCAAGTTTGTCCTAGCTTGTTTAGCAAATTTTCTTTCAGAGATTCAGTTCTGAGCGTTAGTGCGACTAACCTACTCGAAACTAGGGGTAATGTTTGACCCAACCCATCAATGCGACCCAGTCCTACATGTTATTAACTGCTATGAGTCGAGATATATGGGTTTGGATCATATATGAATCGACCCGAGCTACCCATTTATTTACCAGGTTGAACTGGGTCGACCGAACCTGATCTATTTAACACATTTCATTACTCATTTAGTTTAAGTGTGTCAGTTGTAGATGGGTAAGGTTGTAGATGGGTAATCTAAGTAACTCCTTTCTTTCTCATATTGTCCTAGGGTAACATGAGGAACTCTGATCCCTTTTCTTTGAGCAAAAAAGTCCTAGCCGCACTGAGCACTTGCTCTTTTGCAATTTTGGTACTGGAGGAAGTCTCACTTTCAAATAATCTTACGAAAAGAATATGGAGTTTCTGAAGTTTTTCATTTTTTGCATCTCTTTGACAGCACCATAAGGGTTCATGGGTCATTTAGGTTACTTGGTCGGCTTGATAACTTGTTTATTAAATTGGTTTGGATTCATGATTGCTATTAAATGGGTTGGGTATAGGTCAAGCTTATATGGGTCATGTCAAAACTAAAACTAACCTGACTGGACTTGTTTGTCACCCCTGCTAGAAATTGTCTTCTCTACCAAAGCTATATGAATCGTTAGTAACATATTAAAATATATTTCTTCATAGATATTGTAGAATGGGTCTTGTAAAAACTATATAGAGTTAATGAGTTTCCTTAGTCTTATCATGTTAGTGTCATTAACTCGTGCGTACTGACTGTCTTATCATCTTAGTGTCATTAAAGAAATAAGAATCTTTGATCACTCCTATGAAAATAGATTGCTTTGTATGCACTGTCCGAGCGTTGCAAAGGCTACTTTTAACGATTACATTTACTTTTTATATCATATTTACCTTATGGCTTATGTAATGTACGTGATCAGAGCTATGCCTCATAATTTGCACTTTGATCAAGTAAACAATGTTTCTTTATTTAGCCCTCGTTTGTAAACAATGATTTCCCATTATATAATAGTTCTCTGTGTAATAGTTTGCTGTTTGAGATAACTAGTAACTATAGCTCAGAGCCCTTTTTTATGGTGCTTAAGGATCAAAACTTGCCACGGTAACATAGACTTTGAATGTTGTGAAGATTGATGAGGTTTGTCTTAGATGATATGGATCTCCAACTTTAATTGAAATCTTTGGGAGCATGGCAACTATGGTTTTTTCTTTGTTTCCATGGTGTTTTTGCTAATACAAAATCACATCTTTGTTTCCCATGAAATTATTGTGTTTTCATGAGAAAAATGAAATACTTATGAGCAAAAAACAAAATAACACTTATTTTAAAACACCAATTAGGTGTTTTTAGTTGTGTTTTGAGTTTTGGGAGGTGTTTTAGGTTTAGTAATATAATGTTTAGTATTATATAATTAATATAATATATTAACCACTTAATGTAATAAATTATAAAATACTACTAATTAATATGATATACTTATTATAATCTAATATTAAGGTGTTGGTGGTAGTTGCGGAATTATTTAATACTAATAATTAATATAATATATATTTATTATAAGATTATACTAATAATTAATATAATATATATTTATTATAAGATTATGTTATATTTTAATGTATTATACTCTATATAATAATAATATAATAATATATATCTTATAAGAATATATCATATTGATTTAATTTATTATATTTTAATGTAATATATTATATTACAATAAAATATATGATTGTAAGTTGTAAATTGTAATAATAATATAATATTAAACAAATCAGTAAGGGAATGAAAGAAATGTGCAAAATACTAAACCCACAACATGAATTCACAAAGCGTAGCTAGCGTGGTGGTTCCTACAGGAAGAAATCATATAAATCATATAAAAAATCATTAAATAAAAATTTTCTAAAAAGAAAAAGCCATATGTATATAAAAGATATAAGTAAGGTGAAAGAAAATATAGATATGCACCTTAACTTTTTTTCTGAATTTTGCTATGGCTTTATTGGGATTCGTTAAGCTTGAAGACTTAATAAAATTAAAGGAATAGAAAGAATAGCTAAGAGAATATTGGCAAACAATAGATATATATATTTGAAATAATAGAAGGACATAAAAAGGCATTAGGATATAAAGAAGTTGAAGGTTTAATACCTCTACTTTCATAGTAACATATAAGACATCTCAGAGAAAAATATAAAGATAAAAGTTATTACATTTTGGGGCAATGCAAATATTTATTAAATGAAACTTTAGACCAGAAAGTAATGTGCCTATAGTAGCAGTCTATGATACCCCGACACGGGAAATTTAGTCCCGTACCCGTGTCGGGTGCGTTTTGGGTGCGGATCCGCACCCAAACGCCAGGGACACGTCTGAAATCGAAAAAAAGCCCAATCGGGTTACCTGCTCGAGCCCAACAACCCGAACCCGCAGCCAAATACCTACTTTCCCTTTCGTCTCGTCCCCTCGACTGCCCAAATCAGCCCGTCGACAGCGAAGCTCAGCCACTCGACAGAAATCTGCTCCTCGACGACGGAAGACGGGACCTCAACGACGTCATCAGCGCTTCGACGACGAAGATCCGGCCCTCGACGACAAAGATCCGCCACTCGCCGACGAAGATCAGCCACTCGACGACGAAAATCGCAGCCTCGACGACAGAAATCTGGGACTTGACGACG
>JBAKGM010000200.1:28601989-28617211 GCA_037177215.1 Asparagus racemosus
ATACAGCCGTGTCCCCGTACCCTACTTTTTACAAATTTGCCGTGTCCCGTACCCGTACCCGTACCCGTACCCGTACCTATGCAACATAGGTAGCAGTTTTATCAGATAATAGAATAGTTTAAGTTCTTTTCATTCAGCAATAGATATGGTTAGAGAAAATCCAGGATTTTTGGATTTTAGAGTACAACTGAAGTACAATATTACTCTACAAGAAAAAAAATATTATCGTCTTTAGTGCTATTTATTAAAATAAAGGAAATGAATTCTTACATGAGAAAGATGCATTATCAATTTAATGGAGGCATATTATGATGGCTTCTAAAACATTACAAGTTCCATATAAAAGGACGAGGATTTAATCTTTAGGAAAGATCCAAACCTAGTTTTAATAGATTACAAGTCAATTCCTAGAAATCCCTTAACATTACCAAGACTAGAAAGATAAGCCTAAATGCATGAAATCCAAATATAAAAATATAAAAAGAAGATAAGGAAAAAGAATTAACTCAAGCAATGAAAATAGAATGGCATGAAATAGTATAAGCCCTGTAGAGAAATAAAAGTTTTAGAGAATTAAATGCATCAGAATCAAGTACTTCTAGAAGACCTAGTTTTAAAGTACCTAGAGAATATGAGAAGAATCTAATAAAGAAAAGGATACTATATTAGAAGACTTAATAATAAGTGAGAATAATTTACTATTACATTATATTAATATGGCAAATTCAGTATCAGAGTACACTTTATCAGAAGAAGAGGATAATGAAAGAACAAGTAGAACAATATCAAGAAAATTTATCTCTTAAGTTTAATAGACCTTATTTTTATAATACTAGTAAGGTACTTTATACTTGAGTAGTTATACAGGTCACACCACAAAAATTTAAAGAGTCTATGGTATAGTGGATACAAGAGCAAGTACAAATCTCTTAATTATAAATGAATCTATTGAAGAATATTTAATGCAGGAAAAACTAATTATAACAGACACTTATAACAATAACAAAAAAAAATAGGATAGTCTTTAGATTATCAATATTTATGGTTTAAACAACCTGATAATAAATGGTTTAATATTTCAAATACAAACAAAATATGTGTAGAAAAAAGTCAAATAAGAGATACAACAGATTTGCTTATTGGAATAGCATTTCTAAACTAATTTGAACCTTATACTCTTAATAATAAAACTCTAAAGTTAAATAATAAAGTATTCAATATCCAACCCAACAATCAAAATGAGAGACTTTCCAAGTTATTTGAACATACATACTAAAATAAAAGTTCTAGTGAATTCAGAAAATTATATACCTTATAAGTTGCATGCTTTAATAATACAGGAGCCCAAAACCGTATTATTCATGCATGATGCAGAACGATCGTGGACCGTCCAAAATATTTTAAGATTTATTAGAATAATTTTTATTTTAGTAATATTTGACATGCAATCTTTTATTTTAGTCAGGATTTCTTTTAGGATTTGATTTTCAGATCTCTTTCTCATTCAGTTAGGCTTTTATTTGATTGTATTAGTTTTGTTAGGTTTTGATTTGATTAGTATTTTTATTTGCTTCCTTAAATGTTTAGTTGCTTTCTCTATCTATAAATAAAAAATGTAATTTTCCAAAAGGAATAGACATTGACAAAAAATGAGTTTGAGGAATCGCTCTAAGCATGTGAATTGCTTGTCATTTGGCATGTGAATTGCCTCGTCGAGTGTGAAGCTCATGGGTGTGAAGTTCCTAGGTGTGAAGCCTAATAGTTATCTGAAATCCTCTCCTTTATTCCTAACCTTCAAACAAACCCTCTATTTTAAATTGAAAAAATCCCTCATCAAGCAAAAGCACCTAAGGAATCCAAAAACATACTGTTCACCGGTAAACAGTAGAAGTGCACTTGTTTCCATGAACAGTGATTTGTTGCATTTCATTTGCCTGAACAGTAATAAGGGCACTGTTCATCACCTTCGTTGCAACTTTGCAATCCTCACATCTCTTCATCGACTAGATCCGACCATGCACGAGCTTCAATGAGCCCTGGTGACCTTTCGTGATCTAATCGAGTATTGGTGTCCCCAAATCTTCTCCAATTGACCCTTAATGAGTTATGATCGCTCGCTGTCAAGGCCTTACAACGTGGTTTTGAAAAATTATCGACGACTTAAAAATCTACCCGCTTCTTTCATATCCTTTTCATTTTTAGATTTGAGTACCTATCAAAATTCACAATATTGAGAAGCTCGTGCTGTTTGATCGAATCCGGATTGGTTGAAGGTAACACATTTGAGAGCCTTTGAGTTTCAAATCGGAGTCCCCACCTCAGTCCAATCAATCCAAACATGTATCCTAAAAGATATTATGAAGAGATAAAAACAAAAAATTGTAGGAGTAACATCAGATACTTGTAATAAAGTAATAGAAGGCATGACTGTGGAAATATTTGACATAAATTCAAAAAAATAAAATAAAAAGTTAAATGTTAGTCCAGTACATGTAGTAGAAAAGTCATAGTAGATTTTATTATCTGTATGGATACATTAAATGAGTATGAACCTATAACTATTTCGAAAGATATCATAGAAATAAGAGATATAACAACAACAAAAGTAAAAAAAATAGTATTTATTTATTAGACATGGGATTACCAATATATAAAGAACTTTCTTTAAAAGTAAGAAAAATAAAAGAAAATAATTATCAATGGTGTACAAGATATATAAATTCAATGGAAGAATTATATTCAGATTAAAAGAATTTAATTGAAGTCCAAGATATTTGACTATAAAATTGAAAAAATAATACAAGACCATTTAGAATAAAACCCTTAGTATATAATGAACATGATAAATTAGAATATAGAAAACAAGCACTAGAGTGGGAGAATCTAGGACTAGTTCGCTCTGCAGAATTAGAGTATATGTCTACTAGTTTTGTAGTAGCATTAAGAAGAAGTTAGAGGAAAAGCAAAAATAGTAATTAATTATAAAATTAAATTCTATTGCAAAGTTTCATGGATTTTTTATACCATTTATAGAATCTTTAATATATAAAATACAAGATGATAAATATTTTAGTAAATTTGATACTAAATTAGGATTCTGACAAATAAAAATAAAAGACAAGTTATCAAAATAATTAACTGCTTTTAGTACACCAAACGACTATTATATGCGGAATGTTATGCCTTTCAGTTTAAAGAGTGCCGCTCAAATATTTCAAAAAAGGGCGAATTCAATTTTTGGAGATTTACTATTTGTATTAGTCTATCTAGATAGCATCTTAGTAATGTCTAAAACAATAGAAGATCTTAAAAAAACAATTTGTTGGAGTTAGAAAATGATTTTTACTAGGAATTATTTTAGGAAAAAGAAAAATAGTTATTGCAAAACAAGAGATAAAATTTTTAGAAAGAAAAATAATAGGAGGTAAATTATAGATACAAGATCATATAATAAAGAAAATTATTTTCTTCAGAAATAAATACTTTAAAGAATTTACAAGCATTTATAGGAATACTAAATTATGGAAGAAATTATTTTAAAAATTTGTCAAAACTAATTGATCCTTTAATAAAACAAGGTAAATAAAATAACAAAACTATACAAAAAGGAGCATGATAAACCAGTATCTAGGTAGGAAACTGACAAAATAAAAATAGAACTAAATGAACTAGACAAAGACGCGATAAATAAAATAAAATAGCTAGCAATACATATTCCTAAAGTGGCAATACTAGAACTAGAAGATGATCTACATGTATTTACAGATGCTTCAAATTATTTTTAGGAAAGAACAGTTACTATTGAAAATAAAAATGATATATGTGGATATGCTTTAGGAAAATTTAGAAAAGCTAAAATAAATTATATGATATTTGAAAAAGAGTTCATAGCACTAAAAAGGACTTTAGAAACCTTTAAATATTATCTATTATCTAGAAATTTCACAATTCATGTTGATTATAAAGGTCTTTATGAGGTTCTAAAAAATAAAAAATTAGAATACAATGAAAATCCTAAACGAAGAAGATGGTTATTAGATTTAGAAATTTATAATCACGAAATAAAGTTTAGACCAGGATAAGAATGTTATTTCAGATCATTTATCAAGACCACCATGGAAAGATTGATAGTTTACACAAGTGATATTAGTCTAAAATTAATAAAAGTAGAAGAGAAAAATAGATATCGCATCTTAGTAAAAGAACAAACTATAATTCCATATAATAGATATACAAAAGTAAAAACAAGAATAAGATTTAAGTTTCCCAAAATTTGGCAATTTTTAGTAAAAGCAGTCGCTTTTAACTAGAAAAATAAATATATTAGAAAGATCTTACGGTATAAATGATACTTAAGTAGAATTACATGTAATCAATTATAGTGAAAAATACATGTTTGAAAAGGAGAGCTATTGGTTATTGAAATTCCTTATAAGATTCCTGATATACAGGTAGTATGATGAATTTTAAAGGAAACCGACCGGATGATAATTTCATTTCTGTAAAAGAGAGAAATAATAAGGCAAAACTTTATAAGATCAGAAGCAGTCACTGATAATAGAAGATTTATAGGAAGTCCAGCATATCATCATCCACTAGTTAAAAGCTATTCTCAGATTACAAGTCAAAATAGTTATACAGGCAACAGTCCATTTTATAAGCAAAGACTGGTTCGCAAGATCAGTTTGCAAGAAGTCCAAATAAATGTGGATTTAACCAGTTTATTTAACATAAAAGCATTTGAGGAACTCTTCAGAGCTACAGCCATGTAGAGAAATTCAAGAATCAGTGATCATAGTTTACAATATTTCAATGATATGTAGTTTATTGTTGGTAACTTTCAGAGCTCTCGGTTTCAAAATGTTATAAATGGATTGAGATTAGAAGTAAAAAAATTAGAAGAAGAAAATAAAAAATTAAAATAAAAAAGAAATAATAGAAAGAGAAAAAATGGAGGAGTTTAAAAGAAAAATTCAGGAAGATGTAAAAAGAAAGAGTTAGTAAAGAATAGATAATTCCGATATTTCATCGAAAAGTTTGAATTATGGATCCCAGAAAGAAGGTTAGAATATGGAAAATGATTAATAAATAAAGTTAATCTACTGTCAGCAAAAATAATTAGTATTATTGAGAAAGAAAGATAAATTAGCTTTATCCTCATTTAGAAAAGCAGGTCAATGTTATCATGCAAGTTCAATATCATATTTATCATTTATTTTAGAGTATGTGAACCACGTTTATTTTAGAGAATGCGAACTTCAGGAAAACCCTATAAAAGTAAAATTCACTGATACATGAGTTGCATACCCCATAGAAAAGGAATATTTAGAAAGGTCATTATTGATAGAGGATCATTTTCTCAGTACAAGTATTTTCTAAGAGTAGTAAGAGATAATTAATGGAATGAATCAATTAGTTAAATGCTTTGAAATAGAAATAGCTTCACTTTATCCAGTTTAGATGGAAGGTGAAATTTGCCCGTCATTTCAAGTATGGATTTTACAGAAACTAATAACTGAAAAACCTAAAGAGCTCTTATTTTTCAAAGAAAAAGAATTTGATCGGGAAGAAAGTCAATTTTTTTCAATATGATTGAATATTTAGTATTAAAAAAGGAAGCTATAAGAAGAGAATATTGGACCTGATAGATTAAGATATGTATTCTTAAAACGAATTGTGATCATAATGATGACAGGCCTTTATAAAGGAAGATTTCTTTTTAAAAGTCCATCACAAAGTTTTAGAAGAAGCTTCAAAATTCAGATATGGAGATCCAAATTTGCAACATATTTTTATGAATGATTTAAGTGATTTAATAATAGACGTAAATATGGAATTAGAAAATCTTGTTTCAAGAGTATATGACTACAAAGGTACCTCCATTGGTGATGAATAAGCAGCAAATATCTCCAGGAAAAGCATGATAGTAGATATTAATAAAAGCTATTGATCGTTAGCTTCAACAATTAATTTTGGTCATCTATAAAGATTATCTGTCAAATCATCTTTTTGTTTTTCTTATCGTGTAAAGAATTTTTAGGTTTATGTCATGTTATTGTAAAAATTATGTAAATTATTATAGTTTTGATTCCCTTTTCTTTGGAGGTGTAAAGTGCATGCAGGTATTATCTATCCGAAACTTTTATAAATAGAAGTGAATGAATGAATGAATGAAGAGTGTGGTTCTTTGGATAATCTCTATTCTCTTTTTCTCTTTGCTCTCTTTGAATCTCTCAACACACTCTTAAATAATTTAAAATACATTTTTTTATTTTTGAAGTCATAATGTTTTTATACTTTTTTCCTATTTATTTTATTATAAAATTCATCATCCGCCTCTGCTTTTACTTCTAATTTAGTGTTAAAACTTATAGTTTGTTGAGAATCTGTTATATGTTCGTCTAAATTATAAATTATATTTTCTTCTATAGATTGTGAAGTTTCTTACATTTTGACTGAGAAGTTTCTTTCATAATTATATTGTATAACTGATCTATGACTTGTAATGAAGCTTTTTCTTTGTTTTCTTCTAAAGTATGATCATCTGCTTCATCTTCTTTAAAATATCTTGCCATAATTTCATTATAATTATATTTTGTTATACTTTGATCCTCTTTAATTTTACTCTATGCTAAGAGTTTTTTTTGGATAAAGGCTCTTTCTATTACTTCATATTCTTTCATTGATTTTATTGTTTTCACTCTATATATCCAATTTGTTCTTATTTTATTAAATATTTTTTCTTTCTTTGGTGTTTAATTGCATGTACAAAACTCTCTATTAATTTTGTATCTGGATTATTTAAATTATCAGAATTATTTTCGCCTATCATGAATTCAAAATTTTCAAATTCCTTATTTTCCATCTTTATGGTTAAAATTTCTTTTATATACTTTTCATCTTTTGTCTCTACATGTTTGTATTTTATTTCTTCGATTTGGTTTTTTAATTCTCAAAATTGTCCTTTTCATCTTCATTTTCTACTAGAACATTTATGTGCATAATCTCTTTAGTTTCTTCTAGTAAAGCTTTTCCTTTCAATTTTCATTTATGTCTTGTAATGTTAAAAATTCCTCTTTTAAAGTATTTGACCAATATAAAGCTGGTGAGTCTCTAGCTCTTGATTTTCTTCGAATTACTGGTAACTTCTAATTTGTTCTATTTTCTTATTCAATTATGTTAATTCTCTTTTTAAGTTCTTTTATATTTTGTAGTTTTTCATTTATTTTTACTAAGTCTTCATATATATTTTCTATTTTACTATTCAATGTCGTTTGAGTTTCTTTTATAGCTTCATTTTTATCATCTAGATTATCATGTAGAGAGTATAACTTAGAATAATGATTCTGGTTATTATCCATCATATAGTTCATCATATTCGCTTATGCTCTGATGGTATTTTCCCTTTACTAGTATCAATATGCTTTAAATGCTTATATGCTTTTACTTTATAACGACAATCTTCAAAATCATTGTAGTCATTATTTCTTGTTTCCATTTTCCCCCTCATACTCTTCTATCTTTGATTTGTCATAACTTTATGTTACTATTTAACAAAGAACCTAATTCTTCTTCTTTTTCTATTTATGACTTGACTGTGGTGTTAACCATTAGACTTACAGAGAATTAGAATGACTTGGCAGTTTTTATGTCCTATTCATTGCCAGAAAACGCCTAAAGTTCTAACGGTAATATGGCTGAAGTTAGGACCACCTATATCTAGGCCAGCTCTCAAATAATTATTCTCTCTAAGGACCACTCAAATCTCCCTCTCAAGGTTTAATGGAAAGAAATGAACTATAAGCAAGAACTTAAAATGGTTCTTCATTAATTTTCATATAAAATTAGACATAGTCATAGCTAGAGAGGTTGGGGAGAGTTCCACTTAAGATAGAAGAAAATAGATTTAAGCTTTCAGAATGCATGAGATCAAACTGCTCTGAAACCAATTTGGGTCAATATTCACAGATAATATAAACTATCATAAAATTTAAATTATTCAAGAGTGTTGAGAGATTCAAAGAGTGCAAAGAGAGAGAGAGAGAGATTATTTAAAGAACGACTTTCTTCATTAATTCATTCACTTTTATTTACAAAAGTGTTTTAGGTACATAATAATTACATGCACTTTACACCTCAAAAGAAAAGGAATCAAAAGTACAATAATTTATATAATTTTTACAATGACTTGACATCAAGCTAAAGATTCTTTACATGATAATGAAAAAACAAAAACAAAAAATAATTTGATAGCTAATCTTTACAGATGACCGAGATTGATTGTTGAAGCTGTCAGTCAATGACTTTTATTACTATTTATAATGATGGTTTTACTGGAGATGTTTGCTGCTTTTATTCATCACCAATAGAGGCGCATTTGTTGTCATATACTCTTGGATTAAGATTTTCTAATTCCATTAAATCATTTCTAAAATATCCTATAGATTCGGATCTCCATATTTGAATTTTGAAGCTTTTTTTTTAAAATTTGTGATGGACTTTTAAAAATAAGTCTTCTTTTAAAGGTGTGTCATCATAATGATCACAATTTGTTTTTAAATCATTTAAGAATACAATTCTTAATCCATCAGTTCAATATTCTCTTCTTATAGCTTTCTTTTTTTAATGCTAAATATCCAATCATATTGGAAAATTGACTTTTTTTTTCCAATCAAATTTTTCTTTTTTGAAATGTGAGAGCTCTTCATGTTCTTTAGTTGTTAGTTTCTGTGAAAACCATACTTGAAATGAAGGGTAAATTTCACCTTCCATCACAAATGGATAAAGTGAAGCTATTTCTATTTCAACATTTTTAACTAGTAGATTCATTCTCTGAATTACATCTCTTATTACTCTTAGAAAATACTTATCATGAGAAAATAATCCTCTATCAATCGTGATCTTTCAAATTGTTCCTCTTTCTATGTGATATGCAACCCCAGTATGAGTTAATTCTTATTTTATAGGATTTTGCTGAGGTTCACATTCTCTATAATAAAATGTTAAATTTATTATTTAACTTGCATCATAACAATATTGTCTTGCCCTTCTAAAAGAGGATAAAGTTAGTTTATCACTCTTTTCTTCAATAATACTAATTATTTCTGCTGGCAGTTGATTAACTTTTTTATTAACTATTTTCTATATTCTAACATTCTTTTTGGGGTTCATAATTCAAACTTTTCAATAAAATCCCAGAATTCTCTAATTCAAACTTTTCAATGAAATCCCAGAATTCTCTATCTTTTACTAACTCGTTTCTTTTATATATTCCTGAATTTTTCTTTTATACTCTTCCACTTTTCTCTTTCTATTATTTCTTTTAATTTTAATTTTTGATTTTCTTCTTCTAATTTTTTACTTTTAATCCCACTTCATTTATAGCATTTCGAAGCTGATAGCTCTGAAAACTGTAAACCAAATATTATTAAAATACTGTAAATTCTGATCACTGATTTCTAGATTTCTCCAGCTGGTTGTAGCTCTGAAGAGTTCTTCAAATGCTTTTACGTTAAATGAACTGGTTAAATCCACATTTATTAGTCCCTGAAATTTTGAAAATTGCATGTTAGTCCCTTAAATGTTCAATAATTGCGTCCCTCAAATCTTTGAAATCGCATATTAGTCTCTCAAATCTTATAGGGTCTTGCAAAATAGTCCTTCAAGTTAAATCACATTAGATTTGGGGATTATTCTGTTAAATCTAGCAGTTAGAAGCAAAATGTCCATTTTACCCCTCTATTATGTTCCCCACCCATTTCTTGATAGGTTTAAACCCAATACCCGCTTAAAATAAATCCAACTCACTTGAGTTCTTATCTATTGGTCAGCAAAAAAACCTAACCCAAAATTGAGCATTGCAAAGGTTGAAACATCGGAGAGGGGTAGTTTGTTGATTGCAGATTCTGAGTTTTAGAGTTAACCCAGTCATGATTAGGTTTTTTTTTACTGAAATATTAATAGAGTGACCATTTTGCAAGACTATAGGATTTAAATAACTAATATGCAATTTCCAAGATTTGAGGGACTAATTTGCAGTTATTGAAGATTCAAGGGACTAATATCTAAAAAACCCTAGAATAAAATTGGGACTATGAAGAGGTCCAACATTCTTTGATGAGAGAGACTTGCAGGTCTGTCGTTGGGAAGGTGCAAGCAAGATAGAAAAAAGATAGAAAAATAGAGTACCCAAGATAGAAAAATTAAGGACTGGATAGTATGAGAGGTTGTATTCCCTAATTAAATTTAGGATTCATGCCATCTGGAACTACCTTAAAATTTGATTTTGATGACTACATGATACATGGTAGAGGAAGTATATCTTGCTATGACTTCGAGGAAGTTATTGGGAACTATGTTGCTTGCTCCTCTATCATGAAGCCTACTCCTATGCGTACCATACACCGATACTCCTTGGATACTCCTTGAATATATGCGTACATTTACTTAGATGTGCGCTCAATTATATAATACATGTTTTAATTTAAAGGATTAATTTCACGTAAACCACTATAGTATCCTTGTTTTGAACTCACTCCTAGTATAGTTTCATCGTTGTAGATAGGTTAAACTTTTTGGCTCTGTTAGCCCGGGTGAATTTTCTTTCACTTAATAACCTTACTCTCTTAAGAGCCTCGGTTGCATCAAATTAGCTTGTTAATAAACAAAACAATTGTTCATAACGGTGTAAAAGTTTTTGAATATGTGAATTTATAGAGTTGTAGGATTGTGTGATTTCCTTTGTATCAGACTATCAATATCAAGCTAAGTTACATGGGTACGGGTACGGGACATGGCAACTTTGTAAAAGGTAGGGTACGAGAACATGGCTATACATGTGTATGTTATGCTTATTTTATATGTATTAAAATTAATAATTTATATAAGATCAAATCACATGAGATCAATTTGTAAGAAATAGATGTAAAGTGTAGAATATACGTCCAAGAAGCCCATGGGGAGTGTTTTAAATTAAAACATGTGTTATATAATTGAGTATACACCTGAATAAATGTATGCATATACTCAAGAAGTGTCCAATAATTTGGGTATGGGTATGGGTATGGGTACGTGTTAGGTACGGGTACGGCTTCCAAATGGAAGTACCCGAGAAACATAGGTATCAAGTATCAACTCGTACATCTATTATGTGATTTTGATTATTGCTTGTTCACCCAGATTTACTGATGTTTAAGGAGTTATAAATTGTGATACTGGTTAGAATATGAGGATAACTGCAATATTCTAATTAGAAAGTTCGTTTGCCCGAGAAAGCTCATAGTGTTTTTTAAGACCATTATTATGAAGCCAACACAGAAAAAAGCTTATCCATTCAAGATGAATTTATCTATGGAGTACAACTCCTAGAGAGAAGGCTCTTCACAGGGATTTACTCTGTTATGTTCACAATAGGCATAATGTTATTACTTTCAATGTATTTGCGAATTTGTGTCCAAGAGGCAGAAAGAGCTGTCATGTAGAAGCGGAGAAGAATTTTGCAAATGAGTACCTTTTTTTTTTGTTAAACGACATCGTCTCCACTCTACAGTTCCTGTTATATATGTCATGTCAATTCCATATTGCCAGAATTTTTGTAACATATAGCATTATGAATCATGACACAATCCTTAAAAGGGCGTATTTTTTGGCAATGACCTGTTGCTCTTTCATATCATACGACAAACTAGTTGAATTATAAGGCTAGAGCTGGTAAAACACTTATTGTAGAGGAACGTAATTGAAAAGAGATATTGAGCATATAATAGTATAGAATACCGAGTCAAACTCCTATTTATGATGCGTTGTGTTCTGTGGTACCTCAGCAGGAGAAGATTGTGTGGGTTGGGGAATGTGAAGAAACATAGTAGAAAGAATTTACTGTAAACCCTTAGTTTGTGTATATGGCTGTGTAATAACTGCTGCTCTGTTCCTGGTAACATTGGAATCTGTTTATGCAAATTATTTCTAATGGGAGAAAATATGATCTGTGGAATTTAGCTCCTCTCTTCATCTTTGTCTAATTTATTAGGCAGACAGCCGGACAGCTTATTGGTTCAGTGCTGCTTACTTGTTTGCTTCGTTCTGAACTATGTTGGGCCAATGGTTGGTGCATTCACTGGCATTTGTTGGGTCTCCTGAAAGTTCACAATGATGGCCTATATGGTGATTGAACCATTCTTGTACATTTTTTAGAGGGTACCAATTAGATATCATTCTCCTATCCTATGAACCTCAATTCATACCTCTATGAGCACTTTTCTCAATCAAACCCTTGTGAAATACAAGCGCCTGTCCGAACGTAACTCAGCTAGATTTATATTTAGTTTACATGAGGGGTTGAATTGGGTAACTATTTAAGAGCTTTTGGGAAGTGAGTTGGGGAGAGTTATGGATGTAGCTGCTGACATGCTAGTATGTTACATGTGCAAATTACTACACTTGGTCCAGATATTTCAAAATTTTATAGCTCTTATATGTTAAACTTTTATTTACTAGAGTTTTCTCTTAAATGCTTTACAGATGAGAACTTATTCAGGGATTCATTGAACTTGGGATTTTTTTGTGGAAGTTGGGGCTTAATTGAAAACTTGATGACCAGAGATTTCTATACCAAAATCCAGATGTTTCTCTCAATGTTATTTAACAAAATTTCATTTGTCAGGGCATGTGAATGTCGAATTTTCCTTGCAGTGGCTGCAAATAGTCTCAAGCCTTCTAACCCATTTCTTTTTCTTATTCAGCTGTATGAATGTCATATCCTCAGAAACTAGAAACCTCCATTAATTTATTTAAAGCCTCAATACAAGTGTATGCTGGGGACTCATCTTTGTCCTCTTAAGCAGTTTTTATTATAGTTATGCCTTCAGAATTAATGTTTTTCTTTTTCCTATCAGTGAACTCTTTAGCTGTAAATACTCACCCCGAACTACAAGAAACTTGCATTTCCTATTTACTTCTATCATGTCTTTGCTAATTATAAGTTGATTCCAGTCGACTTTAATATAATAATATGAAAATGGATGTCTTATATTTCATGATACAGACCGACTGGGAAGGTGGTTACTTCCCACTTACACTTCACTTCAGTGAGGACTACCCCAGTAAACCACCAAAGTGCAAGTTCCCCCAAGGTTTCTTTCACCCAAACGTCTACCCTTCTGGAACTGTATGCTTGTCGATTCTGAACGAGGACAGTGTAAGAAGAAACGATATTGTTTAGCTGTTATTTAGTATTTATACACAGTCAGTACTGCAATCAGAATTCTATTATTTAATTCTACTATTCGCAGGGATGGAGGCCGGCCATCACTGTCAAGCAGATTCTTGTTGGGATACAAGATTTGCTGGATCAGCCAAATCCTGCTGATCCTGCCCAGACTGACGGTTACCACCTCTTTATACAGGTGTGGACGTTTAAATCTTCCCTCACTTCCTTGGACTCCATTCTTTTTGTAATTTTTTTTCAAAGACCTTGGGAAAGCTTTTAGACACCTAGGTTTCTTTCTGAGGCCACTCTTGTGTTTTAGAGGTTAATTGAACCTGGACCCCCTATAGTATTGCTGCTTTGAACTTACATCCCATGTAGTTTCATTTTTGTTGCAGATAGACCCCTGGGTTAAAAAAAATTTGAGCCTTCTACCCTTAAGATTCACTACTTTCACTTACAGGCCATCTGTCAAAATTTCACGAGTGGTAAAAGAGTCAAAAAAAATTTAACCCAGAGGGTCTATCTGCAACAATGGAACTACAGGGGTAGTAGGTTCAGAATAACGACAGTACGGGTGATCTATCTATAAATTGCAGACTGTAATTAACCCTTTTAATTGTTGTTACTGATCTGTTTCTTTGTTCCGAGCTATTTCCAGGAACCAACAGAATACAAGAGAAGAGTCAGGCAACAGTCCAAGCAGTACCCACCTCTTATTTAATTGTTTATTGCATGTCTTTATCTGACTAAGCTGCAACTTCCTTCAAACACTGAAAACATCTCGTTTGCGTGTGCATGTGTCTCTTCTCAATTGTGAGTGCAATACATCTGATATATGACAGAAACATGGTTGCAACTGTTTTATCAAAAACTGGCTTCCTGGTTAACAAATGCTTGTTTATAAGATGGGAGTCTAATGTTTTGTGAATTTCTTTGATAATGAAACGTCTTGGTCCTTATGTACTTTCATTAGTTCTTTTTTTTTTTCCTGGCAAAAGAGTTTGTGGTTGACATTTTTTTTTTCTTGGCGAGCATGATTATCGAAGGGCATTGGGCTTCAATACTAGATATTATAGTCAGCTCAATAGTTTCTATGGTGTCCGAAAGATATTAATAGTTGGTGGTGTCAATTTATTTATTTATCTCTTTTCATAGTTGTCAAGGGTTATCACATATGGCAAATAGCCCACCACGTACGGGCATTAAACAGGTATTATGATTATTTTTTTATTCAATGGGAAAGATTTGCTCTGATGGGGCTGTGGTGGTCTGCTGAGAATGACAGGGCTGCTTTTCTTCATGTGTACAGCGTGAAACTCAAATAGGAATTTAAATTGCTTGTCTATATCGTTTGCGGGGATGGTCATGATGAAATTTGAACTTGTGATGAAGTTGCAGTTGCTCTGAAAAGAACTTTGAACAAAGAGGGAAGCAACTGGAAAGAGGATTATGGTGATGCATCTTGGTGGGATTTTCTTTTGGAAGTTTGGCTCTCCCTCAATCTGCTTCAATGTTGCTATATGATGTAAATTATCTTTGTTCTTTCTTTCTTTCCTTTTTCTAAACTTTGATCTTAATAAAACAAGGTAGTTTGTGGGAAAATTGAATGTAGACCCTTTCTAACAAGCAAACAAGGAAGCTGAGGAAGCAGCAGCCTGCCTCTTGTTTTTGGCCTAACACAAAGCAACAACTTGATCCTTCTTTAAATCAAATGTAGTTATTTGCTTTCGCTGGGGCTCATAAACATTGGTTTATTTAATTAGAACTGCAATAAAATTTCACGAAGCTTCAATTTATAATCACCGGTATCCAATGAGTAGGTTGCTAGATCAAGGTAAAATTTCACGAAGCATCAATTTATAGTCAAGGGTTAATTGAGTAGATAAATAGACCCTGTACTATCGCCCACTTGCGAATAGATCATTTGTAGTTAAATTTGTGTAGTGGGGGGGGGGGGGGGGGGGGGGGGGGGGGGGGGGGGGGGGGGGGGGGGGGGGGGGGGGGGGGGGGGGGGG
>JBAKGM010000200.1:28627058-28639307 GCA_037177215.1 Asparagus racemosus
CTCTCTCTCTCTCTCTCTCTCTCTCTCTCTCTCTCTCTCTCTCTCTCTCTCTCTCTCTGTGTGTGTGTGTGTGTGTGGGTGGGTTGGGAAGGGGGTTCAATGGGCTTTTATAGCCTCCAAAAATAAAAAGAGCCGTTGAAGAATATGAGTTCACTATTTAGTTAGGTCCTTGGAGAAGGTGGGTTGTGAAATGGGTTCAGGTTGGGTCTTTTATTGGGTTTCTTAAGCTTAACGGATATAGAGATTTAGGTAATAGGAGTGAGGCTATAATTGTTAATTCTAAAAAAGTTAAACATAACAAATATTTTACATTATTTATAATCCCAACCACAAGACTAATATTAACATATTTCTGCAATTTGAGGGACTAATATCAAAATATGAAGATTTAAGGGACTAGTAGCAAAATACTAATGGTTTAAGGGACTGATACTAAAAAAACTACTATGTGTGTGTGCGCGCGGGTCTGTGTGTCATTTAATTAAAATAATTTACTAAGGTGATGACTACAATAACAAGTAGAAATTGGTCAACTGATCATTATCCCTAATTCACGTGGATTCGATAGATTGCTTCTACTCAATTCACTCTTAAATTTATGTATTATTATATGTAAATAATTAAAAACTTATCCATAATATTTTTTCCTAAATTTACTTTTTTATTTTTATTAACTCTCTCATTTTTTTGTCCCCATGCAAATAGTACTACATGCACATATCAAGTAGGTTTAAGAGACACAAATTCATTTTTATTTTTATTTTTATTTTTATTTATTTTGAGAGAAAACACAATTTGAACTTAAGCTTAGATCAACTTTTCTCAGGACTTTCTATTAACTACTTAACTATGAAAATAAGAACTTTTTATCACTATATCCCTCCTTTATATGTAAAGAGAAATTTATGGTTAACTAAAAGTTGACATGTGACAGTTAGTGATTTACTCAAAATCATCATGCGGCAATTAGTTTATTTAGGAATTAGTACTCTTCTTTCTAATTAATTTGATTCCAAATATATTTTAGGCAGGGATAAGTATTTTAAAAGTGCATATTATTTTCCAATTAAATCTTTTTATACTAAAAAAGTTAAAATATCATTAGATATCCTATATTTTAATTTCAAATTTTATATTATATTCCAAAATTTTATAATAACTAATATATATTTTCTGAATTAACTAGAACTAATTATCCCTCCTTTGTATATAAAGTGAAATTAGTGAACTACTCCTAAAGACAAAAAAATGACAATATATCATATCCTTAAAATATCACTTCTTAAAAAATTGTCATGTATTGCAAAACCTATACATCCTTTCTACTTTCACAATTTTTTTGGATAATTACATTAAAATCCCAATAAGTTTTGGTGTTTTTCAGTATACCCCCAAAAAAGTTAAAGCTCTCATAAGATCCTCAATAACTTTAGGAATTACAAAAAAACCCAAAAATACTTTAAATTTTTCGCATTTAACTCCCATAATGGTGTTACTCTATAATTTTACATGGTAAAACCACCCAAAGGCCAATGATGGGAGAATAAAGGATTTTTTTCACCCTAAAAAATTATTAAAATTACACAAATGCCCTGAAATAATCAAAAAAATAACATGGAGCCCTCTAAAAATTACTAACGGCCACTAAATATCTTAAAAATTGCAACAAAAAACACATTAAAGTACAAATACTATAAACAAACCCCAAAAATTTAAAAATTACAAAAACCTATAAACATCTAAAAACTATACTCCCTATAAAAACAAAAGGTTACAAATAGCTCCCTTTAAATTCAATAATTATAAACAACACCGTGACGAATTTGAAAATTACATATCCTTAAATATATGAAAATGTCAAAAAAACCCCTAAAAATTAAAAAACTAGAAACAACACTCAAAAAAGTCTAAAATTACAAACAATGCCATATAAATATATAAAATAAAAACAACCCCTTAAGACGTGAAAACTACAAATCAATCCCCTAAAAATTTAAAAATTACAAACACCACCCAAAATATGAATTGCAAAAAAAAGGAGAAATTTCAACAATACTGTAATTTAGAAAAGTAACCAAATTGAAATAAAAACCAACATATATAAAAAAAAAAGATATCAAATCGATCCGTGCAAGCATGGGCTTAGAACTTGTGGTTGATATATATAATTGGGTAAATATTAGAAAATTGCCATTAACTTTGGATGATTATCAGATAACCCCACTTAACCTTCAAAATACTAGAAAAAGCTTAAGCTTAGGGGTTATTAGAAAAATGCTTTAACTTTAAGATTTTATCGATGAAAAAAAAAAGCCCTCTGGACAACGTATGCATTGATTCTTCCAAGTATTAGACATTTCCAACTTTTTTTTGTCTCTCAAGTTTACAGATGTTTCATCTGATTTTTTTAAAGTGCAAATACAATTCTGAAATTTATGAAAAATCAAAAAATTTGGGTGACTTCTCTTAAATATATGGCACGAATGGGAAGAGACGCAGTCGTAGGCTTTATTCTGCTTAGTAAGCTACTTGGTTTCCTTCAGAACTTAAGCGAAAAAGTCTCAACAACCGACTAATTCAAGGTTTAGTACTTCATAAGCTAGCTACTAGTCTAACATAATTCAGATTAGAAATTTCAAAAAGATTAGTCTGCTCCCAAATTAAGCAGCAAAATAAATTATGTATAGCTAGTAGGAGTACTTGGGTCACTGGATTCTTCTTCCTTTCGTCAACTCTCGGGAAACTTATTTGCAGCTCCAAAATTTATTAAAGTTGACTATTTCCACTGTGATAACATTTTCAAATGTATATTTTTTGCTCTTATTTTATTTTGAAATGACGTAAAGGCGTAAAGCCAGAAACAGCCTGGCACCGAACCAGAAGAGCATAGGAATTTGATCTAACTGCTTCGGAAAAAACTTTCTAATATGGGTGATTCAAAAGACCAGTATGTATCTTTACCTTACTTTAAATATTTTTGTTTTACAATGCTACAAGAATACACAAGCAGGACATCTCTAGTATATGTAATTGATATTTGAACCGGTTACAAAGTTAAGAATATGAAGTAGGGTGTTTTGAATTACAAACTAGGGCCTTTAAAATAGTTTGAATCGATAAAACAAACTAGGGCCTTTAAAATAGCTTGAATCGATAAAAACTATCTTGAAGTTTTTTATATGTAAATCACCTTAGTGAGTTTAGTTTTCAATCAACTATTTTTTAAAAAGTTATGCTCAATTATTATACAAAATACTCAAATTACCTTTATTAACTACATGTGCGGCCCAACACGTGTTTCTCAACTACATGTGCAATTAATTGGGGTAATTAAGACATTAATTGAGTAGAATTTGACAAAATGAGGTTGATTGAATACTAAGCTCAATTATAAAATAGTTTACTTATTAAAAAAATTTAAGGATGATTTTATTGATCCCCCCAAAAAAAAACCCGAAAAGTTTCCTATGCGAATGTCGAAATAAAAAACTTATACATATTTAAATTTAAAAGGGTCCCACATATCAGAGAGTTACGTAGAGATATTTGTGTTACGAGTAGTGAATTTGGTCACCCACCAGTGATGGAGATCCTTTAACCCCCATCTTTTTATCGTTTGATATTTGATTATTGCAGTGAATTGAGGTTTACACCAGAAAAAGTCTAAAAGCAAGATTTGTGTACAGTGACTGGATTGGTGAGTTGGATAGCGGTTATTGGAGCTTTTAGAATGTAGCATGAAATGTACCGGACATTGGAGCGGTACCCTCTACATCTTTTCTGCATCAAATAAAGGACAAAAAGTTGTGGCTAATTTCCAATTCATGAAACGTGCAATAATCATTTATACAGTTTTCTTTTTCTTAAAGAAAAAAGAGTCTCTTAATAAAATTTCCATAGCCCGTCCAACGCCAGCCTCAAACTAGAGAGAGAGGGAGAGACACGACAAGTAGAAATTCCAAATTTTATTAGAAAACAATAGTGAACATTATCTTTTGGCCTCACATTTTGCAGCATAAAAAGATACGCACAAGAGGGGAAAGAAGAAAGGGAGAAAAGCCATAGCGATGAGATGCATGTATAGCCGCATTAATTGGTTGAGTGCACGCGCCTGCCTTCACATTTGCAACCTTGCTAATTTCCCAAAGCCAAAAATTCGAGGCGACTTGTCCATCTCTTTACCAAGCATTAGCTAATTCATTTCCAACCAAAATCTAACATTAATCCCCAGTAGATTTAGCCTTCCTTCTCCTTGATCCGCTAATTAAGACTAAGTCATCCTCGTGGTGCACTGACGGATCAAATCAAATACCCCAGCTGTCAACCACGAGTAAACATATTAACAAGTAGCTTTAATCTCAAGAAATATAAGCCGGCACACAAATGCAAACGCAGTGAACTTTTCCCTCACACAACCCACATTAAATAATTAACAATTAATAATATTTGGAATTAAATCATACAATATGGCTCGATTCTTGATCACACCATGCAGCTATAACTGCCAAACAATATCCACATTAATTCTCAATTAATGCAGATATTATTACGACTAATCATGGGGAAAAGTATTAATAATTATAAAAAATTTTCAGAAAGAAGTTGGTGATGGTAATAATGATAGCCTCAGCCTAACGCCACGCAGATAACATCACCAGCACGCGACCCATCCAACCGAACCCGAAGCGGCCTCCCTCTTCTTTGCACGTAAAGCCCGGGTTCGCTTTCATCGACCCGAACCGCAATTTCACGGGTTCGGAGACTCCGGGTCCGACTTCGACCGGTTTGAACCCGGCCATACTCATGCGAGCCCGCCACTTGCCGAGCACCTCCGGCCTCTCGATCCGATCCGCTCCCTCGCGTGCGATGGAGTTCGCAGCCTTGCGGGCGAGGCCCGACTCTATCCGAAGCCGGTCGGGGTTTTCGCGGTTCGTCATGGCGTCGAGCGAGTGGAGGATCGAACCGTAATAGTTGCAGGCTTCGGTGAACCGGGGGGCGAAGGGGGCCGTGTTGGCGTTCATCTCTTGCTCGACAATGACGACGACATTGGGCTCGAGGGACTTCACTCGCCGGAGAAGCTGATCACGCGGGTTCGCTGGAGAGACGCTCTCGTCGGCAATTCGAGACAAAACGAATGCGAAATTGACCGCCAATGCCTCGCCGGGCTCGCACCCGAGAACGGAACGATCGAGCTCCATCGTCCTCCGGTTCAGGACGTTGAACTTGACGGTGATGCCGAAGCGCTCGGCGAGCCTGGTGATCTTGCTGCCGATGATGTTGAGGTAGTTGACCGTGGGAGGAGTGTTGAAGGGGAAAGTTGGGTCGCACACAGCGGTGATCTTAATAAGCGGAGGAGGTAAACGGTGGTGACGGGACCGCTCGGCGATGGAGTTGATAAGGGAAGCGTACTGCCCGCCCTGGCCCAACTCGAAATCAACGATGTGAATCTTGGAATAGTCTCTCGTGGCATCGAGAATGGCGAAATTGGCGGCCATTAGGCCCAGCTTGAAGCAGGGGGATCCATCGTACAGCATCTGAGTTGCTGTCTGGTGCTCAGGACTGCAGAGCTCGGCGATCGGCGAGGTTACCGTCCCCGGCGATGGATTCACACGCGAGGCGAGGGCTGAAACCATCATCGCGGCCAGCCGCTGGTCCGGATCCCCGCGGGAATTCGCCGCCCGCTTCAAGACAGCGAGATTAGCGGTGGCGGTGTCGAGGTTGCCTTCGGAGATTGCCGTGGCCGTGTCGAGGAGCAACTGCTTCGATGGAGCGGAGGGAGTTGGAGAGCAAGAGGCGGATGAGGACGTCGAAGACGACGACGAAGTCGCCGAAGAGGGGGAGAGAGCGTTCTGAGGCGGCGCGGGAGGCGGAGATGGGGACGGTGAAATCAGTTGCTGCATCGCTTCGCCCCAGTCGCTGTTGGTCACCGCCGAGCCGGTGACGCTTAAAGCATCCTCATCGTCGTCGAGGAGAAGCTGCCTCTCTAATTCTTGAAGCTGATTCTTGATTGCCGATTTCTTCTCATATTCTGCTGAGGGAGGGGCAAAGTTGAAATCTTGAGGCTTTAAACTCTGCTGCTGCTGCTGCTGCTGCTGCTGCGGCCTTCTGAGGAAATTGAAACTAATTCCCGACGACGAGGAGGAGAGCGATGATGACGAGGAGTACGAAGAGAGATCGATGGGGGAGAGAGGAGAGTTGAGATGCATAGTCCGTTGCTTCACCGATCGGAGATAGAGCGCGTGTTGTATCTGTTGCTGCCTCTCGAGCTCCGTCAGCGACCGCTTTAGAAGACCGCCGCCTCCTCCTCCTCCTCCTCCGCCGTCAGATCTCTGCTGGTAAGGGAATTGGACAGCAGATCCGATGCCGTAGCCGTATGATCCTCGAAGATCACGGCCGGGATAGCCAGCAGCCATGGCAATAGATTTTCTTTTCTTTTCTTTTCTCTCTCTTTTTTCTTTTCGGGGGGTTTCTCCTCTCTCTCAGAATCCAAGGGCTCAATCTCCCCTTCCCATGATTTTCTCACAAGTTCCTCTGTTTCAGAGCTTTTCAATTTGGGATTCTATTCCGCCGAACCCGCAATAAAAGGCAGTCTTTTTTTTTTAAGTTTTATTTCCTTTTCCTGATAGGTTCCTTGCCCTGCTCATACCTCGCTTTTCCGTATGTATAAATTATGATTTAAATAATGATTTAATAATGAGGAGGAAGGGAAAAGAGGAGAAGGTTTCTTTCCCTGGACCCTCCCTTCGCTCTGAACTAGTAAGGGCTCTTCAACCAATCGGTGCCTTCCGCCTGTGAGGAAACCGGCTGTTACCGGCTCATGTGACCGGTATTTGTCGGTTTGATGGGCTCGAACTCTAATTTTCGGAAAGTGGGGGCGACGTTGGCGAGGCCCCCGCCACTCGAACCGAATTGCCCTCGGCCTACCTTCCTCTTCAAAAGGCGCCTGTCAAAAGACGTATTTGCCCTTGGAATGACAGTAGAATATGGCGGAAATAGTAAGTGCATTGAGGATAGATTTGGGGATAATTCATTTGTAGGGTGATTGCGTGGGGGGATTGGGCAAAATTGGTTAGCGAACCGAACTTTCAAAGGACCTAACACCCGCTTTCTGTGCAAACGGATCCCCTGTGCTTGCCACGTGTCCACCCGGCCACAGAGAACATTCGGCGACGGGGTGGGGCCCCTGAAACCGGTGAGTGTGTATTGCTCGTGCTCTTCCCTTGACAATTCACTCCCAGGCATGCACGAAAGCACGATGCCACGTCGGTTACCGAGATGTTGGGTTTTGCCGTTAAATCAATCGCCACCGTCCATTTGGGCATGATTTGGATATCCCCGTCTACCTCTTCTCCCGCTGGGCTGATTCTATTGGAGGGGTGTGGTAGTTCAAAGGCGAAATTGCACTTAAGTACCGTATACTTTCACTCGCTTCGCATTCATACGCATTCATTTACTTTTTGCCTCATTTATGTTCCTTAATTTGTTTTATTAGCGCTTAGCACATTCTGTTATGCAATCATAAAAAAGTTTCAGTAAAGTCATTAAATACAAATGATTTAAAAGTTTTAAAATTAGCATGCGATGTCATATGGAAACATTGAGGTAAACATTTTTCAAATTTTTATGACATAAGGTACTAATATTCCCAATCTTAACAACTTAATTTGTATAAATGCTTCAAAAAAAAGTGAATATATATAATCACAAATTTAGTGAAACTATATGAAATTTAAGTAATATTTAGCCTATTTCAAGAGATAGTGAACCTTGGATCAGTTCGAAAAGGGAGAAAGTATCAATGATTCCTGTTATGTTGATAATTACACAAAATGTTAATCCTCCTTTTGGAGTCGACACGTGTCTTAGGTCAACAGTAAACAGATCACCTCAGTCCCTAGCCAGAGCGACACTGCACCACAAGCACTAATCATTTCCCTAGCAGGTCCAAGTCGAGTCAGACTCCTCATTTGAATAAACTCCCATCATTCATCCTAGGCCGGGTTGACAACTTGCGAAGCAGACTAGAAAGGCGGTACTTGTCGACCTGCCCGCAAATTCTAGACAAGGAGCATCTTCACTCCATCTACCCCTCGGACTCGATACTCGACTCCAAGCTAACAACTTGCGTAGCCGACAATAAAGGTGATATTTTGTCGGCCTCCTGTAAGGCGAAGCAGAAAGTGGTGCATCCTCGAGCCCCCCGCCAACAGTTGATTGTCATCACATTAAACGCATAATTAGAGTCATCATTACTCCTACTCTAAAAGTCTTTATGACACATCGGACCTCGTCAGTACCCCGCCACCCAGTCACCATCGTATTAAACACTCGGGTGACTCAACCCTCTCGGTAGCCGACACTTATAAAGTAGACGCCAACAAAACTGCATGCCTGGACTCGGCCTAAATTACCCATTTATCCCTGGGGATCTGCTATAAAAGAGAAGTAATGTCTGCTGCTTAGGGTAAGCAAAAATTCTGCCCTAGAGAACTCTCTCATTATTCATCTTCTCTACTCAAGCTTTCTACTAACTTGACCATTGGAGGAACCACCGGAGATTCCAACTTCGATCTCTTAGTACTCTTTATGTGCAGGATGGAGCTATCGGTCCAAGGCCTAGCCATCTAAAGAAGATTGAGAACCCTACTTCCCTCATCAACCTGCAGATCTAAAACTAACTGTTTGGTAACCAACGTCAACGGTTCCATTGCATTGTATTAAGGGTGCACAAATCAAAATGGCTTACCTCATTATATGTGAACAAATTTCTTAGTTCAATAATTTAGCATATATATTCTTTTACTACATGATTAATACGGTGGATCAAGACCGTTGCATACTTTCTCTGAAAGTGACTTGTTTTGAGGATAATTGTATTCATCCAATTGTCCTCCTCTTTGTGGACCGCCATTTTAGCAATACACTCAGCCCAATGGAAGATTAAGATAATACCATTCTTGAACGATACATAGGTAACCACAAAATCGTTTGCTGTACGTATAATTAGACTTTAGCTCCACATATCTTGCATATATAGTGTAGCAAGTGGAGGAGGAAACTTGCCAAAAGTATGAAAACATGGGGATATTTGTTAATCACATTACAACTAGCATTGATTTTGTTGCTCCTCTTTCGCACTGTTAACTTACACAATACACATAGTTATTCTGCTACCAAAAAAAGCAAAACGAAGAGATAAGAAATGGAGATGAAGATGTCCACACAAGATAGTTCATCAATAATAGATTGATTTGGAGATAAATACGAACACAATTGTGGACCATTACTTTAATTTCCTCTGAAAACCCTCCAACTTTCAAGATATATGTACCCGAATCCTAACATTTGTGTTTATTATTGTACAGTAGAAGATTGCTGGCATAATATCTATTGAGTATTAAGTTGTTATGGTTCTTCTGAAGTGTATACTAGATTATGAATCAGTTTTATTATAAAGAACGTAGTTAACAGTTAAAATTAATATCTTGAGGGTCGGTAAACAAATGGTCGATGAGAGAAATCTCATTTCACTAAGGGGGTGTTATTCATTCCGGATTGTTAATTTGGACTTGGATAATTGTCCATGAATCCAATATTCTTGGATTGGAACCTAAACTTGGATTTTATGGTTAGAACCCCAAACTCTTGGATTAGATTTTGATTTTTTGAGTAGAATTCTTAGAATTTTAGTTTAGATTCTTGAACTTTTGTTTTGAATTCATGGACTGGGTGTTGGATTCTCAGGCCAAATTTTAGGTTCATGGATTATTTGAATTAGGAGTTTCAAAATAATTTATTATGTTACATAGTAATTATTTACAAATAAATGAACATTAATATCGAAAATCACTACCTTTTCAATTAACAAATGGCAACAAAAAAACTAAAAACATTTTGTAATCCATATAAACAATTCAGATGATACCATATAACAGTAGATAACTAGTGCAAGTACATAAATGAAAATAACTAGTGTTCAAGTACATAAAAGAAAATAACTAGTGTTCGACCAAATAAATGCTAATATATATTTAAATATGCAAATATTAAATATATTAGAAAATATTATATCAAGCATTTGAGATCAAATATTCGAATGATTTCATATTAAATACTTTATTATTTAACACATTAAATTTTTAAATATTACATACATTAAATTTTTAAATATTAAGTATATTTAATATTTTTATACTTAATATATTTCATTTCTATCATTTAATTAAAAATGAAATGGATGTAATATAATATTAAATATTTATAATATTTAAGGAATGTTAAATAATAAAGATATCCAATTTAATATTAAATATTGAATATATTAAGTTGTTGATGTTTAGTTATCAAACAGATAATTAAGTATGATTATGTTGGGTGATTAGGGTCCTCTAACTCCTTTGGACAACTCGGAGATAAGCTGTTCGTCCATGCACATAGGAACACTCGTACGAGGCGGAGTTGGGTTCTCTGGTTGATCCTTTGACGGTTAAGTAAGAAGATGACCTTGAATGTGGAGTGAAGAAATAAAAAAGATCTCTTTTTTATTTTGGGTAGCAAAAATTGCTTACCTTTGTGCTAAAAATAGTTCTCTCTTTATAGTAGTAGTAAAGGGGTAGTTTGGTCACTTTGACCAAGTCTGAGTTGGGGGCTGAGTCAGCATTGTTTTATAGATGTCCGCCGCCGAGTAGTGGGGAGGTCATTTTAGTGTTTAATACGTAGTGACAGGAAGTATGCTGTGCCGGCATGGTCCGATGTGTCTTAAAGGCTATTGGGGATGGAGAAATAATGGCGCCGGTTATGCATTTAATAGCAGTTATGACAATGGTGATCGTTTGTCAGTGGGGGATCCTTGAGGTAACAGTCGCATTTTTATTCGGTTGGTCGAGGGACGAGAGGTACCGCCTTTTGACTTGGTTACGTGAGGGCTCAACCGCCTACATGGCCGACAACGGTTCACCTCGAGTCGACCAAAGGGTGGCTAACAAGTACCACCTCTCAACTCGGCTACGCGAGATTTTGTCTCAGTTGAGTCGATCGTGCGGGGTCTTTTAGTCTCCTTGGAGTGCTGAGCTAGTGTAACTAGGCATAATGTGGGACACTTGTCTGCTTTTGAATGGAGATTAATATTCGGTAATGAAAACATCATAATATAAGTGATTACATATATTAAAAATATTTCATTTAAAATAAATTAAATAAAAAAAAAGAAGTTGTTTACAAATATTTTAAATTAAATATATTAATGTTAATATAGAAATAATTTAAGAATATGAAAAATTTTAAAATTAAATATATTTAATTTGAAATATATTAAATATTTAAATAAGTAAAGAGAAGATTAGAGAGAGAATCCACTGAGTGAGATCACAATCCACCAATTTTAACTTGGACTTTCTCTAAAAAATTTCTCATTAAAAACCATAGAGTTGAAATGGAGTGTGGATTTTAAAATTTTAGTCCTAATAACAATTCTACACAACGATTAACAACTTAAAACCAAATCTAAATCCTAGTCCTAAACTAATAACACGTTAAATTTAAATCAAAATCCTAGTTCTAAACAATAACACTTTAAATTCAAATCCGAATCCTCATCCTAAACCAATAACACATTAAATTTAAATTTAAATTTAAATTCTAATCTAAAATAAATAACACCCTAAATTAAAATTCAAAAAAAAATTTGAGTCCGAATCAATAATCCTCAACCAATAACCCCCCCAAAAGGTATTCCCATATATAGTTTTAATGTATATCTTTTAAAGAACACTGTGGTAGCATTATGATAAAGTAGTCCGGTAGTTGCCTTTCAATGACTCATTGCCGCTTGCATTTCATCTCTTTTTAACAGGGTGAATTTCACAGAACTCCGTAACTTTGGCCCAGTTTAAGAAAACCCCCTAAAGTTTGGCTCATTTCAAGAGAAATACCTGTACTTTATAAATGGCACTTAACTCACTTTACCATTGGGACTTGTCATTAACTCACCAAACCTTTGGATTTTTTAATTATTTTGTTTTATTTTATTACCTAATTTCTGAATTCCGTGAGCCCTAATTTATAATTTACATGGACACACATAAAAAATCTGAAAAAATAAAAGTGACAATTGGCCTCCCATTTGAGCGAGCACAAGAAGAAAGAAGAAGAAATGAGATAAATAAATTCTAGGGTTCAAATTTATAAAAAATTTTTTTGTGTGCGTGTGGGGTTTTCTTAGTTTTTTTTTTGGGGTGGGGGAGGGGGGGG
>JBAKGM010000200.1:28639407-28652406 GCA_037177215.1 Asparagus racemosus
TGTGTGTGTGTGTGTGTGTGTGTGTGTGTGTGTGTGTGTGTGTGTGTGTGTGTGTTTGTGTGTGTGTAGGTTTTTGAAAATTGGTAATTTGATATGTAACACAATAATGTGTTATGTGTCTAATTTAGATGAATAAAAAATAGTTCCATGGATCCCCATCCAATGGTTACTACCAATTCTTTGGACTTAAAATATAAGATGGACGACTCAATTTTGGGTATGAAATTAAAATTTCTATCCATAAATGGTCATTTATTTTATATTTTAAGTAGGAAAAATTGGCATGTTACTATTGGATCTCTAATTTGAACGGGTGCGGAATATAATGGTGCATACATCTAATTTATATATTTTGTGCATTTTCTTTTCTAGAAAATTTTGGCCACACATACTTTGTACGTTTTGGTCTATTACTGACATTTGCACAGTAATATTAGGAGAATATCGAGTAGGTGCTACCGAAATTTTCTAAAAATAAAAATGTACAAAGTATGCAAAGTTAGATATAAGAACTACTATATTCTTAATAGGATGAAAGCTTTCCTATTGCAGCTGATAGAATTTTAGACCAACCTAGTATTTGTCAAATCAATAACAATGAAGATTATCAAAGAGTGTTTAGACCAACCTACTACTACAATGAAGATTAGTATTTATTCAATACAACTACAATAAATATTATCAAACATACTTCAATTTATAAGATATTAAAATAATTAATAAGTGTACGTAACATAAAGGTGAGAGAAGTTCTTGACAAGTCATGCATCGATATTCCTATTATGGAAAGAAGAAGGAACGGTGAAACTCGATATTGAGATGGACGGGGAAGCCTTCGTTTGGTATGTGTATACAAATCCGAGGAAGTTGAAGAATGGTTTGTTGAGTTGTCATTATAGTAAGTGCAGGAACAACGGATTAGTGCATAGAATCACTACACGAAAATACTTAGAAAGATGAGGATTTAATGAGAATTATAAATATTAGAAATTTTATGTGGAAGGCGAAGATGTCGAACCCGCTAATGAAAATACAAAGTTTGAGGATGGACGATATACGGGCAATGCTCAATGATATTGTAGTGGTTATTATTAACTATGCACCCTAGGTGTCGAAGTTGCAGAAGTTGCAAAGTTGTAAAAGTACCTGAAGTTGCAGTGGTTCTTGAAGATGAAGAAGGTATCGAAAATGCTAAAGATGTGTGTGATAATAGGGACTTTAAAAGTTTAATGAAGTTATTGGAAGATAACGAGAAGGATATATACAATGGCTGCAACGCGTTCAGTATATTCTCATATATTCTTCAACTGATGCTTATTTAGACCCTCAACTGTATGGCAGATAAATATTTTTAAATACTTCTTAATTTAATACGCAAGGTAATTCAAGGCAGTAAGAAGAGCAAACCCAAAAAGTATTGTGATGAGAATAAGATCATTGGCGCTCTGAGTTTATATTACGATAAGATCGATGTGTCTCCTAATGATTTTATCTTGTATTATAAGGATAACGTAAAACTTGAGGAATGTCCAAAGTATAGAGTATCACATTGGAGAAAGCATATGCGAACTTCAACATGAAAGGCAAATAAGTCAGTGAAGTAGTAGGAGAAGATTCCAGTGAAGGCGTTCTAAAATTTTCCCTTAGTGCCTAGGTTGCAACGGATGTATATGAATAAAGACACGGCTAAATATATGTGGTGGCATAAGGAAGGATGCGTAGATGCTAGTAAACTCAAGCATATAGCTGATGTAGGGGAATGAAAGAATGTAGATCCATCTTCTCCTTTGTTTGCCACAGAGTGCGGAAATTCCAAACTAGGGCTATCTAGCAACAGATTCAACCCGTTTGGCATTATGAGCTCGAGTTGAGCTATGTGTCCAATTGCATTAATGCCTTATAATTTGCTACCTAGACTTTGTATGAAATAAGCATATATGATCATTTTGTTTTTGATATTAGCCAAGCACTCACCTGGTAATGGCATAAATGTGTTCATGGAGCTGCTAATTGATGAGTTAAAATATCTCTTGGATGAGGGCGCCCAAACATATGATGCGTATTCCTATGAGTCATTCAATCTCCATGCTATTCTTATGTGGAAGATTAATAGCTTTTTAGCTTATTCTAATCTCATTCCTATAACTTGTTCAATCTCCGTGCTATTCTTATATGGACGATTAATAATTTTCTAGGTTATGCTAATCTCTCTAGTTGGTCTACAAAAGGGACATACACTTATCATGTATATGGTCCAAACTGTTGAGGTTTTCATTTACAGCATAACTGAAAGATGTGTTCTAGTTTAACCGAAGATGGTTGCAGAACAAGAATAGATACAAAGGTGAAAACTGGGCAAAATATTTTGATGCCCAAGAAGAGAAAAGAGAGAAGTCGCATATAATGACTGGAGATAAAATTGTAAAGTTATTCGAGAGATGACCTAAAGTCAAGTTTGGAAAGAACCAATATGCAAAAGACGATCTTCTCGCTCTGAGATGCATTTCCATCATGAAGAGGGCACCGAAATAAAAGAGACAAGTGTAGAGTTTGGGTGACACAGAAGCTAAGGAAATGCCTACAAGATGGACAAAATTTACATTTTGTTTCAGCTCCCTTACTAACAAAAGGTCAAAATATAATACAACTTGAGCGTAATGCATATTAAAAAGAATCTATGTGATAATCTATTGTCCATACTTCTATAGGATGGTAAGAAATCAAAGGACGATCTAAGAGCTTAGTGGGACCTGAATGCATTGAACATCTGACATGATCTGCAAGCATGAGAAGTTGTTAATGATAAATTTGAGTTACCATCATCTCGTTTTACGATGTTAAAGGTTGAGATGCGGAGATTCTATGAGGTTTTCAATCGGTGAAGTCGCTAGATGGTTATTGCTCTAATATTTTAAATAATGTCCAGGTGAAAGAGTGAAAAAATTTTGGGGTTCATGACTCATGATTATCATGTCCTTTTTCATCAATTGTTTCCAGCGGCACTCTATAACAACATGGCGAATGTTGAAGTAACAAAGGTTTAATTGAATTCACTGGATTCTTTATGAAGTTATGCTCTAAAGTTACTAATGTTGATGATTTTAAGGCACTTAAAAACAAATGAATGGAATCATCTGCAAAATGAAGATATTCTTACCTCCATCATTTTTATGGTCATGGTCCACCTCACAAATCATATTATAGATGAGGCAATACTCAGAGGACCAGTTAACTATCGTTGGATATATCTCATAGAGATGTTAGTTAAAATTTAATTTAACATTTATATAACATGTAATTGCTTTATATTTAATAACTCATAGATATTAATGTTTTCTTTAGATATTAGGTTTTTTGAAATACCTAATGCGTAATTAGGCTCATGTGGAGGGCACGATTGCTGACTGTTATGTGGGAAATGAACATTATTATGTTTGCCTCTTAGTAGGCAAATGAATGTATGATGTTCGATGTATAAAGGCAACAAAAGCTACACAACCTAGAAATAGAGATGACACTTTCCATGGAGGTACAAAATGAATGAACGAAGATTATTCCATATTGGACTTGGAGCAGGTTCATGCATTCGTATTGCACAATCTAGAAATATTTGAAGAATATCAAAAGTAAGTAAATTAGTGTTGATGTTATTTTTTTATTTTAATGAAATTAATCTCTAGTGTCATATCAATAGTCAACATTTAGAGAAGTTACAATTAGAGATAACTAGCTCATCAGCATAGAATCAAATTATAAGAATGCATAAAAAGTGATTTACCGAGTGGGTCACAAATGAAGTAAGTTATGTGTTTTTTTATTTTTAATAATTTTGAGAAATTTAAGATTGACTTTTTTACGAACATTTGTGATTATGCTCAACATTAGAAAGGCAATATTTTTTCTAGTTTGCTAATATTAGAAGAGATAAGAATTCACACACAGGGCCTACACTATGTAGTAAAACAATGTAGCAGCCTTCGTGTAAATGCGTGCTTATTTCAATTGGTAGGGCTTGAGGAGGAGAAAGTAATCTAAAATAGTGGGGTCATGGCTATCTTCTTGCAAAAGTGTTATTCAAGCTCAATAGATCAGAATCCAATACTTGGTGATTTAGTATATTATGAACAACTAGAAGATATCGTGGATATATTTTATGCGTATGAAGCAAAAGACATACGTAGTTATGTGATGTTTAAGGTTTGATGGTGTCATGCTGAAGTAATAAGAGATGCATATAGTTTTATTATTGTACATCTAGTTATGGAGATATACCCTAATTTGAAGTTCGAGGTATACCTTGATTTGAAGTTCATGTTCGCAAAATAGGCTACTCAGTGCAATTATGTCAAAGATCCTAGTTAGCCAAAGGTTTGGGCCTTCAACTTGCCATTGATGAAAATGTTGATGGTTTTGATGACCCAAATGAGCCTAAAGTAGAAGTTTATCCTAATCACTTCTACCCACAAAATGTCATGTTTAATATACTTTCTTCACAAAATCGACTTGACATCCGTAATGTAGGAGATTGAATGTAACTTATTTGATACTTGTAGAATTTAAAAGTTGATATTTAAAGTGTAAATGCATCTATCTTTGATTTTATCAATGCAGTTATAAAAGTTCCATATTTTGCTAGAATGTGCCAAATAACAATTTAAATTATGTATATTATTAATTTAAATTGCAAATGAGCCAACGAATAAGATGAATAGAGCAATTTTTCTGAGATCAAGCAGGATCGTCATTAGGTATAAGTATTAATTGGTTCAAAGATATTGTATTCGTGACATACATATGCATACATCATATTTACTGTTTTGTTTAATTATGCAGATACATCCTCACAGCCTTCTTTAAGTCCATTATCTCCACATGTGTCCTCATTCGTTGAAGGCAGTACATTGTTTAGTTGAATTAAGTCTATTGACAAATTTGTTATCTATGATGTACCAATATTATATTTATTATTTTGTTAGATATTGTAGGGACATCCACACACACATCCCTTATGACTCCATCCCACTGTTTGAATTCATGGTCCGATCTAGGTATTAATTTTTTCATTTAAGTTCATTTCTATTTTATATCCCTTATATATAGTTATTTCACAATTAATAATTTGTTTAATTTTGTAGGCGATGCATGTGATGGATCCGATGTTGAGGAGATCCAACATTAGACTATGTCGGGATCTTCAAATTTAGAGATGCATGTCTCCGCTCATGGACTCTAGCAGCCACTCACTTTCCCTTACCAGGAAAAGCTAATGCATTGAAAGACAAATGAGAGAGGAACTACCAAAAGAGGATAAAAGGAATTAAGAAGAATGAACACACTATAAAGCAGAGACTCAAAAAGATGATGGCAGACGAGTGAGGGAAGTAGGTAAGAACATCACACAAATTAGTGAGCTTTCATAATTATCTTGATTGTTTAAGTTTCTAAAATATTAGTTTCTCTTTGCCTTTATAGATAAGAAGGACTTTGAGAAGTCAGGGGGCATGGGAGTGAGGAAGGTACCAAGGTACCAAAGTACCTCCTAAAGGTTACCGGATCATTTTGGAGTTGTCCATGGATAATGTTCTGGTTGGGGATTATGCCATTAGACTTAATAATTTGATTGACCTCCATCAACGTTGCTCATGCTTTTGAAGAACAAGAATGTAGGGGCAAAAAGAAAATTTAGGATAAGCTCATGGTAATTATAAATTATATTGCATCTTTCATTTACTTTCTATTTGATTATTCTTACACTGCATATTTTTGTCATATGTAATTTGAAGAAGCATTATTATCTTGAGGAAGACCCAAAATCTTAGGAACATCTAATGCCTAGGGTGATCAAGATGATTCGAGGTTGGAGGGATAGAGTCAAGATTAAATACTTTGAGAAAATAACCATCGAATTGGTGGAGGATATATGAGCTTGATAAGAGGATTCTTCCTTATAATTGGATGGCTCACATTATTGAATGGGAGGGTAATAAGAAGGTGGGTTATTATTTGTTTCATTATATTACCATCGTACATACTAACATGTACTTTACTTTGAAGAAAATATGTGGTATGACATCGGATAATTGCCATTAGAAGAAATATGATCACTTTTTGAGGGCTACTCCCTATGCACGGATCAAGCATAAGTATTTGAGAGAGAACCCAGTATGTAACTTTCTTAATTTTATATCGTGTCACTAGTTTCATAGATTGCTTTAAATAATTTGAAAATTGATATATCATAGGACGCTTTGATTATGCCACTAATCCTTCTTGCTAGCGTAGCTTATGCATCACCCGAGGGCTACGATCAGAGTAGGAATGTCTCAAAGATTAATAATATGATTCTAAGTATAAAGCCAATTTCACATTTGCCGAGACTTTATGATTTCTCATTTGAGTTGATAATTTATATTACTTATTGTTATATGCTATTTCGGTCGTGCTAAATATGATGCAAGATGAAGGGTTGATCCAAGCCCTCTAGTCTTAGGCATAGAAGACACCCATGTGGATCCTAATCGCATGACCAGAGAGCTGTGGATGGAAGTTGTTAATGGGGCTTATTGTCCTAGACCATCCAAGAAGGGGAGGGTGCCATTATCAATTGCTAGAGTTAGGTCATTCACCAACGTTAAGACTGGGGCTAGCAAGTAGACGGTGGCCTTTTAGTGACCATATGAGACACCATCCATGCTTGGTGATATGATATTGGACAGTACATGATCGACCATCTTAAACCTAATGTGGCTTTCAATATTCTTCCCACTATTACGAGGGAGTTAGAGAGTGCACAAACGCTCTAAGATGTTGTGCGGCGTATCACTAGTTATGCTTTCTTAAGGGATATTCTTCCCCCAAGATATAACACTAAGTTGGTATTTGTAGCGGTTAAACAATCTGGTGTTAGATTGGTAATAGAGAGGTCTATACGTCTAAATACTTATTACGTTACGAATTTTGCGAAAAACATTCTCATGCTGACTTGTGTTCTTTTTGAGCTACCGGAGATACTCTCATAGGAGCAATAGTACAATATGACATCCTGATGCAGCCGCCATCAATAATGGAGACAACAATGACGATGAGGAGTGAATTGTTTCTATATGTATTATATTTTATGGTCAGATACATGTTATTAGAGATTTATGGACTTTTAGATTGTGTTAGACAAGTTTGGACATGTAGATATGTATTTATATTTCACTTTAGTATGTGTTTGTGATTTTATTGCTTTGTGGATAGATATATGAGATGAGATTTCTATATTACATGTGATTGTTGGATATAAAGATGTGGTATGAATGTTGGTTATATATATTGTGATTTGATTGCTTTGTGGATGGATATGGGGATTTGATATTCAATTTGTATACATGATTATTATATTATTTGTGTACATGTAGCCAACTGGTTAGACCACCTTTTTGGCACATCAATAAACATTAGTGATGGGGTAATCTGTCACCAATACTCATTGGTGACAGATGTACTCATCACCAATGTCAATAACATTGGTGATGGGCGAAACCATCACCAATGAGAATTGGTGACATGGAAGCCTGTCACCAATGTTTTAGACATGGGCGATGGGCTTACCTGCCATCATTGAGCATTGGTGTTGGGTTCTAGCCCGTCACTATTGATACCCCATTGCAAATAGTTGATGGATCTGAGATGCAAGCCTAGAGGGGGTGCATAGGGTTAGTGCCATTTTTCACCAAAAACACAAAATATGTAGTAGAAAAATAATAATAGCAATCAACACTAATCAAACACAACCAGAAACACACAAGACTTTATAGTTGTTTGAATAACAATCCTACATCCACTATTTCTTCTCACGAGGGAGCTTCCTCACTATGCAAAGAGTTTCTGAATCACAAATCCGATTCAGTAGGCTTACAAGACCGCATCCTAAAATCAACTTGAAACTAGTCGTCTAGCCTAACTATCCATAATAAGTAACACCTATCCCTACCTAGTCTCAACCCTCAATTCCAAAAGGCTTGAGTATGCCATAAAAATAAGTTTAAACCAAAACCAATATAAATAGTAAATCTCAGAAGAATATCAAAAAGATCTTATAGCCCTTTTGTTAAACAAACTGTCCTTCAATAAATATAAGCGTAGCTCAATGAAGAACGGTGTAGAGAATCAATACAAGGGCAACTCTTATTGCTAAAATGATCCGAAGATATTGTGAGTGACGAGTGAGAGTTTGTCGAGGCTCTGGGGCTCAAATCCTTCAATGAAATCTCTCACAAATAAAAAACCTAGAGCCCTCCTCTTCTCTCTCTTTCAATGATTTTATGTCCTCAATAGATCAGGAAAGAGATATCTTACACTTGGTAAAGATTAGAGATAAAAGAAATAACAAATGGCTGAGATTAAATCTAAAAATTCTACTATTAACGTATTTACCATCAATGGTGACTCTCGAGTATTGATGGGTTTGAGGCTCCATCGATGGTTGATAAGCTCATTAATGATATAAAAGTGTCTAGAGTGAAAATCATTTATGAGTGTTGTTGACCATCGATGAGCTCTTCCTATCATCGATGGTGAATGTCTACCATCGATGGTTAGGAAGCTGAAATCAGCTTTTGAGCTGATTTTTATGTCGTTTTGCCTCGTACACTTCTTACAGTTGTATTTACCTATACTACATCATCTCAAATAAATATTAGTATAAAATACAAATTTGTTATTACTCAAACAAGAGATATTTTATGGAGTACCTCCTAACAATCTCTCCCTTTCGATAATAACAAACTTAAAATAATACCGAAATACACGCATTTTTTAGATATATTAATAGCAATAGTTAGCATAAATACACTTTTATGTAATAACAAATGATATGTAAAGCTCCCCCTACATTCATGCATTCATGAAAAGTGTAATCAAGCACAGGTATTGTAAAACTCCCCTTAAAACAATGCATCGAGTGTTTTAAAAATTTTTATTAAAAAATCAAAATATGAAATCACTTAGAGAAAAATTCACTCATGCAAAAACTCATCAAATTTCATAATTCTCCCCCTTTTGTTATTAGCAAAAATGGAAAGCACACCAATGGATATACTTCATGCAAGAGAAATTCAGATAAAAATTATCTAAAAGGTGTGTGGGAGAGAAAAGCATACCGATTCATATAAAAAATTTATAGAAAAATAGCATAAGGGATTAAAATTTAATGATAAAACACATAAATTCAGGTATATCAAAGTGAATATTGAGCAATAATAAGACTTACACTGTCTCAACCTTAGAGACTAAGGACCAAAGTGTTGTCTATCACCTCAACCACATAAGATTTAGGAGGAAGAATAATATTGTTTGGCGGGTGAGTCACACCATCTCTAAATATAAAATATATTCAGTATAAGATGGCTACCTTTTGAGAAATGCACAAACACAAATTCACAAGTCTGGGTCTTTGACTATCTTTTAACGAATACACTCAATTTTTCTATGGATTTAATAAGAGTGTGGATCTTTAATCTTCTTTTAATAAATAAACTTTTATTGTTTGATTGATATATGAAACAAATGCACTTTAGTGCATATAAAGATAAAGGATGATGCTTTAGGGAAATAAAAAAAATGAGCTCAAAAAATACTTGATATAACCAACAAAATATCTATAAACCAAACATAAGACTCTCAACCACTATTTCACATGACAAAATATGATAAGTATAGAAATAGGTGTGTAATATGTATGAAATATCTCGTGTAAACAATGTTTCATGTAATCATATTTTAATCATTGTGTGCATAAAGAACATACACATAGATTGAAAAACTATATGTGAACTTGTGTAGCACAATCAAGCCTATATACGAAAAAGATAATCCCATCTGAATCAATCTTGTAAAATCATATTCATAGGCATGTCGAGAGTTTTTTTATTTTTAAAGAAAACTAAGAGATGTAAAAAGAGAATTTTATTTTATTTTTGATATAAAAATGAAAAAGAAAACAATATTAAAAAATAACCCTAAAAAGAAAACGAGAAAGAAATAAAAAAATATGTACATACAACATGAAAGTGTTATAGAATATATGTTTATTTACCCATTTGAGAAGATTTGCTGAAACAAATGTTTGTGCAAGTTGTGCCTTTGCAATAAATCCTCACTTGCATAATGAGATCCTCTTTGCATGTATCGACAACTTCTCATCCAATTCTTCTTAATATGCCTTCAACAACAAAAACAGATGTTGCTTTGCTCCTTAGCCTTCCTGCACACCTACATAAAAGTAGAAAGGTGTAATCTAGGTATCTATATAGGTCTACGTTGGTTAGTAATTATGCCTTTAGCTACCCCAGATCTGCTTAACTATTTTAACTTTATATTGCATTCGATAATTCATTAAAACATGACCCATTATATCACATAAAGCATAAATAGCAGAAGATGCGTTAGAAATGGGTGCACAAAGCACAAAGTTGTCTCCTTTGAGAAAATAAGGTTGAAACTTCTTATATTTTTCTAAATATGAATAACCAATTTCAGTCTTAGCTTTTACAAATTACTGATCGGAAAGGACCATATTAAACCTTTAGAACCTAATGAAAAAATTTTCATGGCCTTTTCCAAATCAATATTTTTGGACTTAAGATGTTCATTTTCAGAAACTATGGTGGTGTATCTAGTTTTAAACTTTCTTTATTCAGAAGGCAACTCGCATAAAAGCTCATTTACCTAGAAACTAATTTTTTAAGTTTACTTGATTTTTCAGTTCGTTGCTTGGATAAATCTGAATTCTTGTCTCTATATATGGAACATTGTATACATTCAAATGAGATATTTTTATTTGCATTGTTAGATGTATTCAACTCTAAAGAAGAAATTCCAATTTTATCAGTCAACAATTTTATTATCCTTCTTTAAACTTGAATTTACTTTTTTTAACAACTTTATATTTTTTGACAAGTTTTTCAAATTAACCCAACATGTCATTATATTTAGAAAATAAATCATCGTATGTAGGTTAACCTCACTATCGGAGCTCTCATATTCAGATTCATCCAAATTACTATCTTTAGCCATGAGACAACAGTGTGCTCTTATGTTCACAATGTCCGTGAATCAGGTGAACATGTTCTGAATACTCTCCGAAGACTTCATCTTGAAATTCTTATACTTACTCACACATTGTAAGTTTTTGCTCTTTCACCTATGAAGTGCCTTTGTGTGTAACTTCCAAAGTATTCCAAATTTCCTGCGTAGTAGAACAATTTGACACATAGTTAAATTCCTCTATAGTTAAAGAATAATAAATAACATTCCTAGCTTTTGCATTCAAAGAATAAAGCTTTTTGTCAGAAGAGGTCTACTTATCTTTAGAAGTGACAATGGTAGTATCACCTACAATGGTAGTTGATTCACTATAGCTATTCTCTATACTACTCTAAACATCATAATCCGTGTATAACAAAAAGACTTTCATGTGCACTTTCCAAGAGGTGTAGTTTATCCCATCAAAAGTGGGGGTCGGTTAACTGCTCGTCACTCAGGAAACTATTGTGGCGGTCAAATTAGACATTTCTACCCTAGGTTGTGAATCCTAAAGATGGGTAACAAAGCTATGATACCATTTGATGGATCTGAGATGCAAGCCTAGAGGAGGCTGAATAGGTTGCTACTATTTTCAACCAAAAGCACAAAATATGCAGCAAAAGAGATAAAATAAAAGCGAACAAAGATAATCAAATATAAATAGCAACCAATCAGGAACACACAAGATTTTATAGAAGTTCAGATAACAATCCTACGTCCACTCTTCCTTCTAGCGAAGGAGCTTCATCACTATGCAAAGAGTTCGTTTGAATCATAAATCTGATTCAGAATTCTTACAAGACCATACCTTAGAGTCTACCTAAAACCAGACGTCTAATCTAACTCTCCACAATGAGTAACACTTAACCATAGCTAGTCCTAATTCTCAATTCAAGCCTACTTGAGTACGCCGTAAAAACAAGTTCAAACCAAAACCAACACAAACAGTTAAAGCTCAGAATATTAGAAAGATATTACAGCCCTTTTGTTAAACAAATCGTTTTTCAATGAATATAAACATAACTCAATGAAGAATGGTGTAGAGAATAAATCTAAGGGCAACTCACCTCGTTGAAATGACCGAAGATGTTTTACGCGATCAGTGAGAGTTTGTCGAGGCTCCGGGGTTCAAATCCTTCCATGAAATCTCTCACAAATCAAAATTCTAGAATTCTCTCTCTCTCTCTCTCTCTCTCTCTCTCTCTCTCACAATGATATTAAGTACTCAATAGATTATGAAAGAGATATCCTAAATTTGGAGATTAGAGATAAAATAAATAATGAACGGTTGAGATTAAATCTAAAAATTCTGCAATCAACGCGTTTACCATCAATGGTATCTCTCAATCATCAATGGTGCAAGGCCCTATTGATGGTTGAGAGGCCCATCAATGATATGAAAGTGTATGTTGACTATCATTATGTTTTTCCTATCATCGATAGTTAGGAGGCTGAAATTAGACTTTGAGCTAATCTTCGCGTTATTTCGCTCGTACACTTCTTATACCGGTATTTACCTATACTATATCATCTCAAATAAATATTAGTAGAAATTGAGAGTTTGTAATTACTCAAATAAGAGATATTGTATGGATTACGTCCTAACAAGTGTACCCGTCATCAATGAACATTAGCAACAGATGCACCAGCACATTGGTGACCAATTTATTAGCAACGTCGAACTAACCATAATCAATGTGCATTGGTGACAGAATCCTTAGCATCAGTGACAGATTACCTTGCTTAAATAGCACTTAAAGACCTTATCATTTCACTCACTTAGCACTTATATGCCCTCAGTTGTATTTCATAGCATTTATATATCCTGAGTGATTATCACATTTTAATTACCATTTAATACCCTCATTATCCATTTTATATGAATAAATATACCACTAATAACTGTTTTTATCTTAATTTGCAGGTTAA
>JBAKGM010000200.1:28652506-28664010 GCA_037177215.1 Asparagus racemosus
TCTCTAACCTCTTCACCACCACTTTCACCATGTTTTCATTTTATTTCGAATAAACTCCTAATTGTCACGCATAATCTTAAAAACCAAATTTGACAAATAACTCCTACTTCACGTTCCTCGTGGGATCGATAACTTTTTATACTATAACTTGATTGAGGTTGTACACTTGCAACTCCGGAGGTAACGCTCGTTATTTTCCACAACACCGAGTTATTAAAAATTGGCACATTAATGTCATCTGTTTTGTAAACATAAAATTTTTTTTTGAGAGTTCTCATACAACATTCATATGCAAATTTTATAACTTTCTGTCTATTAAGTTTATTGAATTCATTATTAAATATTTTCAAATTGTTTCTTAAATAAAATTAGGATACATTTAAATTAGAATTTCGATAGGTTTAATAGTAATTTAATAAATATTAATGGTTAAAAATATCCAAAATTAATGTATGAATGTTATATGACTACTTTAGGATGAACATTTTCACATTTGCAAAATAAGGGATATTAATGTGTCAAATTTTAACAACTCAGGGTATAAAAGTGCTACGAAATACAACTGAGGGTATATAAGTGCTAAGGGAGTGAAATTATAAGGTACTTAAGTGCTATTTAGCCTAATTTTAGAGATTATTATAAAACCCTCCTTGACTTTAAGATTTTATCAGAAATCCTCCTTACATTGTTAACCATAATTTTTCACATGGATGGATAAAATTGCATAGGGAAATACTTTTTCTAGTAAACAAATATGGTTCACACTTTTCAGGGGCTTTTTGATAAAATCTTAAAGTAAGAGGGGGTTTATAATAATTCCATAAACTTTTTTTTTGAAAAGTATGGGGTTTATCTGATAATCGTCCAAAGTTAAGAGGGCTCTCCTGATTTTCAGCCTAAGTAGCATTTTAATTTTTTTTTTCGGTGTGCGCGCGCAAAAAGTAATGCGAATGGGGACATCAGCCAAATTTTGTCTAGTTAATTTATGGGACTTCCTTGAGAAACATCACGAACGAACTTTTCAAATTTCTCAAGAGGCAGAAAATATTCACTCAAGAAACAAGAGAGTCAAAATTGAGATTGAATATCCCCGCATGAACGATTTGCGTGCGACGTAGCCAAAAACATGTGATGTTTATTTCGACATCAAGAATTGATTCTATCATTAAAGGCCTTTTGGTCATTGTATCTTTTTAGATTACAATTGCGGTTACATTAAACTGAAACATTTAAATCAGTTCAGTAATTTATTTCGTAGCAGCTACTAAACATATTGCCTTTAGTTACAATCATTGACAGAACACATATTTGATCCTAAATCGTAGTTGCCACCTTTGAGCTGAAAAGAAAAAAAAGATTTTCAATTACAATAAATCCTCAATCGAATTCAAAATATAAACTAACACCTACAATTATAATCACGATTACAAATTATAAAATTTTATAACTAACGGTTGCTACGATACAACAAGGGTAACGACTACACTCAGATGCTTATATTGAGATTACAGTTGCGGTTGTGAGACCCGGAGCTTGCCACTCGTTTAGGTTCAGGATGGCCCTACACTCTTAGTGACTAAACCCTTTGCACATGACATTTGCCTCCCACTTTGAACCGGATTAAGAGGAGGGCGTCACCACAATTTTGGGGGGACCAGTGGCCTTAATTCGATCTAGTGAGGCCGATGCCCACCAATTGGGTCACATCACATTTAAGGCAAAATTTAGTTCCGCCCACCATTTTTTCAAGCACATCCCTGGCGCCTGTGGTTTGCATTTAGCTGGGGCCTCCTCCGCCTCGCCTTTCACAACTAGCTTATTAGCTAGTTACAAGATATTTGATGGGCAAACCGACGTCCCTCTCTTTTCTCCTTGCTGTTAGGGTTTGACCTTTGCAAACCCCTAAGGCGTTTAGGCCAGAGACTGAGTTCAATGTTCTGAGCAGTCCCAGCTAATTGATTCCAGATTAAAGCATTTTTTGGTTTTGCCGACTATAAATGTAATTGTATATTGTTACAATAACTGCTAACGCTATAATTGTCATGATTTGAACTAGACCTAGATGGCGTTCAAATCAAACGCGATATAACCAAATAAGTAGCCTGCCTGCGATATGCATGCTTGCAACGATATTGGAATCCTCTCATAACTGGACTGGGCCTTGGCTTGTGGCATATTATCATATTCGGACATTTCATGAATTGACTGGTATTTCTTTCATTATACACCACTTTAAGTCTTTAACCTATGACGTTCATTGGATTCGCCATGACTCCTCTAGTCGTTAAACCACAAACTAATTAATAGTAATAATAGGCAATAGTTGTAGTTGAAGAAGCCAAGTGGGTATAGAATCCTGCGTTTTGGCAGCCTGTCCTTTTTTTTAATTAGAAAAGGTTGCAACAATGATATAACTAGGAGTTAGTTGAAGTGGGGCGTAGGAGTCAATTGCGGTGGAGAGGGTTCAAACCCTTTTAGAGGTTCCGGTGCACATATTTCTCCAAGCTGAGGAATATAAGGAAAAAAATTGGGTAAATGTGTGTTTCTTCTTACACACATACAATGCAATGCACCAAGGACTAGATATCTTATACAATGACTAGTATATTAAGACATTTTTAGGTCAGATATAGATTGCTTTAGAAAGTATACATAGACAATTGTGGGAGCCATAAATCTATGCGTTCTACACTAATGTGAACGAGGCTGACGAGTACGATGCTTATCTTTTCGGTAAAGGTGGTAGTTAGTGAGAAAAGGTGATCAACTTGATGTTGATTATCATTTATCTAAAATCATTAAGTTGTGATATATGTTTTGATAATTTTCCTGCCTTCACATAAACGATTCAGAATAGCATGCATATTTTCTTTTTCTTTTGCTTTTTTTTTTCGGATGGTAGAATAACAAGCATATATTCTAATACGCATTTACCCAATAATTTTGGATAGAACCCATGTAGCGTCATTGTTTCGTACTTACTACCCGCCTAGTTTTTTTTTTCCCCAGATGATCCCCAGAGTAATTTTTTTTATTTACTTTTATTAGGCCCAAGCCATCTTCCGAAAACAAATGAAACCAAATAGATCATGACTAGTTTAAGAATAAAATAATGCCACAAGAACGGTGCATGATAGAAACATGATAAAAAAATTGTTGGAGCAAAGGAAATTAATCCGAATAGTGGTAAAGAGAATGACGCCCGGCCCATTTTCATCTAATGAACCTACAAGTCACAATGTAAATTCTGGCGGCCCAACCCACTAGCCACTTTTCCTTGAAAGGCCATAATGAAGATGATAAGTTTTTTCTTTTATTTATAATAGCAAAATAACTTGTACTTCAATTAAATTAAATCAACAAAAGTCTCTTGTAAAGGATTTATATTCAAGAAAAACAATACATGTACCTAGCCAATTGTAACAGTTAGAGCCTCGTCTCTTGTGAATTGAGATTATCCTATTTCTCACTTTCTACCATGTAAATCTTGCCAGAAATAGAGAAAACATATCAATAACTTTACTCAATCAACTTATAAATACCCATTAAAAAAAGGGACTTAAAATAATAAAAAGGAGAAAAGAAAAAAAAACTTGTTTGCAACGTATATTACAGATTTATGTCCTTGCCGGATCCCTCATGATAACAATATGTATGTTTTGGATTCGTCTATCCCACTCTATAATCAAACCTCAAGATCAATTTAATGGCACTTCTCTTTTTCGTTTCAATTTTACGAAAAAACCTGCATCGTAATCAGCCTAGTTTTCAAGAGATTGTACAGTAGCATTGCGGTTGCTCAATCCCAGCGTTAAGGAACTCGAGGACGGCGGCTTTTGTTGGAAGTGCAGGGATGGCTCCTCTCTCTGTCACAGTTATAGCACCACAAGCATTTGCAAACATGAGAGCTTCTCTCAGTTTCTTCTCATCCTGTGAGTGGAGAATTTGCTCATAAGATCTTGAGAACACAATACAGTATGCCAGGATCTAAACTAAAAACAAATTCAATTCAAACTTGTCCAAAAACAAATTCAATTCAAACTTCTCCCTTTACTACCTGATAGAGGTTCAGGTCATTAGCGATGCTGCAGAGAATTCCGCTAACAAAAGCATCACCAGCACCAGTGGTGTCAACGGCCTTGACTCTAGCGCCCATAACCCTGCCGTGAAATTTCTGTGTTTAAAAAAAAAAAAAATTACGATAGTCAGTAACTTCTCGAAAGAGTAAACATTTGTGAATCCTTTAAGATTGCGGAAGGAGTTGAAGTGTATACCTTGGTGTAGTATCTGCAGCCATCACCCCCCTCTGTTACGAGAAGTAACTTGATGCTTTCGCGGAAGAGCTTGTTGTAGACGACATCATGATCGTAGGGATCATCACCATTGGTCAAGAATGAGATCTCATCCTCGCTTACCTGATCAGAGTACAAAAAGAAAAGAAAATTGATATGACAGACTTTTTTGCTCATGGCGAAGTGATTAAGGATTGTGACAGCCCTTTTGCACAAGCGCAAGCTGTGCTCATTTGTCCAAATAATGGCATTGCAAAAGGTTATTCTTTTGTACAACTAGAAACACATTCTAAAATTCTTTTGAGGCCATGAATCATACTACACCCCGTCCTTCGAGAATTATTTGTACTGTTAGAACTATTAAATATCTTCTAAGGGAATGCATCCCTCGCTCTCCGGCTATTGATACAGGAAAACAACTCTGTGTGCGGTTGTTCTTGTAAAATTGGAGTATGAATCTGGAACTGATTTTATTATGCATGCTAAACTGATCTACCTGCAAAATCAAAGGTTGTACTTCTAGATGCTCAAGATTATCCTTCTTTTAGGAATTTTTCTTCCCCCCAACTAATTGTCCATAAGGGGGTAGTCTCCCTTGTTTTATTATCATCGAATGTTTTGTAAGGGGAGTCCCTCGTTTTCGGGGTTCGGCCTTTATGTCGTATATTTTTATGATCGATACAACCATCAAGTCTACCCTGGGAGTTGCGTAATGTTGCGGTTAAAAAACAGAAAATAAATTTGAAGATCCAACGTTTAAAAAAAAAACATGAAAGAAGAGATTTCTAATCTAATTGCAATACCTTGATAACATCTGCGGTGTTCCAGATGCTCATGATGCCGTCACGAGCAGCAGTAGGTGAGGGCCACAAAGGCAATCTCAAGTTAGGATCGTAAGACAAAAGGCAGCCTGCTTGTTTCGCTATGTTTATTGCGGCTATGTGTGTTGATCTGCAGGGCTCCTCAATTAGACTGATGGAGCCATAGTGGAAAATTGCTGACTGCACCCAAAATTTGAATTCTCAGAGTACAATATAATTACACATGAGAACATGTAAGTATGTCAATTGATGAACCTTTTGTATAAGTCCAACGTCGAGCTCTGCTTCGGTGAGAAGCATGTCAGCACTTGGGTTGCGGTAGAACATGAACTCACGCTCACCATCGGCCCTGAGGGTAACGAAGGCTAGCGCCGTTCGTGCATTAACATCGTAGCGGATGCCAGAGTTGTCGACGCCGTTATCCTTCAGTATGTTCGACAGATGGTACCCAAACTCATCATCGCCTACCTACACAATTCAATGCACCTAAAGTTGTAAGGACACTGTCTTTGAAATGTAAATAGAACATACGTCATGATATTGCCTAATCGCGGATACCCCTTGTAGTTCTATTGGTGCGGATAAAATTCCATGTGCTACTACCCAAGTGAGGATAGAGCCCTTGAGTGAATTTTTTTACTCTAGAGACTTGTACTACTTTCCCAGTGAAGATAGGTTCTCTGGAGAGAGTTTTATTGTAAGTGGAATGTTTCGGTGCTCTGAAAATAGGTATTTTTTTAAAATATATTTAAGTGGAAAAAGTGTAAAATGGTGGAAATTTAGGAAAGGGTAAATTTTTTCATCCTCTATGTTCTTCTTTCCTATCATTTCTCATACAAAACCGGCTATTTTATTCTCTCTCTCTCTCTCTCTCTCTCTCTCTCTCTCTCTAACCGAAATGGTATAATATCCAAGATGGTTGGGAAATAGGAAATAGGTAATTAATTTGTTTCCTAATTTTCAGATTAACGCAGGACTTGGTGATTAATTGGATGCTTCTTTATAATGATAAATTAATGCGAGATTTTTTTTGTTTAATTAAGATATGATACTAATTGAAAGCTTTTATTTATATTGTTCACAAGAAAATATGAATACAAGCGACAATTGTGTCTTGATAGGATAAAAAGAGGATGAATCGAATCGATTTTTGATAAGAAAAGAAGAACAGGTTAGAAAGTCATGCACGAAAAGTTAGTTGTAGAACTCTAACAACCGGCCCTTTAATTTCAAGTTATTTCCTAAAACAAACCTTTAATTTCTAGTTATTTGCTATTTCAGGTGTGGAAGACTCATTAAGCATCTTGTCCTTAAATTGTGGGATAAGTGAGGGAATAAAACGGAAAGAATTACTAACATTGCCATTGGTACTCCTCCACTGGAGTACCGAAGCTATTGGTTTATTATAATTTTTTTTACTCATAAAAGAGTCAAAAAGATTTACTCAGGGATCTATCCCACTAACAAAAATATAGGGTGTCTGCCACAATTGGATTATAGTATAAACAGTCAAAAAAATTTCACTGAAGGGTCTGTTCGCAAGCACCCGTAGAACTATAGAGGGGTCTAGCTATCCACAATTTGGCTATATTTGACACTGGAGCTCTATCCGCAACTAACCCTGTTTTAAATTTGTGGCTTTTATGTTACATGTTATGTATCGTTTATTTGTAGATGCACCCTTTGCTAGAGCGAGTAATCTACTTATCACAATTGTTCAATTTAGTGCGCATATTTTTTGACTCTGGGGGCGTCACTATTTTCACATTTTCCTTTAAAAATGTGAATGTTCTGGGTAAATGTCTAATTTTGATCCTTACGTGATTCCTACGTGAGTTCAGATCCTAATGGGGATGTAGCAATGCCGATAAAGGTTAGGAAATGTATGTGCCAATAAAATACAACATGGATGATAACTATTTACGTATTCTCATAATATGAGAGTGTATTTATATATAGCCCAAATATTTTCTCTCTGTGAGGAAAAGGTCATTAATAGAATCATGGATTGCATATACCTTGCCAATAAAAGCTGCGGATCCGCCCAGCCTGGAGATACCAACCGCGACGTTAGCCGGAGCGCCTCCGGCAGCCTTCTTAAAACCGGGCGCTTCTGCGAGTGAGACTCCGGAGACGGTGGGCACGAAGTCGATCAGCAACTCGCCGAAACACAGCACGAGCGGTGAAGAAGATGACGACGACGACCCTGCTGCGGCATTATCATCACCAGCTGGAGCCTTGAAGGAGTCGGACTTGGACATGGCCATCTTAACGCTCCGATCGAGGTGATGGTGGCAGTGATTATTGCAACCAGATAAGGAGTTTAGAGAATTTTTATGATGTGAAATACGTCTTTTGCTGTACTGATCTATATATATATCTTCTGCAGCGCTGAGGGGTGCGCGAATATAATATATATATATGCACTGAACATGTCGATCCCTTTCGCTTGCGGAGCGCATTTGTCGACCGATTTTTTCTCTCTTTCGCTGATGTGTTGTTGTTTTAGTTTGACGGTTTCTTATGTTAGATTTGCTAAATTGATCACCTGAAATGGTTGGAGCCAATAGTTTAAGAAAAATAAAATAACAACAATGAAAAATACAACAGATAATACCAGTTTAAACTAGCAAAATTAACCCGTGCATGGCCGCAACATCAGTATGGAAAAGCGCAAAAGAAAAAAAATGGTTTAAGCATTTGGTTTAAAACAATATCGTATGTCTAACCACTTAGAACAAAAAAATAGTATGTCGCAATAAAATATGGCAACTTACACCATATACCAAACTATTAAAATATAGAGTGACTTAAAATTAATTTGATGGAGTATTTTGTGATTAAGGTTAATTTTAGAAGTTGATCGGTTTAAAATAAAAAAATAGGAGTAATACTTCACGTTTATAGGTAGAAATCCTCATTCATAAGTGGGTAGACTTAAAAAATAGGGATAAAACTTTGGGTTTATAGGAAAAACCGATCAACAGTTTGTGATGCTGAGACATTGGTATGAAAAGGGTAAAACGACTTAAGCATTTGGTTTAAAAATATATCATATATATAATGATGTAAAATAAAAATATAGTGACAAACTATAAAATATAGCAACTTACATTGTATGTCAAACGCTAAAATACAAAGTGGTTTAAAATTAATTTAATGGACTAATTTATTTTTTAGTGTGATTTTAAAAGCAAGCCAATTTAAAAGTAAATAAAGGTTAGACTTTGGGCTTGTAGACAAAAAAAGTCATTTGGAGAGCCGGGTGAGGTTAGAAATAAATGAGACAAAGATTTATTGATTTTAATCATAACATGTGTATCAACTATAATAAACAGATTTGTTTTTTTAGTAAGCTTGTTAATTCTTTTCAAAATTAATTCTTTTCAAACTTAATTCTTTTCAAAATAAACAAGGAAAAATTGTGTCAAGACCCCATAAATAAAAAACACATGTGACTAAACCCTCACACATTTCTCCCATGCATAAAAGCCCCAAAAACCCAAAAAGAGTGTGATTCAGCCCTCCCAACTCAGCAGTACACATTGTGTATACTGTATTTCTCTCAAATCCCTAAATTGCCCCTCCTATCATAAATCTAGCAGATCTCTCTCTCTCTCTCTCTCTCTCTCTCTCTCTCTCTCATGGAGATCACAACCAAATGATATTTTTCCTCTCTCTTCCTCCTCCCAACTAAACGCTCTTCCTAAATCCTCCTCCCCTACATCATTGTCGGTGTCGTTGCCAACTTTGTTGCTATTCCCTCCTCTCTCCTCTCTCCTAACCCTAACCTTCATGGTTACTCCTCCCTCCTCTCTCTCCTCCTTTCTTCCTCTCTCCTAAGCCTAAACCTAACCTTCCTCATCTCCCTCTTCCTCCTCTCCTCCTCCAATCCTGCTGTCTTCCTCTCCTACCTCCCCCTTCTGCCTCCCCCTCAGCCATTACCAACCTCAAGCACACCCTTCAAACCTGTCGTCTCTCTCTCCTACCTCCCCCACCGCCACCACTAACCTCGAGCATATCTTCAACTAGTTTGACTCTAATGACGACGCCAAGATCTCCTCCTCTGAGCTCGCCACCATCTTCTCCTCCCTCGACCATCCCCTCTCCTCCTCCGAACTCTCCGGCATGATGGACGAGAGCATCACCTCCTCAAAACCACCTACGACCTCCTCTTCTCTCTCCTTCATCATTTATCTCAAACAAATCTCATGATCGGATTATTTATGATTTTACTTCTTAGTGGTAGATTGGATCTTGCTAGACTATTTTTAATTAGAATGGATGAGTGAGATTTGTTTTCTTGGAGTAGTTTGTTAAAAGGTTATATGATATGTGACCGTTTGGAGATTACTTATAAAGTGTTTGATGAAATGCCAAAGTGAGATATAGACTGTGATAATAATAGATCATGTACAAAGAAAATATAAGAAAAATATCATGGAGACCTCGCCACTTTTTCCTAGGGTTTCTTTGTCCACTTCCTTCCCAAAAAATTATAACTTTATACCGTACAATATAACTTAATAGGCAACGACATATCCATAATAAGAAAATAACTTAAACCTAGCACGAAATGACTGAAATTTCATAGAAAATGACTTCGACTAAATGTGAAATGTGGTACCCTTAACAGGAAATGATTTAACCTTAATAGAAAATTACTTTACCTTAACAGGAAATGTGGTAACTTTAATATGAAATGACTTAATCTTAATGGGGAATAAGGTAACCTTAATAGGAAGATCATGAAAGCATAAACTTTACCTAATTCTAGGAAAGAATGTGTTTACCCAGTTCTTTGGAGCATAGTTAATAACAATATTATATGCTCTTTTATTTATTTTCCCTTTGCTTTTTCCTAGGGTTTCTTTGTCCACTTCCTTCCCAAAAAATCGCAACTTTATAACATACAACATAACATAACAAGCAACGACATATCCATAACATGAAATGAATTAGGCAACACGAAATGACTTAAAATTCATAGGAAATGAGTTAAATTTCATAGGAAATGACTTAGACATAACACGAAATGACTTACACTTCATAGTAAATGACTTAACCTTAACTGGAGATATATTATCCTTAACAAAACTAACTTAAAACTTAACAGGAGTAATGGAAATTTTTAAAACTTTTAGGGGTTTTTTGTAAAATTTTTAGGGGATTATTTGCATTTTTTGCAACCTTCAGGGGGCAATTTGCAAAATATCCAAGGGCTATTTGCTATTCCTAAAACTTTTAAGGGTTTTGTATGGAATTTTTAGAGGGTTATTTGAAGTTTCTTAAAATTTCAGGTTTGATGAAACTTAATGTGAATAATTTGAAAAGTTAAAGAGGTGATTGTATAGGTTTCATTATAAACCATGAAGGATGAACTTTGAATCTCACCTAGCCGATGTTAATTTTACTCATTGAATGTTAAATTTATAGCATAATTGTTAAATTTATACATTTAATGCTAATTTTAAATATTGACCATATCTAAAATAATTTATAAGATAGAAGTTAAATATTCTTCAAAAATCACAACTTTAAGACATATACCATAACCTTAACATGCAACGATTAGTGTTCTTGATTCTTTAGCTGGTAAATTTCTACTTATTTATGAATTTTTATTTAGCATTGTTCTTTACCCTAAAACTTTCTTATTTTGCTAGTTTTAATTCGATTTATGATGTATTTGGGTTCTCTACATTAGATCTATTCTTTCTCTTCCGCTCTTCTTAAAAAGAGCTCTCGCTTGACAAAATTCCTCTAAAAATATAAAAGTTGTGAAATAAGTTTTTATTTTATGCGTGATTTATTGGTAAGTAATTGTCTAACTATTCAAACTTTTAGTAATACCTTAATGCACATCCGTGCACAGCACAGGGCTGACACTAGTATAGAATAGAGTGAACCTATATGTGTACGCATAATGTAGCAACCTTTTCATGTGACTCACTTCACTCAATGTTCCACACCATAATCAATTCTAACTCAACACACACACACACACACACACACACACACACACACACACACATATGGGAAATATGAATCTAAGGAGGCGCCTTAGGTTACATCTAACGATGTAAAATCTCAGCACTCCATTACTTTCATCTCAGCCCTCTATTTCAAAATAACCCAAAACCTAATCCTCCACCCCCTTCTTCTTTCTCCTTTCATTCTCAACCTCCTCAAATCAGATCTGAGAACTCAATTCTCCTCTCTCCTCTCATCCGCCTGCCATCGCCGCCCGCCCGCAGTCACCGCATGTGTTCCCTGCCCGCGTGCAGTCCCACCCACGTTCCCCTCCTGCCAACGGTCCCAACCCTCCCGCCGTCCCCCTTGCCAGCCCCATTTTCCCTCTAGCGGTCCCCGCCCGCTCTCCTCGCTAGCC
>JBAKGM010000200.1:28673854-28688575 GCA_037177215.1 Asparagus racemosus
TGTATGTATGCATATATAGTATGTATACATATATATGTGTGCGTGTGTGTGTGTGTGACACACACACACACACACACACACATACTTCTTAGTGATTTTATAGTACTTTATCGGGCTTTTATAAGTGATATGTGTGGGCCAATAGACCCTAACCCAATTGGAAATACTCTTCGAGCTTAATTGCTCAATCAACTTAGGCTTAGTAAGATAGAATTACCTTAGAGTTCAAGATTTTTATTGGCACCCATTTTTCTCGCTCTCTTTTTTCCCTTTTTTCCTTTTTTTAATTTTGTCAAGGGGACTTGAGAAATTATTATCTACTCTAAGTTAAGCATGAAAAATTTCCATTACTTCAAATAAAATTCTATGTTAGAGCTATAGCAAGGTATAACACTTTGAAAATTAATTCTAAAAAAATTTATTAAAATTATCATAAAAGGCTAACTTGAGTATAAAACTAACTAGGAATTAGAAAGTTTAAAAATTCATCGAATAAGTCAATTATTAATTAACATTCAAGTTTACAAGTGCGATTTTCTTTAAAGGGAAAAGGAAAAAAAGAGATAAAATGAAAGATAGAATATGGAGAAAAGATGATTAGTCCCCACCCACACACCTAAATTTTGCAGTGTCCTCAATATAAACTACATGATGCAAAAAGTAAAGTAGATACGAAATAAGCACTTACATTTGTTCGGTCAATCTTGAAAAATTCTGTGATCACCTTCAATTTTGATGGATAGGAGGAGGGCGAAACCAAAAATTCTCTCTCTCTCTCTCTCTCTCCCCCCTCCCCCAAATGAAAGAAAAATAAGCTCTCTAGATAAGAGAAAAACAAATTCTTTATTATTCTTATTATAATGAGACACAGAGTAAGAATGCAAAATAAAGAATTGAAAATTAAAAACTCACATTTTACATCAGCACCAACCTTGTTGCTAGAAATTCTACCTTGAATTTTAAAGAAGTTTGAACTGATAAACTCAATAACGTGCATAAATTCTATACTCTCTGAGGTTTTTAATAAATTTTACAACATTTGATAGCGGTTGGTAGATGGTCGTGCATCTTAAATTTTTAATGTCGATCAATCAAAAAGTTAGTCTTAAATTTAAATTCAGGCTCCATGTAAATGAAAGTTTATCCTAACACAACCAGGTCTTCTTTAAAAATTTTCTCAAACCCAAGATTCATAGTTGATGCATGGTAGGCTGATTGTTCAATATCTTCTAGGAATCTAAGTTCATTAGCAAAGAAATCTTTGAAGCTGAGATCAGTGAAACTCATGTCTAACTTAGTGTTTTTCTTTTTAAGGACTCGTTCTGATTCTAACTCCTCTAACAGCTTGATTTCTTCATCAATAATCTCCTCAAAACTCAGGTCTGGCTCACACTTTTCTTCTAACTCTTTGCTTGATGTTACCTAAATAAAGTTCACTTGTAGGGGTTGATTAGATGGATAGCTCGGCTATTTCTCTAGATTGAAGATGTTGAGATCTACAGTCATGTTCCTAAAGGATAATTTTATTTGACTAGTTCTATAATTGATCAAAATATTTAAAGTGACTAAAAATAATCTTCCTAAAATGGCTGGGATCTAACCCTTAAGATTGGAAACCAGCTATGTTTTCAAGATTATAAAACCAGCAGGAAATATAAACTCCCCAACCTTAATAAGAAGGTCCTCTATCTCTCCCTTGGGTATCTTCATAGATCTATCAGCTAATTAGAGGGTGCATTTAATTGGTTTTAATTCTCATATCCCTAGCTGTTAATAGATTGAATAAGGAAGAAGATTTACATTAGCACCTAAGTCTTGAAGTGCCTTATCAATAAAAGCATTTCCTATGACACATGAAATAGTAGGACAACCTGGATCCTTATATTTCAGGGGCTTTGAAAGAATGTCACTGATATTAGCAGCTAAAATGACTTTCTTAAAAATATTTGTTGGTCTTTTCTTAGTGCACTAATCCTTTAATAATTTTGCATAAGATGGGCTTTGTTGGATGGCATCTAAGAGCTGGATAATGACCTTGACTTGCTTAAATGTCTCTTAGATTTTCTCCACGTGAGGAAAGTTCTTCCTCGATCTGAGTCTATCTAGAAAGGGAGCATTAGGATTATACCTATCTAGATTGATCCAGCTTCGGGTCTAGGTTCTTGGTTATTAGAAGAGGATGGCGATTGTTTAGAGTTATCAAAAGGAGGGCATGTTTGTTCAAGTTTAGCAGATTGGTTAGGAGTAGATGAAGGAGGAGGCATTCTGACTTTGTTATCAACATGTTTTCCTGAACTTAATGTGTGAATTGCATTTACTTGAATCAGATTAGATGAAAATGTTGATATGTTTCTAGTTAAAACATTACAAGTGCATAACTAATATGTGTAGAATGCAAGTGTCAATCACATGAGGAATGTGTGTATTAGAGAAGTCATAAAGTGGTTCTTGAAATATGAAATAAAAGAGAGAGTGTAGAGATTGGTTTGCGTGTGAGTGTTGCACATAAAAGGGCTCAAAACAAGAAAAGAGAACGAAAGAAAGAGAATAAGAAAATAAGAAAATTAAAAAGAGAATAAAACCCAAAAGAAGAAGTAAATAATAAAGAGATGGAGAAAATTAAGAGGATAAAATAGGAATTTAGGATTGAATCCATTAGTTAATTCTTATTTAGATTTAAGAACCACTCTCTTTTAATTCTCATATTACTTAGAATTGTTAAGCTTAGATTATCAAGTTATTCAAAATAAATATAACCTATCAAAAACATATTCAAGCAATACAACCATTAATGAATAAAAATAAATAACTATATAGTAATTCTCAAACTGAAAAAGCATAAATTATCAAACCATTTAAGATAAATATAGCCTATTAAATCTTTTTCTACTAATTATTATTCTAGTTGATTATCCTAAGCATGCTCATTTAAGCATAAAAAGAGAGCAATTCAAAAATCTAAAAGGAAATTAAATTAGTTTCTTCTAGTTCTAGACATCTTAAAGAAATTAGCTACTCATATTTTAAAAGCAAAAAATATCCTAAATTACAAAGAATGAATAAAGGGCAAGGAATTAAAAATCTAAACTATAAAGTAAGAATAAAAGGCAAGAAATAAAAATCTAAACTACAAAACATGAATAAAAAGCAAGAAATAAAAATTTAAACTATAAAGCATGAAATAAAAATAAGAAATAAAATCCTAATTCTAATTAAGAAAATAAAAGAGAAAAGATAAAAACTTACATTGCAAAGAGTTAGCCTATTGTGAAGTAAATCTTCATTAACTAAAGCAAAGAAGAAGAAAATTAAACAGAGGAAAATTTTTATTTATTACAAATTAAAGCTTATAATTTGGAAGACATAATTAAAGGCCCTCCTCTCTAAAAAAAGTTTACAACATTTTTGAAACACCTCACGCTCACTCATTACCCCTATTTATAGGCTACAACAATCACCATCAGCCCTTAGATCAAACTTGGACTCCAAAAAAATCAAAATCAATTATTGATCAAAACATGTCATATACTAATTGATTAGCTCATCGATTTGTTAATTAATTATCCAATTGATTAGTCCATTGATTAGGTTGTAACAAAGTTCTATTTTCTTTAAGTTGACTCGTTGACTCAACTCTTCTTAAACTTTGGGCTTGTGGGCTTCCTCTAGCCTTCTTTTGGGCTTTAGGTACAGGTTTTTTTTAAGTTCCTTTGAGATCTTATTTGGTAATTTCTCTTTTTCCTGCAAGTTCATAAAATAAATGATATTAGTAAGTATATTTATTCAATAAAATAAATAATGAGGGTCTAGAAGTGCAATAAAATATAATGATAACAAATAGATAGATTATACATTTACAAGATTGAGTCTTTATTTCATGATTTAAGTGATTTTTTGTGGGTTTTTGTGTATTTTGAGATCTCTTCATCCTTTTGATGTTTTTGGGTTGAAATAAGTGGTTTGGATAAGGGACTATCCCCATTTTGGTTTGGATTGTGAGCCCTCAAGTTCTAATAGTGGATTGGTGAATACTTGATGTTTTAAAGTGCAAATTGGTGGAATAGTTTCTTTTTTACAGTACAAAACTTAGGTAGATGTTGGTTTTTTTATTTGGTTTTGAATCGAGTGAGTATTTGATTAAAAATATATTGGAAATCCTGGTTTTCAGCTTGAGCACACGCACTCGATCTAAATAGTGCACGCACTTAGTGTAATCCTAAGAATAGAATATTTTACAGTGTTTGAGCACACGCACTAAAGTGGGTTTTTTGAAGATGGTTTCTATTTAAAATTTTCTTAGTCTGCTATCAGAACTTGGTTGACATGGCATCGAGGTGAGCGTACGCGCCCAATCTCAGAGTGCATGCGCTCAGCACAAGAAAATAGATTCTTTTGATTTTGAGAATTTGATCAGTTTGAGCTTATTTTTCATGCTTCTTTGGTTTCCTTGCTCGGATTATGGTATTGGTTATGCAATTAAGTTTGCTCTTGCCATCTTCTAATAAAGTAGATGATATACTAGTCACTTGGCTATAGTTCCATGATTATGTTTGTTTCTTTGAATCCATGATATATCCATGTTTAAGTTTCCAATTAAGACATGTTGTGCTATTTTATTGCATAGTGATATCGTATATTCATGCTATGTTATGTTATGCTATGCCTTGACCTAGACACGAACATTATGCATGTTGGCCTAAGTTATACCTTGGATCTTTGTTTGCTCGATACATTATCATTAGACTTGTCCCTAGGGGTATGCATGATTATGTGCCATGATGTGGTATATACATGATGGCGATGATTGCCTATGTTTAGATATTGAGCGGTGTCCCTCATGACACTAAAGCAAGAATGTTATCTATTTTAAATCGAGAAAGTTCTCGGTTTGGTATACATTACGGCCATGAGTTGAGGCTCGTAATTCTCTACCACCAAAAACTTAATCTAGTATAAAACATGATAACCTAAGAAAAAGAAACTAAAAAAAGAGATCAAGTATCCGCATGTATCAATTCATGATGATTTACTTTAGTATTTGATGAGCATGTTTCACTTACTTTGGAAACCCAGTCGGAGAGGGCACCCACGAGATGGATATTCTATATGGATTGAGTTATTCGAGTCCATTTCATAACATGTCATGTATAACCAAGTAATGAGAATGTTCATATAGGTTAATTAATAAGAGGGATTTGGACATCTCATAAATAATGTGTCACCAGATGTTGTATTTGAGCGCTAGTGCCAAATGAGCATGTGCACAAAAACTAAATAAAGTAAGAGTCCGATTAACATTCCCAGCGGGTACACCAAGCACACATTATTCCGTAAGAGCTTTCCCTAACAAGATTAAGTAAAAGCTGATTAATTAGCTGCACACACTATCTGTGCATCACATTGCAGGAGCTAGTGCACCCTTGTTGTTATCTCTGTATTGATGTTGTTTCGGTTATCTAGTTTTGTCTGTTCTATATACTGAATTTGTGAGATGCATTTTCTTTTCATGAAAGCAAGTAAAGTAATACAGTTATATAGCCTTTCTTATGCTTAACCCAGTCATGCATTTATGATGCATGTTACATGTGCACAATCCATCCTTCATTTTACACTTGCTACAAGGCTTTCTGACTATCCTAGTTTGCACACCAGTGGCGAACTCGGACCTTCCACCCTTGCTTTCAGGCACTCCAGAATCCAGTGATCTTTCATAGATGGAGAGTCTCTGTCGACCAACTTGCCTATCCATTTATTTAGTTCTGTTTCAGCCTTTTTACTAGAACTTGTTGTTTATTTTCTCTGCTACTATATAGTGACTCTGATATATTTGAAAGTTGTAGTAGTTGTTTCAGCCTTGTGAGACCATGTGGCCTACTTTTATGTATCCTAGTTTTATGACATTGATATCGGACTCATGCTATCTTTTATGTGATTTGTTATCTATGAGACTTATTAGTATTTGTTGTGTATCTTATTTTTGTTATGTATTTGTACTGAATACTTGCTGTTGCCATATATCAGTTCCTTATATTTACTTTTATGTGTGATTTTGTGATTCTATTCTATGTATGGTGAATTAGATATGTGCACCGACTATTGTTATAGGCTTAAGTATATACTTTTGCGTGGTGTTTGACTCGATTGAATATGCTACCTAGTCACGTGCCTGACAAGTGCTTCTGGGCTACGGAACATGACAGAAAGAGATTTGTTTGCCCTCTCTATTCTCCCAAATTCAAGTACAAACATCTTCTTTGGTACACTTGAATGCGTGAGAATAGAATGTTTATTCTCACTTCACATTCATGTGTACCAAACACATCTTTTTGAAAGCTCGAAATTTTATTCCTACTGCTCATTCATTCTTATATTTTGTAGATATAAGTACTTCCTATAAGATGTTACGTCTTGTTTGGTACGCAAGAACCAAGTCAAATGAGAGCGGAATGAAGTGAGGAATGAAATGAAATAAATGAAGGAATGAAATGCTCATCTCCATTCTTACGTTTGATTGTGATAGAGAATAAAGCGGGAATGATATCTTTTTTATTTATTTGGATAATTAATAATTAATCATAATATATTTGGATTTTATTTTAATTTTATATTCTTATTTAGGTGAGAATTTCCATTCCTTTCCATCTTATTGGGAATGACCATTACCATTACTACATAAAGTAGGAATTAATGAGAACTGAGAACGTGATTTCTAGCTTTCAAAAAGATTTCATGTTTGGTACGAATGAGTGAGAAGTGGGAATTGACATTTCATTCTTACTGATTCTAACATACCAAACAAGCCGTAAGGGAATGAGGATTCCCAATTAAGTAGAAATAAAAAAATTAAATAAATTCAAAATATGGCATTATTCCTTATTAGTTATTCAATAAAAAATATTTTCATTCCCGCTTCATTCTCTAATCACACCGAAATGTGAGAATGATAATAATCATTCACATTCATTCAATTTCATTCCTTCATTCAATTATCATTTGACTTGATTCTTGCGCACCAAACAAGCGAAAACATACTCTCTCACACCAAATCAAAGTTCAAATTCCTCATATTGCAAAATATCACCAATTTTAACACATTCCCTCTAGTTTTTGCAGGCTCAATGGAGAAGATGAGTTCCAAAAGAAGGATTTTTAATTACTTTTAATTAAAACGGGTTTGAGCGTGAACACGTGTGTAAGTTACGTTGGTGATGAGTTAGAATTTATAATGAAAGGGGTATAACTGTCAATGTAACTAGAGCGACTTATTTCGTATACGGAAGATGCCGGGGACCTATAGCAATATTAATATTTGGGGTGCTAGTATCAAAATATGAAAGAGTTGACTACTAATAAGGTAATAACCCAATGGAAATAAAGCAGACGGATCCGACGGTGCAGATCTGATCCCCAATAGAAAACCCTCTCCCACAAAACCTCTCCGTCTGCTTCCCCTTCGCGGCTTCACTCATCAGCACCAAAAACCTCACCGCTCAGCAGAATCAAAACCCAAAAATAGAAAAAATAAAAATAAAAATAAACATGGCGACCGACGCGGCAACAAAGAACAACAAGAAGAAGAGCAAGAAAAAACCGAGAAAGGACAAGTGGGGCCAGCCCGTAATCTCTAACGACGCCATTGCCGAGGCAGAAGAAGCAATATTAGAAGCAGAAGATGAAGGAGAGAAGCGACCTCATGGCGGCGGAGGCGGCGGTGGAGGAAGCTACGAGCCCAACAAGGTGGTGGTCAGCGGGATGCCGTATTCGACGACGGAGGAAGAAATCCGAGACCTTTTCAAAGATATTGGCAAAGTTCATCAGCTTCAGCTCTCGAGGTTTCCCGATACTGGAAATTTCCGTGGTCTCGCTTTTGTCACGTTTGAGGTAGCCAAAACTTGCCCTTTTGTTTTAATTTGTTGAAAAGATTGAATTTTTTTGGAGTTAGTCAGATCAAATATATTAGAGTCACTAGCAAGGGCGCTTAAGATAAACTTGCTTAAGATGAAATATATCAGAGCCACTTGAAGAGAGTTGGTTATACAAAATAAGGATGTATTTGGTGTAAAATATGGTATCACAGTAGACCCACTTGAATGGATTATTGAATTGATGAAGACAGAAGTAACCTATCTTTGTCCTACTTCAGGTCATTTAGGTTAGATTTGTCTGTTATTTTGATGTGAGACGGTTAAGTTTGCAAACCAAAAAGTGGATAAAAGTAAGAGATGACATAGTTAATTCACGACTTAGGAAGCTGCCTTGATAAGTTTCTCCAAACGATAATGTAGTAAAATTCTGTGAGAGTAAAAGGTTGGGTATTACTCTTAGTGGACTCAAAGCCAAGTGATCAATTGTACATATTGTAGAGTAGCCTTAATTAGTGACTTACTTGCATGTGGAATGTAATTGGTGGTTTCTTACTTTAATAATGTATGCTTATTTCTGAATCATTTAAAGAAAACAAGATACATGGCTGTTGAGAATTTGTTGTGCACGATATACAAGCATTCTGCCTGAACCTCTTTTACCACATCTCACTAACTGGATTGACTTTTCCAATAACTTTGTATGTGTCTTTAAGTTCCAATTTCTAGCTTGCCTAAACCATGTTATCACATTTTTCGTATTAGGTTTTGTTAATCTCCTCTATCTTATGCAAGACTAATTTTCGGAGTATGAAAGTCATATTATGTTAACTGATCGACATGATAATGCCAATCACTTAAAGTTAACAAATGTATGTACATAAAACCAACAATCCCCAATATGATTCAAAATGTGTCAGTATAATTAGTTAATTGGGGAATTACTTTATTCTTAAGTTGAAGGCTTCCATATTTGAGCCTTCAAATTAGAATTGTGTTTGAATATTATTTTCATGCTCTAAGATAATAATTTCCTAGGATGTCATTTATCCTAAATTACTCCTACTTAAATATGCTTATCTTTTCCCAGGTTTTCCTCAATATTAGTGCTTTGATTAGTTCCTAAGATTCCTAGGAATTGTTCTGCCATAGATCCTTCTAGCGCGTGTATTTAGTTTTGGAGTCTTCACCCATGCATATTTCATCTAGGAGATTCATTTTTTTAATTGGGTCGGCTAATAAGGATGTCTAGATATTTTTGAGCATCCAACTAATCTCTAAGACATGTGACATCCCCAATAGCAGATCAATCATTAGGGCACATCCATTTGGGATGCCTTGTTTTTGATTGCTGGAATCCTAGGTTGCACGTGTTCGGTTGGGGACATGGGACATGGCAAATTTGTAAAGATACAGGGACACACCCTTTAAAAGTATGAGTTTGGGTAAATCTTTCCATGGTCAATATTACTTGTATCTATTTGGATACTATACTGTTATCCTATCCTAATTAACCAAACTTTTAAAAATTAGATCATAATTTTTGTGAATTTATATAAAAGAGAAGGAATTGTAACAAATTTATTAGATCCAAAGGTATTAATCACAAAACTTTAATTGGGTCATAATTTTAGTGAATTTGTATAAAAGATAAGGAATCGATAACAAATTATATCCAGAAGTATTAATCTCAAAAGTCAAAACTTTTGCTACAATTCAAATAGTTAATATATCTTGTTCACCTAACTGCCAACTACCCACTTCTCTCCACTCGTGTTTTCATACTGCATAGAACATCTAAATGAGTCTTCCTCATCTTGTGCTCCACTAAAGTCATTCTTATATATTCATCAATTAGTATATTTTTTTTGTGTTTTCCTTGTTCCATCTCAACATTCTCATGTCAGTTAATGATTTTCTAAGTTTTTCTTAATTTTTCAAACATTGAGTATGAAGTGAATCATAATTATGAACATTAACTTAATTTAATTCGACATTTTAATATTTAAAAGAAAATATAGTACTGGACAATAGCAGACTTGTACAACATAACCATCATGTCAATATCATACTGAAATTTTCTTTTATAGCCTAACAATGAAAGATGTATTAAATATATGTATGTGCGACTCTTTGAATTCCATATAGCAATCATGTAATTCTCAAATAATGATCTTGAAAGTGATAAGTAGGAAAAAACAGAAAGAAAACATAAGAAACTGTAATATTTGCAGTGTTCAAAAAAACGTATTACTCGCCCGCATATGCGGGTGAGTATTCGGAATCGGTCCATTTCCGCTTGGAAATGGGCTGATTCGCTCAATTATGCGGACAGCCGCATAATTGAGTGAAAACCGCATACTTGCTCGCATAAAAAGAGTATGCAGACGTTTTTTAAGATGGGTGTTAACAGGTTTCGGGTCCAAAAAATAAACCTGCAAATGTTTTAAACCCAAAAAACCACCCGAATACTTATCCCTAAGTCCCGATTCCTTCTGTAGCCTAGCTCCGCTGTCTCTGACAAAAAAAAGAAAAACCCTAAATCCCTCTCCATCTTCACCGTCGATTGTCCTCTTCACGCTGGATCTCCGCCGGATCTCTTATTCACCGTCAGATTTCCTCTTCCACCGCCGACAAGATCTCATCTTTCAATCTTCTCCATCTTCTTCCGGATCTCCTCTTCACTGTCTTTTCCTTGTAGTGTTCACCATCTTCCGTCGAAGCTTCGATTCTTCACCATCTTCTGTGGACTTTTCCTTTGAAGGTTAGAAAACTCAAAACTGATGTTTTTGGTCATTATAAAAGGTTCAAATGGAGGTGGAGGGAAGAAACATTAAGAAAGTTATTTCATTTTTGTTCGGTATCTCATGTAGAAAGCTTAAACAATCATCCATTTGCATTCATGAATCTTTGAACTTATGGTAAAGCTTGTAGACTATATGCTTATTTTTTAAAATACCAGTTTGATCGAGGAGGCTGCTATTTGCATTAGACTATTATTAGATACATCATTTCAACCCAAGTGAACTAATTCAGTCCCAAATTTACTTATTTTAAATCAACACCATCATCAGCTTTAACTTTTTGTTTGTTGATGCAATGACTCAATGCTCATCCACTCCCAGAATCAATGTGCTCCCCATTCCTGAAGCTGCCTTATGCTTGATGAAAGTTAAAGGGCGAGCATATCATGTTGTCTCTTGATCCATTTCTATTATTAGCATTTTTCTTAGTATATGTTCTATCTTTTATGAATTATATACATTTTTATGTATGAAAAATAATAAATATATGTTAAAAAAATTCAAAAACGCATAATTCGGAATAATCCTATTAATCAGCGCATAATCCGATTAATAAGTAGCTGGACAAATATCATTTTCTCCTATGATTAATTGTTTCTTCAAAAATACATATGTCTCAATTATTTAATACTTACACAACAAATTAACCAATGAAGAATACAAAACAAAGGAATACATATATCGAAAAAGAATCAAAGAAATTATCTTAAAATACATCTCTACTAAAAAACATATATAACGATCTATCATCACCACCGCTAATGCGCAAGTATCCTCCTTCAAGTCGGAAGGAGGCAAGAATCAATTTGTAGTCAACCCCCACAAATTAAAATCAGCCTCCTCAATACTCACGACTCCTCTAACTTCATCTTATGATTAATAGACCCTTCTCCAAACCTAAACAAAGTAACCACAGTCTCTCCACCATGAGCAATATTAATCCAATTAATACACAACATTTGATCACAGACTCCATGCTTGTCTCCCAAAAGAAAATGCTCTCTCTTGGTCTCGCCTGCATTCGAAGGGGATGGTTATCTTCGAGCTTGATGATGAGGCTAGTGTGTTGGCTGAAGTACCCTCACATTGTGTGGGGAATTATATCGAAATTTGAGGCGCTTTGGGCTTTTAAGGTTTTGGATTTGGCTTCGCGTTTGAGGATGAAGCATTCTTCGCTGTCGATTAACTTTTCACTTATGCAGACTGCTTGTAAGAAGAGGTTGGCCATTGCCCTAGGATCCAAACCCTAAGGGTGAGCTGTACATTAGAGCTTGTTTTGTGCTTAAGGATTAAGTAAAATTTTTGGGCACATATGGATCTACAATAATTTTTGGCTTAATAGACATCATAGTATGTGATACCTTAAGATTTGGTCCACATTGGATATTGATTGAGTGATTGAACGATTTATAATGTAAGTCTTAGGGGTCAAGTGCAACATTGACGAGTCAATTTTGGCAGTCAATTGAGCCAAATTATGTGTTGTATTCAGTGAGTCCCACAATTTACATCGCACCAACGGGCTTACGGGCCCGAGGCTTGGTAAATGATATTAGAGCGGTTAGCCAACCGGAAATGTGAAGCTAAGTGCTATATGAGACTAAGCACTACACCGCATGAGTATGGTGGGAGTCACTTCTAGAGTCTAGATTGCTTGGTGGTGATACTGGGATGGGTCAATTGTCATGTCAGGATGAGGACGTAGCGTAATTAAGGTGGGTTGATTGTGATACCTCAAGATTTAGTCCTACATTGAATATTGATTGAATGATTTATTAAGTAAATCCAAAAAGTCAAGTGCAATATTGACTTATTAATCTTGGTAGTGGATTGAGCCAAATCATGTGTTACACTCAGTGGGTCCCATGCTTTACATCGCGCCAACGGGCTCGTGAGCCTGGAGCATGAAATAGTGTATGAATTTGTAGTATGTTATCCTTGTAGTTTGATTTTGACAGGTATTCCTCCCGATGTTTAATTTTAGCTGATTCAGTTGACAGTGAGAAAGGGAGGTTTGGAGATAATAGTACAAGGGTCTATCTGCCATAAATCTCTAAGGGGTTTCAATTTCACAGGGTCTTATCATTTAAAATCAAACTATAGAGAGAAAATGTTTCAAAGCGTAATCTACATGAGTGCTATTAACCCATTATGCTTATAAAGTAAACTATCATGAATTTCTGAGTACTATTTTAAATAATCTTTTTTACTCAAATTAAATTAAATTAAGCATTTATTGTAGATGGTTCCTTTGTACTAAGCTTTACATCATCATACTCTATATATTGGCATATACACCTAAGGTTATGGAAATCGGATAGTGTTGCGTAGCGGTGAGGCACCACTAAGACTATTTGGAGCTATAGTGGCAAAAAAGGCAAAAAATGCGAAGTCAAAAAGCAGTTCAGTTTAAATATGTGTGTGTACATATATATATTAAAAAAAGAAATTTCAAGAAAAATCCAAAAAAATTTACAAATGCCCTATTTGGTGATTTATAGAGATCCTAAGCATGAAATAGACGTGTTACAACCGCATAATATTAACATAGTATTGTACATAATGAAAAATACTGTCAAGAAATTATTAGATTTGGCACACATCAATGTAATAATTTAAAATTCTGAATATGATTTAAATTTAAATCAATAACTAAATTAGGAGACTTGAACACTAGCTTTCAATAGGAGAAGCTTCAAGTTTATTAAGAATACATAAAAGGACTCATCTGATAAATTCTACAATTTCTATAAGGATCTACAACAGATGCATCCAAAACTAGCAAAAAACAAATCATAGAATTATAAATCAATAACTAAAAAAGCAATTAACTAAATGAACAACAATGTGAATTTTTACCTTTAACTCCATGCAATGTTGAGGGTTGAAGCCATGGAGGGCTGAGGGAGTTGAGTCGTCTTTGATGGCTATTGTGCTGAAGAAGGAAGAGTTGCTGAGGAGAGAGGACGTGAGAGAAAAGAGGTGAGAGAAGAGAGGTGGCAGTAGGAGGTAGTAGTAGGTGGCGGGAGGCAGTGAAAGGAGATGAGAGGCGGCGAGGAAGAGAAAAGATCGAATTTTGGGCGTTTAGGATTTTTTGAGTTGAACAGCTGAGAGGTGGAGGGAGAGAAACGATAGGGTTTGGGGTTTAATATTTTAATCGAGTCGGGTTTGGTGCGGGTCGGGTTAATTAGAAAACCAAACACATTCTTGAACCACTTTTAATGAGCAGTAAAAAGCGGCTTTTTATCGCTATGTATACACCTCTGTTCCTAATGACTAAACTATTTTTCGTTAGTTTTTAAAGTTCTGCGAGAATTACTTAAAAATGTTCTTAGCAAATACCTAACTCTAACCATCATGGATATAAAATAGATTAAGATTAACAATCACTACATTAAATGAATTGAGTAAGATTGGTACTCGGAAGGATCTTTATAATGTTCCAGGTTATAACTATAGTTGCATGCAATAACGTTGTGGTATTTTAGTTATATGCAAGTGTTAGTTGCATGTGACGACAATTATAGGATATTTGTTGCAAGCTAATAAACGCTACGTTAACAGACTAATTGAAGTTGAATGAAATTTTTACCTTCAATAAGCATCGTAGCAGCCTAGGTGGGCCTCGCATCACATGCGACTACTCAGACTGTTTCCATGCCACCTTACCATCACTCTCTGCACTCATCTTGCATCCAACTATTATGAGCTCGAAGTAAAAGAGATCGGGAGTCTTCTGCCATAGCACAAATCCCCCAATCTTGTCTTGTTTGTTGGTCGCCTCACTCTAGTTGCCCATGTGGAACTGTGACGTGCTCATCTTCACCTTCCTATTGCGTGCATACTTCTTAGATTTTGTAGGGGAAAATGCCCTCCCGTTGCTACGATGTATTGTTAGAGGATGTATTTGGTCGTAGAAGCTTGTTTCAAGATCATCATCATAACCGTCAGTGTTAATTTTGCACATATTATCCTTGTAGTTTCATTGTTGCAGGTAGACCCCTTGGGTTATATATATATATATATATATATATATATATATATATAGAGGAAAA
>JBAKGM010000200.1:28688675-28701443 GCA_037177215.1 Asparagus racemosus
GAAAATAATACAATTAAAAAACTGACGATTACAAAAAATATATCATGAAACAATATATTAATGTGAAAGGAATTGAACGAAAACTTAAAAATGTTGAAAACAAATCTTAAATTGTACCTGCAATTTTTGGAACTTGACACCGACTCTAGCCGTGCGAGCCAAAAAAAATGGAAACGTGGTTAACAAATCGAGATATTTTAGGAAATATAAACATACCGCTCATAATCCCTTGAAACGTGCTGAAGAAATCACGATTTTTAAGGAGCCATAAATACTCCTTAATTGTAACCGATTACTTTTTGCCTAAAATGACAATCACGCCCTTTAAGCATTGACTCTGTAAATAACCAACTTTAATTATAACCGTTGATTCCTTTAAGATTTAATGGTTGAGAGTTAGTTCTCAGTTCTCATATTTAGACCTGGTTCTCATTTGATCCGGCCCCTATATATATATATATATATATATATATACACACACACACACACACACACTCTTTCGCCCTTGTTAAATTTTGACAGATATTGCCTGTGTGAAATTAGTGAGCCCATCCAAGAATAAAAAGAGTCAACAATTAACTAAGGGGGTCTATCTAGAACAATGAAAATACATGAATAGTTAAATCATGTTGTTTTGACAGATATTGCCTTTGACGTAGCGAATTGCGGCATCAAAATTATCATCATAACTGTTAGGATTAATTACATTTAAACCATCTCTAGTATCAATGTGTATTGTCCCTGTAGTTTCATTGTTGCAGATAGAGTCCTTTAATTTATTATTGCTTTACCCTGGTGATATTTTGACAAGCATTGCCTCTGGTGAAAATAGTGAGATTATCTGAGCATAAAAGAGTCAGAAAAATTTAATCCAGGATGTCTATCTGCAACAATGAACTATATGAATACTAAATTTAACACATTTGCAAGAATATCTCTTTGAAGGAAAATAAATTCAAAACTTACAAAAGAGCAATCATGGATTGACTTGCTAAAAGCCTGATCAAAAGGCATCGGGCATGGAATGAGCAGCAAGCCAACAAAATTAAGAAGTAGCTGCAGCTCTATGTTTGTACCGACAGGCTACGGTCCTTCGGTTGCTTTGTCTAAGGCCTGCGTTCTGAGCCACGCTTGCATGTTCTTCCACCTCGCCAATGCCGTGTTGCCAATGCTTGCCAGTATCTTGTCCAGTACTGGAACCTCGACACCATGACGAGCCTGTCTTCACGAACAAGGTTAGGGCACAACTTTCGCATTGGGGAAATATCTTAATTGCTAGTCGTTGAGGAGGTGGTCGTGAAAACACTGTTCTAGAACAAGAATTAAAATTTGGAAAATAATTTTAGGATTAATTTAGGAAGAAGAAAAAATGATTTGTTGTTTCCTTTCCTTGGTGGTAGCTTGTGTGAGAATTTGATTAGGATGTCCTTGGTTCATGGGTGGCATGGACACGCAAAAGGTGGCTATGTTTGAGGGAGAAAATTTTAGAACTTTGCATGAGAATTAGTTTGGAGTTGACCCACTTTAAAAAAATTTCTTTCATTATAATTTTTGGATAGTTAGTTGTATGTCTTCTGTGTTTCATTAAGAAGTGTTTTCTAAATAAATCCCCTATTTTTCATATTTAAAAATTCATTTTGATGATCATATTTATTGATTTTTTTTTTCTAATATCACTCTCATGAATCTAAATTAATTTTAGATAAGTCCCACAAATCTCATATATTTTAAATAAGTTCCCTAAACCTATAAGTTCTTTAAACAAATCCCCCATTTAAAATGTTAACTTAACTACAACTTAACAGTCTTAACTAAACCACATTAAGCTTAGCCTATCTTGCCTTCGTCTTCCTTGGGTAGTCATATCCAATATCCGCAACAGGGTACAATAGATTACTTCCCAACAAATAACAAGCAGGTGAAGAGACGTGGAGCGATGGAGTGGTAGAGGAAGGGGAAGAGCGAGCGCAGGAGGGGATACTATAGGTCAAGCTTCTCTGAAACTCTTGTTACTCAACAAACATAAACCATAGGTAAAAATATCTAAGAAAGATGAAGGAAAAGATAGTCAGTACTATGAATTATAGTAAATTTGGAGTTAGGCTAAGAATTTTTATTCTGTAGTAACTAATTTAAGAAAGCTTATAGATTTGATATATTAATTTTGAAAGCTTATAGATTTGATATATTAATTTTGAAAGCTTATAGATTTGATATATTAATTTTGACAGTATTAATTTTTATTCTGACAGTATCAATCTTTATTCTGGTGAGACACTTATAATTATTTCTTATGCCTAGTTGGTATAAGGCCCGCGTATGCTCCTCTTTTTGAAACCTAGTGCCTTTACCAGACAATAACTTTGGGCTCAACAATAAGTCAGAGGAGTCTGGGTATAGAAGCAAAGCTGAAGCCACTTGCTGTAAGATATCCTAGTGCAAGAAGTAATTTTTTTATTGCAGTTAAAATTTGTGTTATAAACTCCTTCAGAAGCTCAAACAAAAGAGGCTCAGACGAATAATTTGAATCACTATAAATCTTGAAGTAAAGGTCTGAGGCTACTAGTACCTTGCATGCAAATGGCTTCCTAGTTCATGTGGACTCTGTGTCTTCATATTCTATGTGAAATTGTGATTCATATATGGTGTTACTTGTTTTTTTTTCCGAGATTTAAACCACACGTGCTGATTGAAAACTTGAATAATCAATGAGATGATTATTGCTGAGCAACCAGTTTTTGTAGAAGAGCCCAAATTTTTAAATCTGATCTCAAGTTGACCTTGTTACTTTTTTTTTCCAGCCAGATTTAACCCTTTTGTGCTGATGGAAACCTGAATTAATCTAAATGAAATGTTTACTGTATTGTGCTCAGTTCTACATCCAAAGTTTTAAATCATAACTGATTTTAGACCTTTGCTAATGTTTGGGATTCCGACGGAAGTTGCCATTCTCCAGTTATTTCTCTCAACTGGCCATTATACAAAATTTGTTAAGTATCTGATCAGTAATTATGTTTTCTTAGACAGAAGAAGCTGCAGCAAGTTCTCTTAATCTTGATGGAACGAAAATGTGAGATTCCATGCACCGTATCTAGATATTTCATGCCTCACATGGCATTAATTTATGGTTCTTAACCACCCCCGCCCCCCCAAAAAATTAAAATTTTTTTTTTTGTTTGTTATTGATTTCCAGGGGAAATAGGTTTGTAAAGATTGAAAGATGTAGAGGAGATTCACAACGTAAGAGGAAGAGCGAGTTCCTGAGTGAACCGGAGAAGGTTGAAGGGTGCTTCTCAGCATACATCGGCAATCTCTCATATGATGTTACTGAAGACGACATAATGGACTTCTTTGAAGGATCCAAGATTGCTTCTATAAGATTTGCCTTTGACAAGAGAACAGAAGCATTTAGGGGGTTTGGCCATATAGACTTTGAAGACGACGCATCATTGGAAGTAGCCATGAAGAAGAATCAGGTGGAACTACATGGGAGGCCGATGAAAATAGCTTATGCAGTCAGCAACAGGAACTAAAATCATTAAGAATGTGTATGATTGGAGAATTTCAGATGTATTGAAGAAATTTATATATTACACTTTTATTGGGATGTATTTGAACTATTAAAACTGCTGCTCTTATTACCTGTCCTATTTTAAAGTTGAGGCTGCTTACTGCTGGTGGATCTAATACTGACAATAGCATGGTGGATCTAATACTGACGCAAGTCTCAGTTACATGATCATGTCAATGTTAGCAATTGAGTGGGTGGGGCGGTTTTTTTATTTCTTTGGCAAGAGCTCTGTGGGACTCAAGGCATGTGAAATTCAACAGGTTATGCATTCGGGCAGATATACCTGCTTGGTTATTGACTTGATTTTTCTTAATAAGGTTTGTATTAACCATGGTTAAATCTAAAAGCAGGCAATCATTTCTTCTGAACAACCCAAAAGGGAAGGGGGGGAAAACTAAAGGAAAGAGATTCTTAGAACCTTTGTTTTGTTCTAAGAAGCTTTAGAGCTTTCTTAGAGAGGGAAAAAAAAGGCGAGGTTTGACTGTGATCTAGTTTTAGATTGATTTGTTAAATGGTAAAACTTAGGTTAGAAGTGGTTCAGTTTACTTTAGTTTAATTTTTAGCCTAAACTGGTTTAGTTGTGAACAGGTCAAACCAGCCCAGTTTACGCATGGTCCACTTTTCATGAGTTGCTAAAACACACCTTGGGGGTCTCAGTTTAAGTTAGTTCATTTTTTTCTTCTTTTTCTCATATTTTTCTCCAAAGAAAAATACTAGACATATGTGATAAAATTTGTGAATTCAGGAAAAAGAAAAAAGAAAAAAACTATCAAATCTAAGTCATCCAATTCTGAACTTAATCCAACCTAATATTCCCTAGTCCAGGCTGGGATCCAGATCTCCACCGACGCAGATCTGACTCCTCAATCAATAGCAGAGAGAGGGCAGGTCATTTCTGTTTCGGGTCGGGTCAAAAACTCCGTATCCGAACGGATTATCCCTCTAAGGTGTAATTACCCATCACGTGACAATAAGACCTTTTCCTAAATCGTATTGGATTACACGCGAAATTAAATTAAAATAAATAAACAACGATCGGGTAGAAACTAGGAGAGAGAAAAAGTCCGGGAAAAATAACAGCAAAGGGCAAAGATTCTTTCAGGAACAGGAGAGACGGGGAGAGGAAGAGAGTGTTTTCACCGTCTTCAACCTCAACTATGGATCTGTCACTATAAAAAAGAGAGAAGGGAAAAAACCCCACAAAATCAATGGACTCCTCAAAACCTAATTCCCCCTCCGAAGTCCCTCGCCCTAACATCTTCTCTCAAACCCCGACCACCTCTTTCTCGTCCCCGTCATCATCCTCTTCCTCCTCCTCTCGGAAGGTCATCTACAGCGATCGCTTCATCCCGAGTCGAATCGGATCCAACTTCTCTCTCTTCGATCTCCCCTCTCCTTCGCCTTCCTCCGGCGGCAAAGAGGAAGGCTCCAGCACCTACTGCACTCTCCTCCGCAGCGTTCTTTTCGGCCCCGATCACGTGCTGCCGCCGTCGACTCCCGATAAATCCGCATCTATCGGCGGGAGGCAATCGAGCTCGCCGTCCTCCTCTTCGTCCCCTTTCTCAACGCCCAGCCGGAATATTTTTCGATTTAAGGCCGAGGTTCCGAGGTTCTCGAGCTCGCCGGTGGGGTTCGAGGATCCTCTGCCTGGGATTGTGCATAGCCAGCCCAAGACTCCGAGAAAGATCTCAAGATCGCCGTATAAGGTTAGGAGAAGTCTTTGTTTGTGGACAAGATTGGAATTTTAATATGCCCTTTTGATTTGTTTTGATTCTTCTTGCGTTTTAGGTTTTGGATGCGCCGGCGTTGCAGGATGATTTCTATTTGAATCTCGTGGATTGGTCTTCGCACAATGTGTTGGCTGTTGGGTTGGGGAATTGTGTTTATTTGTGGAATGCGTGCAGTAGCAAGGTGAATTCTTTTAGTCTTTAATATGCTAGTTAAATTTTGATGGTGACTGTTGAGTTTATAGGGTGGTTATATTGAGTGGTTTCTTGTAGGTGACGAAGCTCTGCGATTTGGGTGTGGATGACAGTGTCTGTTCTGTGGGATGGGCACAAAGAGGAACTCACTTGGCTGTCGGAACTAATTTAGGGAAAGTTCAGGTTAGTTGTTTACCTGTGCAATATTTGTTTATTTTCATTATTGTAGAAATTATTTGGGTCCTGAGCAGATTGTGGATGTAGTATATTTGTTATGGGTTGGATGGGTAATATACAAAATCAGAATTTAATACAGAGAGAATCTTGTCATAATTTAGTCATGAATTTCGAGGATCGTTGTCATTCCACTTTCATATTGCTTTCAGTAAAGAATGATTTTTAAGCTGTCAGAACCAAAGGAAAGTCACTTGGCTGTTGGAACAAATTAAGGAAAAGTTCTGGTTAGTTATTTCATCGTGCAGTATTTGTCTTTTTTCATAATCATAGAAATTATTAGGATTCTGAGTAGCTTGTGGATTTGGTGTATTTATTATGGGTTGATTGAGTAATGGACAGAATTAGAATTAATAATCCTGTCATAATCTAGTCGTTAATTTTGAGGATCATTCTCCTTCCAATTTCGCGTCGTTTTAATGATAACTGATGTTGTTTTAAGCTGTTACTACAAGTTATTAAGCGGAAACAGCCACTTATCTGGATTCGAGGTGTCGTGAATCTCACTTGATATGACTTAGTATTCAATTAACAAATCTGTTTTTCAGGTTTAGATAGAATAATTTTAAATTAATTTGCTCGTCCAGACTATTGCACAAGCAGGGAAATGCACAGTATCAGTGTTGTAACTTAAAAAGAAAACTTAAAGCAAGAAAAGTGGTATAGAGTTGTTGCTTCATGTCTTGTTATTGTAGTTGCTTTCGCGTCTATTGATAATATTTCTACAAGTAATTTTTCCATCATTCCCTATGATTATCTATGTTGGTGGTTTCACATTAAACCTTGAATCATGATTCAAATATTCCCTATGACTTTTTTTCCTGACATAAGCACCTCGCTTTCCACACGAAGTATGTGATGAGACATTCTCAAACAAGCTATTATTACTACATCATGAAATCTGTAAAAAAATATTTGCAATATAATAATGCAATATTTGCAATCATTGCATGATCTGTTCATAGTAACTCCACATAAATAATTTGTTTCTTAATGTAGGCATGCATGTCCCATGTATCTAAGAAAAGATCAGTATCGCCTGTTATCTTTTAATAATGTATGCATTTCCATTAATAATTCTCACCTACTAAAAGAAACATGAAATCCATTAAGATGACCTACTACTAGTAAATGAAATAAATATTTTCTTTATTATCGTTCTCTTCATGGTGTAGGTGTACATAGTCAAACATGCCAATAATATAGCTTCCTGTGTAATACATGGGAATATTAAGAATTTGTTGTGTCACTTTTATAATACCTTTGACATTTAAATTCCTTAGATATGGGATGCATCTCGATGTCGGAGGATAAGGACTATGGAGGGCCACCGCCTACGAGTTGGATCTCTAGCATGGAGTTCATCGATGTTATCTTCAGGCAGTAGAGACAAATCAATACTTCAACGTGATATCCGTGCTCAAGAAGATTTTGTTAGCAAGCTGACTGGTCACAAGTCAGAGGTAATCTATTCCCTGCGTTGAAAGATGAGTTTACTTTAACTATGTAACTGTGCAGGATACTTGAGTGCTGTTGTTAATGATATTATATTAATTTGTTCTTGAAACATCTTTTGTATACCTGCACCTTTGTATTTTGTGCTACCTGACATTTGTTCCTTTCCTTGGGTTTGGCTGCTGACGTGCAAATATAGGTTTGCGGGTTGAAGTGGTCCTATGATAACCGCGAGCTTGCATCTGGTGGAAATGATAATAGAGTATGTTCCTTTCCTTCTTTTTCTTGTTTGGATGAACTAAGTACTTTCAATATATGTTGATATATTTAAGTACAAATCAGTTAATATATTTCTTGATCTCTTGTCTGACAAATATGATATCTTTGTTCAGCTTTTTGTTTGGAATAAACATTCAACACAGCCCGTACTGAAGTATTCCGAGCATACTGCAGCTGTAAAAGCTATTGCTTGGTCTCCTCATCTGCATGGGCTTCTTGCTTCTGGTGGCGGCACTGCTGACCGATGTATTCGTTTCTGGAATACCACCACAAATACTCATCTGAGCTGTATGGACACTGGAAGTCAGGTAGGTTACTCTTCATTTACTTTAATTGTTATATATAAGTTTATTTCCATAATTTATAGTTACATAATTTAGTCTTAATGAGTGAGATATACATAAGTAGGCTGACTTATTTCATCCCCAGAGCCTCTAACCTTTAGACACACAATATAGACATGGTGAGCTTTTTGGTTTGGTGGGTTTGCTATTTTGTAGATTTTGTTCTGATATTTTTGTTGTTTAAGGTAATTAATATTGTTCATCCTGTGTCTTCCTCCTTTTTTTAGTAGAATTTTCTGTAATTATGTGCAGTATCTACTGTAAGCAGTAACACAATAGATCTAGTGGAGAATGATGTTTGTAAAATTAAATTACTTTTTGGAATTCCTGAAACGCTTATTCTCCAGAATAAAGACTTTTAACACCTTTTCACTAGTTAAAAGTTTTTAATGTCTATATCTTGGTTTCTCTTGAAACGCCTACCATCATATTTAGTCAGACTGCAGTTGATAATTGGATATATCATAAGATATTGATAATTGCATAAAAATTGGAACAGATGCTCCATACAAGTATTCAAAGCATGTTATACAGAGAAAAAACCACGAAAAAAGATTGTTATTTTTTTGTATTCTTTGGTCTGTACCTTCAATTGTTAATTTTTGTATTCTTTGGTCTGTTCCTTTTGATATGTTTCGATGCTAGTAACTTAGTGATAGAAGCATCAGTAAGAAAGGTTGTTTCTTACTTTCTATCTACATATTTTTAGTTGCCCTTTGTGCTTTCCATTTTTGCTTCACTTCCTCATGAGGTTCGACATCACAATCCACATTGCGGCAGGTAAGAATTTTGTCTAGATGATGAAATAGGTAGAGAATGGACAAGCATTTTCAGAGGTAGTAATTCAATAAATTTAAGTAAAATGGCAAGAAATAAAATCCAACTGGATATTAATATCACATTCATTAAGAAGTTCTTAACATGACAGCTAGTAATGGGAAAAAGTGATATCTTTCCTTTCATTATTTTTTTTTTTATAGAAAAGAACTTGTTCTAGATTGAAAAACATGATAAAAGCATTGCCTTGATGACAAAATACTATGTCATTGTTGAACCTCTCAACCATCTTGGAAAAGTTTTTCAAATTTGAAGGTTTTATTAAACCAGTGAATGTGCAAACTTCATCTAAATTGATTGTTGGGTTGGTATAGGCTGCACATGTGTCTCTGCACATTAAGCGGTAAGTTGACATAGGACAGTGATTGTAAGCACCAGTGTGCATTCACCTTTGGAAATCATTCAATTAATCCTTGTGCATTTATTTATTATGCAACAGTTTAGCCTAGTTGGTAAGAGCCCGTAGGAGCACCTCTAGAGTCCACATCGCCTAGTGATACTGGGATGTGCCAATTATCATGTCGCAACGAGGACATCATTTATGTAAGATGGGGTGATTGTGAGACCCCTATTTAGTCCCACATCAAGAAATGAGTGAGAAGTTAAGTGGTTGAAATAGGTAAGCCCAATCCTCAAGTGTAACATCGGCAAGTCGATTTTGGCAGTGATTTGAGCCAAACAACAAGTTACACTCAGTGGGTCTCACGGCTTGTACCGCGCCAATGGGCCCTAGAGCCCGGGGCGTGACAAAGGGTATCAGAGCAGTTCACCAGCCGGTAGTGTAAAGCTAAGTGCTATGCGGGGCTAAGTGCTACATTGCGTGAGTGGTGGGAGCCACCTCTAAAGCTCGTAGAAGCCACCTCTAGAGTCCACATCGTCTGGCGGTGATATTGAGATGTGCCAGTTGTCATGTCGCGACGAGGACGTCGCTTATGTAAGGTGGGGTGATTGTGAGACCCCCAAATTTAGTCTCACATCGGTGGGATAGTGTCAATATATAGTGTTTATATAGTGAAGCTAAAAGGCTTAAGTGTAACATCGTTTAGTTGATTTTGGCAGTGGTTTGAGGCAAACAACGTGTTACACTCGGTGGGTCGCATGGCTTGCACCGTGTCAACGGACCCATGGGCCTGGGGCGTGACAACATCTTCTTATGTTTCTCCCTTTCTTCCACTTGTCCAGGGTTTTTGGTGTTGGCTCTCAATCCCCACTCCTCATCCCCCAAAGAAAATTTTAAAAAAATGTCCACTCCTTGTTTTTCCCTTTTCCTTTTTCTTCTCTTTTATCTTTAGTTTCCTCCCTTTTGTTGCTTTTTGAATGTTTACTTGTTTGTGTGAAACTGTGAGTTTCTTCTTATTCTTATTTCTTCTGCTCTTCTCCTTCATTCTTTATTATTTAACAGTTTTCTCCTTTTTTGGGGGGAATTGTGGGGTTGGACTGGGAGAACAGAGGGGGGGGGATGTGTTTATAAGTAGTCCTTTGACCTGTAACTATTTGATGTTGGTGATAATGATGTCTTATAGTTACAAATGCATGGATAAATGGACTTGTCATATGACCGGTTACTAGCCTGCAACACTGGATTTGTTGGGACAAACCCAGGGCCCAATAGAGCAGAGCTGCAGCTAAAGTATTATAAAAATAATAAAGAACACACAGATTTACGTGGAAAACCCCCTAAATGAATTTGAGGTAAAAACCACGGGCAAGAATAGAAGAATTCATTATGAGAAAATTTTAGGAGGATTACAATCTCTCTTTATAAGAAGATACTCTCTCTATTATTTTCTCACTTCTATATGTAGAGGAGTTGTTTCTGAGATGAGATTTTCTGAAGAGTTTTAGGGTCTATTTATAGTGTTTAAAAAAATACTATTCACAATTAAATAGTAATATTTTACTATGCATGTGTGGTTCACTGTCTAATTTTTTCAACTTAACTTTCGGTGAGTTTGTTTTATTAGGTCGTGGGACCCGCATGGGGCCCATTCCTCTTTAAAGTTGTGGCTGGCTAACAGGATTTAGGATATTTGTATTTATAAAACTTTGAGCTATGAATCTAGCTTAGAGAATCTGAGAAGCTTTCTAAGAAACATCTATTAATAGAAATGTATTATAAAAAGATCAGTCAGTTGTGCTAAGAAAGTACCCTATCATGAATAGGAGGAGCATAATTAAAACAGATTTTATACTCCATCCTGATGACGAAGGAATCTGAAACTTGATTTTCCCAATATTAATACCTGGCGGTTTGTGCATGACTTTGAGGCCTTTCTTGAGAATTTTGTATTCCATGTATATTGGTGGCAGCTTTGTCTCTCTGAACTATGCCTAAATTCCTCTAGCTTGTTGTCTGAACTTCTATTTATCTCAATACAATGTTGTTATTACATATAGGCTTATAGAAAGCCCGGTAACAACAGTAGAACGGGGAGGGGCAATGACTAGAATATTCAGATTGAAGAGTGACTGAACTAGCTTTTCTTTTGTGATCTGTACAACTATTGTAAGTACCGAGAGCTTAGGGATACGCACTAAAAGTGTTCAGTAAGAAGATCACTTGTTGCAATTATTTAGTTTATTATTACATTACCATCACTAGGTTGCTACTTTACCTGAGCTTACCGATGGAGTTCTATTTAGAATATTTGAGGAAGAACTTCCACTGTAGTAAAAGGAATAGTTCGAGTAACATTTAATGGTATGGCTTGCTTGAGATATGTAGGGCTCGCTTTCGGATTTTAGATTTTTGGATACATGATCCTAAGATGCACTCGAATCAAACTACTCAGAACATCAGTGGCATCATTTGCATAAACATGTGCAATTGAATATAGATAATCGTAATATGCACACAAGGATCAAACTACGCAGTGATAGCCAGCCGCAACTTTAAAAGGGGAATGGGCTCTATGTGGGTCCTACGGCCTAATAAAATGAACGCAAGGAAAGTTAAGTTAAAAAAATTAGACGGTGGGCCCCATATGCTCAGTAAAATATTATTATTTAATTGTGAATAGTATTTTTTAAACACTATAAATAGGCCCTAAAACTCTTCAGAAAATCTCATCCCAGAAACAACAACTCCTCTACATATAGAAGTGAGAAAAAATAGTAGAGAGAGTATCTCCTTATAAAGAGAGATTGTAATCCTCCTAAATTTTCTTCATAGTGAATTCTTCTATTCTTGCCCGTGGTTTTTACCCCAAATTTATTTAGGGGGTTTTTCACGTAAATTTGTGTGTTCTTTATTACTTCTGCAATACTTTAGCTGCAGCTCTGCTCTATTGGGCCCTAGGCTTGTCCCAACACGCAGAACGTCAGCAACGTGTTTGTATAAACACGCGCAATTGATTTAGACATTTCTTAAGTGTATTCAGGAATTTAAAGAAGAGAATTTAATGTTATCTGAAGGTCATGTCATCTTAAATTTGTTGGGTGTTAGTTGGAAACTAAGATTCAATATGGGCCAACCCAATTGAGCCAATATGGCATGTTACACTTTGTCATTTCAAATGTGAAAAGTAAATAGCAAATTTTTAATATACACATGGCAGAAGAACAATAACAAGATAATGGATTTGTGTGCTGCATACATTAGATCATTTACGTTTTTGTTATTATCAAGACATTAAATAAGCATTCAACATTTATCTCATGAGCCTTAAGCAATGTGGTGATCAGAACTAGCAAAGTGTTTGTTTCCTAGCCAGTATCGTCTTATTTCATTCCATTGAGGGAAAAAAGCTAGAGATTTTGAGCAAATTCCACATGAAGTATTCTATCAAAAAGCCGAGGTAGAGAATCATTCTTATCGATTCAATAGGAATGCATAAAAATCATCTAGTACTTCAAATGATTATATTTATCTCTTTTTGTTTTTCTAAATTTGATCTCTATTTTCCTTTATTGATTTGATTCAATCCCTTGAGATGCAAGGAAGCTTCATGCATAATCACTCATCCATCTATTCCAAAAGAGTCTGAAACATGGAATCAGTATTATACCATAATATCCCACTAGAAATAAAAAGTGTCAGTTACTAAATACTAGGCGAAGGCAGTGTTGGGGTTTAAAAGTTTTCTTCGGTACAGGATAATTTTGCTAGATCTGATATTCTTTCATC
>JBAKGM010000200.1:28701543-28711991 GCA_037177215.1 Asparagus racemosus
TTCAATCCCTTGAGATGCAAGGAAGCTTCATGCATAATCACTCATCCATCTATTCCAAAAGAGTCTGAAAGATGGAATCAGTATTATACCATAATATCCCACTAGAAATAAAAAGTGTCAGTTACTAAATACTAGGCGAAGGCCGTGTTGGGGTTTAAAAGTTTTCTTCGGTACAGGATAATTTTGCTAGATCTGATATCCTTTCATCCTTTGAGATTTAAGAGTTGCTAAAATGGATCCAGATTGAACGTCTTATGCAAACCAAAGCTACAAATTTTCACTTTTTCACCTCTTTTAGCTTCCTTTGATCTCTAGGAATGAAAAGATTTATCTTCATATTACTCTATAGGTCTCCATTTTAACCCTTTTTGGCAAATGAATCTCCACGAAATTGGACATGCAAAAATCATCGAACATCCTTCATGTCACCTTATTCATCTTCTTACTCGCTGAAAGTCATATTCTGCCAGTGCCGGGTAAAGTATTCCCAATATCTTTGAAACTGGGGCAAGACCTCAACCTCATGACTTGGTTTTAACATACAGTCATTTTTTTTTCATAAATCAGCAATATTTCAAATCTGTATAGTTGGAGGCTTCTTGCCTTATTTTTGCCGTTCTGTGCCTACTGCATAGAGTTACTAGTGTAGTTTTGTCATCTTTGTATTGATGTGTTTGGCTGAACTTTTTATGTTCAAAGCCATGTGAAAGATGGCTATTTTAAACCTTATTTGTTTCGCGTCCATGTTTGTGCATGTGTGCACACACTTTAAGTGCATGTTTAAGAAGAAAATTCATCCATCTTTTCTTCGCTACCTTTTAACTTAACACGTTCGATTAACCCTTTGGAGTGCACTACCTTTGAAAATATATTAGCAAAATCTTTCAGTGAACACTCTTAGAAAATTGATACCTAGGCATCATACAAACATATGCTTGCACGCGCGCAAAAACACGCACACACACACACACACATCACTGTGTGGAAATGATGTTATTTATGATGATTCAATAGTATCTATATGGTAGCTTGGTAAAGGAATTTTTATGAAATTATTTACATAGAAATCTTCATCGGCAAAGATAGAGAAGTTAAATTTTCATGAAAACTTGCAGGTTTGCAATCTTGTATGGTCAAAAAATGTGAACGAGCTTGTCAGTACCCATGGCTACTCCCAGAACCAAATTATTGTATGGAGATACCCAACGATGTCCAAGGTGCTTCATTTTCCATATGAGCTGTAACTTATATCACAAACTCATTAACATCACCTGCTTTTGTTGCAATCATATTATGCTCATGCACTTGTTTGTTTCATCTGCTATTGTAGCTTGCAACTCTTACCGGTCACACATTCAGAGTATTGTATCTTGCGATCTCACCTGATGGGCAGGTATTATCCAGGCATACAACTTCTAAGATTCTTTATTATTTGTTTTTGGTGTATTTGGAGAAAGTTCTTTTATTTGATTTCGTCTTTCTGTTGTTAGACCATAGTTACTGGTGCTGGAGACGAGACACTGAGGTTCTGGAATGTCTTCCCTTCTCCAAAATTTAAGGTGATTATTGAACAGTTGAGATGTTCCTTTTATAACAATTTCATCTACTGTGATTTACTATCCTTATTTTTTGATAATGCTGATATTAACTAATCCAACGTCTTTGTTCTTAGGGGTTTGTAAGATGTAGGTTGTTAATAATTAGCCTAGTTGGATAGAAGTCCCTCATAAACGTCGTATTTGACGCAATTGCCTTAAGATGTAGGGCCTATCTACTACAAGTCCTTTTGGAGCACTTTTCGACGTTTTTTCAAATTCATCTAAGGGGCTCATATTCAAATATCAAGTTTGTAGGGGATTAGTACTATGTTAAACTAATAGTTTGGAGGCTACATCCTAAAATTCCTTTTTTATCATCTACAAATGTGCCAATCCAAATTGTGTCTTCCGATGAGATTATATCTTCTCAGAAGTCATAGATGCTCCTTTCACAGGTGCACTTCTTCCCTTGACCTTTGTTCCTAATCAAAAGAGAACATGTGTAGACTACTACTAGAAACTTTAGTTTATCCATGCTTTATTCTGATGCAACATGTAATCATCAGATAGCGCCTATTCTGTCTGCGATATTGTCCTATTATCATATGGCTCTTGTTTTTGTTTATCTGAAGTTTTATTTTTACCTTTTCATATTACGGAAGTTGCTACTTTTCTACAGAAGTACTTTTCTCCTTATAGTTTGCACTTCTGCTGCTCACACGATTAGCAGATAATGACCTATTATACTTGCTTTTATTTTTGTGACAGAGCTCGGACAGTGACATTGGATCCTCATCCTTTGGTAGAACTCAAATAAGGTGACCTCTGGAAGTATTAATTATGGGAAGCTGTCTTATAATTGAAGTTATCTTGGTATTTATCAGTTGGCAAGGTTTTTGGTTGAATTTGCTTCACCATTGTCAGCAAGAACAGACACGCCGTTATGCCCTGCTGGCTTTCTTCATCCACTGGTTTGTTTATTCCCTCCTGCCAGTTCTTCCACCATGACACCTAAAAAAAAAGGAAAAAGGAAAAAAAGAAGGAAAAAAAAAAGAAGAAAGAAAAAGAAAGAGATCTAAAGCCACAGAGCAGCACTATTGTATATCATCCTCTTGTTTATAAGGTGCAGGTTCTCATTTAATTAATTAGCTGCATACATGTACTGGGAACATGTAACAAGGTGGTGGTACCCTCTCTCGTGTACCGTTGGAAAGTTTCAGCTTGTTCCTCGTCTCCAAGCGCCCGGAAGTTATTTTGTATCTATATCAAATTTAATGCATGTCTCTTGATGTTCCAACGCGTTAAACTTCGTTCTTGCTCGATATTTATCTTATTTCTACAGTAATTAATAGCGGAATGTTTGCAGCTGATGATGGATGAAGCGATTTCTCTTTTTTTTTTCGGAAAAAGAAAATCAGGTGTTATGAGATGCCTCCATTTTCTATTAGAACTATCTACAGTTTTTTCTATCAAATGATTGCATTTCTTTTAGTAATGGAAAAATCATTAATTTTGTGATCATCACTCAGTAAGTGGGCTAGAGACCTGCAATTAAATGTTTTTTATTCGTTAAATTTTCAGGAAAAGGAAAATTTTCAGAAAATTTCGATCATTTAATAGGCATAAACTGAAAATGTATATGGGGCGCCTTTCAGACCTGGACCTTACCTTCCTTTGTCAATTTCCTCCTTATTGCTTGCTAAATGATTCCATTATTGCATCAAAACTCTAAAACTAAGCAAAACTTTGAAATGTGGTGAAGGCCGATGATTATAGTTTTATACTCAAGGAACAATTGCTCTGATATGAATCCTTAGAATTTGTCTGCTGCGAAGGGCACTACACTTGCTGTTTTTCTGAAAATAAATAAATAAATAAAAATTAAAAGTTTCAAGGGGTTTAACCCATATTGTTCGTCCTTGTCTATACATTTTATGTTAGTCATATAAATAGAACTACTGGCTTGCAACAAGATCTTTCGCGGACTACACATCCTCTCAGAGCCACCCACGCACCTCAACTTTTTGGGGGGGGGGGGGGGGGGGGGGCACAATTGCCAAATTGCCTCTCTATTTTGCATATGGATGGTCACAACCGCTTAGTCGCATGTAGACGGTTCTGATAAGAATAGTACTCATAAACTGCAATCAGTATCCATGTGTTCCTATCTACGAAATAGTGTAGGAATTACAGTGTAGTTAGTATTGCCTTTTATTCAAACTTGGCTAAACAGTACTTAAATACCCTATTAATTCACTACATTTACACTTAAATATCCTAAGTTGTAAAAAATAGCATAAAAATACCCTAAGTTGATAAAAAGTAGCACATTGCTACCTTCTGTTAAATGGGTGTCAGAATATTCTGAGGAATATTCCCATGTACTTGGTCCTTAGGAATTTTATTGTTCTATTGCCCCAATTTATTGCGTTAATTATCATTTTACCTATCCCTTTAATTTATTACCACCATTTTAATAGAGGATATTTTTGTCAAAATAGGTATTTTTTGAATGGTGTTAGCTTAATTCTAACGGTGGACAGTTTGGAGTATTTTTATGCTACTTTTTACAGCTTAGGATATTTAAGTGTAAACCTAGTGAAACAATGGGGGGTATTTACGTGACATTTAGCCTTCAAACTTACTCCATAACCGCCCTTGCGAGGCGTGTGCGTGGCTGGGGTTTTGGAACTAGGATTTACCTAAAATTAGCTAGTGCCTTTAGTTTCTGGGTCCCTGTAACTTTGGGTCTTCTAAACAATGATTTGCTTTAAGACTTCCCTTTGCTCTTATAGGTTTCTGTCTAATGGAAGGTAAAACAATCATCAGGTTTAAAAGGACATTAGACCAATCGTCATATCATTAATATTGTGCACCTCTGAACTATAAACATGCGAAACATGATGGAAAAACTATTCTATTCTTTACTTGGCCATTTCTTTCGTCGTTTCTCTAACGTAATGGCAACGATATCTTGGTTGGTTGGAATTATTAGCCAAAGATGTACTTAGCTGGATCATATTAATCTTTCTTTAAGGTGTGTTTGACAACTACTTGAAACCATGTTGGGACTAAAGTTGGCCTGCGTTTGGACTTTTTTCTATTTGGCAAAAACTTGGCTACGGCTGGTATGGGTTTTTTTAGACCAAAAAGAGGTCATAAAACTAGTTCTTTCTTTGACCAGCATCCCCTTAGTTCAATTCTGAACTGGTTTAGTATAAAACAGAGCTAAGACTGGGCTAGCGTTGAACTATAGATTAGAACTAGTCTTGATCCATTTTTCGATAAGAACCTCGTATTAGAAGACCTCTTTGATGCAATTCTTAAGGCCACCTTGAATCAAATTATTTGAGACAAAGTTCGTCAAAATTTAAGAATTATCAAATGCAAAACGTGATTATTAAGATCTTCCACGAAAAAGACAAATCAGTCTACTGGAAAATTCCACCAACTCCTCCAAGAAAAGTTGTGTAATCATCCTGCTACTGATCTCTCTATAATCAAAATTAGTCTAACTGATCCTTGTGTTTTACATAGCATTTAGTAATTAATTTGATGAGGAAAGGGGTTTATTCGGCCTCCTTCCCGAAAATATTGTTGAGTGGCTTTAAAGCCCAGCAATTGGAAAACGGCAAAGCTGTAGGTGGACCAACCGATGTGGCCCCCGCTACTATCCTAACCGACAAGCCCAACTTCTGTAGCAGGTCGAGTCACATCATTCTCATTCTTTCTTCGACCATCACTTTTTCTCTTTATTTTTTGCTTTATCTTCTTCTTTTTTTTAATTACTATTTTGCTTTGGTGAGAGACCTGAGACAGTAGTTGTACTTGCTTCGTCCTCGTGATCAGGAAAAGTATTGAACAGTTCTGTATGTGAAACATCTTTGAGTTTTAAAAAGAAAGCGAACTTGAACCGAAATTATCACTGTGAGTGAAAAAGTCTATGATTAGTTAATAGTAAGTTTCAACACAGTATGACCATTTCTGGTTGACTGCTTACAGAACTATGATTCACATTTTTATTCACTTAATACATAAATTTGTGTAATTTTTGTGTGAATTATTTTGTTTTTTCAGAAAACTATTGTAAATCTTTATTTATGTGAATCAAAAACCTTTAATGATCTTTTAAAAATAATCTAAAAATTTATGATATTTATTTACTCTCTACTAACATGCTATATTAGCGAGATGAACTCTTACCTTATTAACACAACAGTTATACAAACATTTTGTTATTATTAATGCTTACACTTAAACTAATGGCGAATTCGTGGTGGCACTCACGATGCCACGTAAACTCTTTTTTCCTTTTTTTTTTTTTGGCTACCATCATCAATAACAAAAGCTAGCTGACATTATACTTACGCTCGACTAAACATATACCCGAAATGGTTTAGCGGTCATTCCCTTTCTTTATTATTATTTTTTATATCCCATATTGGATTTTTTTTATATACCATATTGGAAGAATTTTTTTTCCTCTTCATTCTAGCGAATTCAAAGAATTTGATGACTTTTCTACCAGTTGATAGGCAAATTTTCATAATGACAATTAATAGATGTCAGAGAAGAAAATAACTCTCGTCTGGCACTACAACTTTAGAGTTCTCGTATTGTGGAAATGCCACCGAAATGATATTGTTGGAAACGGGAATTAAGCTTAGAGGGGCTTGAATAGAACTGCTACAAATTTTTTGGATAAACAAAGATTATGTAGGGGAAAAAAACGAAAAACTAAGAGCAACCAACACATGAGCACACGAGATTTTTAGAGTGGTTTAGATAAAAATCCTACGTCTACTCTTCCTTCTCGCGAAGGGCCGTCTTTACTATGACCAGATGTATCCCTAAATCACAACCCAACTTAGTAGGCTTTACAAACAAGACCCTGGAATCTACCCAAAACCAGTCAAGATACCTAACTCCTCACAATGACTAGAAGAAGCCTATCTCTAGCTAGCTAGCCACACTCAATTACCAGGCTTGAGCATGCCTACCCTCAATTACGTTGGCTTGAGTAAGCCGTCAAACGCGCAAGTTTGAACTACAAAACCAACCCTAAAATAGTTAAAACATAATTAAAAATATCTTACAACCCTTTTACAATAAATCCATCTTCAAATCAATGTTGACGATGATCCGAGAAGAAGCGATGTTGAGATTGAATGCAAAGGCACTCCTACTCACTGAAACAATCTCTCGATGTTCGGCGTGACGAGAAGAAGTTGAAAAAGGCTCAGGGAATCAAATTCTAACTTACAATCTCTCACAAACCCTACACTTTGATCTCACAAACTTGTGCAAATAACCTCTATCTTTCTTATTATTAATCTCTTTTCCAATCCCTCCTTAAATAGACTTTGATTGCATTGGAAAGAAGTTCCCTAATCAGTGTTGAGATAGGAGATCAAATCTGTGATCAAATGGCTGAGATTAAATATGGAAATCTACCAAAAATCATCTAAACCATCGATGGTTAAACTCGATCATTGATGGTTGATGCCGATTATCGATGGTCCGTTGTAGTCTATCGATTGCTCAAATTCTAGTTTCTGAAATTGAAAGATTGTTTACAGTAGTCCATCGATGGTTGAAGTGATCATCGATGGTTGACTGTAGTCCATCGATAGTTTAATTTCTCATTTCTGAAACATATAGATTTTTGACTATAGTCCATCGATGACCTATGGACCATCGATAGTTGCCTCATGATCATCGATGGTTAATGACTGAAATCAATTGTTCGTGTTGATTTTTACATCGTTTTGAGTTGAAACTTTTTAGTACCTGTTTATTCCTGAAATATATCATCTTACAAACTTATTAGTACCAAATGAGAGTTTTTTAATAATCAAACAAGCGATATTGCACTAATAACGTTCTTCCCGAACAAAGTTCCAACAATCTCCCCTTTTTGATAATAACAAATCTCAAAATTTAAAATCCAAAAAGTAAAAACACATGGTGAGATGCATATTCAGTTCAAAATAAACATATGACATGTATGATATGCAATGTAAGCTCCCCCTACAAATATGCATACATGAGAAAAAAGGTAATGCAGAAACCCCTTGTCCGAAACCAAAACATGAATCCTGAAACTTCTTTTCGAAACTAAAACATGAAAACTCCCTCAAAAACCAAGCAAGGTTGAAGAACTTGTAATATTGAAACCACTTGTAAACCAAACATGAAAACTTGTAAAAAAAACTCACAATCAAACCACAATCAAACTCTGAAAGTTTTCAAATAGTTTTTAAATCTCCCATTTTTCTCTCCTGTTTTGTTGTTATCAAAAGAAACACACATCTAGGATATACAGTATACCTGAAAATCTAAATAAATATTATCCAAAGGTGTAAGGAAGAGAAATACACACCAGTTCACAAAAGTTTTTATAGAAAATAGTACGAGAAATACATATTGAACTTCAAAACACAACAAATATGATAACAAGTTATATTAAAATTCACATTCAAACTATGAAGATAATAATGAAAAGTTTGTAAAAACAACAATAATAGTAATTATATTACTTCATAAAACAAATTCAGATATATATTATCTAGTGTGATATTTCTTTTCTTACACAACTTGAATTATCTCAACCTTTAGAAAAGATTCAAAATCTTGATCTATCACCTCAAAGATATAGGAATTTTTAAGAGAAAGAACGATAGTGTTTGGAGGGTGATGTACACCGTCTTTAAATATAGATAATATTTAACATAGGATGGATACACTTGAGATATTGCACATTTATATCCATGAGTGTGGGTCTTTGACCATCTTTTTAACGAATACACTCTTTTTGCTTGATGCTTTATAGCATATATGTACTTTTGTACATGAAAAGTAATATTGGTGCTGTATTCAAGTATAAAAATTAAGCTCAAAACCTATTTGATATATCCAAAAACACTTTATGATCATCATATAAAAACCTTTATTCGGACTTTTACAAAACTAAATATGATAAGATTATCCTAAGATGTGAAAAATAATATGAAGAATATCATAAATCATCATGTTCTTTCAATCAAATATGTAAAAATTTGTGTGCACATATAATATAGATAGATTGTGGAAAACATATGTGAACCAGTATGATAAAACTCATGCCTATATACTAACAGATAACCCTATCTGAATATTTAACATAAAAGCATATGCATAGCACGTTCCAAATTTTTTAAATTAAAAATAAAGAAAAAAATTTGTTTTGTTTTTCAATTTTCATAAGAAAAGAAAAATAAAGAAAGGGAAATTTTTGTATTCTTTTTGATTTTTCATAAGAAAAAAAATAAGTAGAAATTTTAATTTTGTTTTTCAATATATGAGAAGAACCAAAAATCAAGAAAAATCTAATAAAAAAATAAAAAAAAGAAATCTATCAAATCTAATATATATACATACAACATGCTAAATCAACATGCTAGATATCAAGAAATAAAATGCCTAAATCTTGTCTCAACTTAGTGAAACAATCTTCAAGCAATTGTTTTGCAAAAATATCAGCAGGTTGGTCAGATGTAGGGACAAACTCAGTTTGAACATTCTCTTTTGCAATGTGGTCCCTGAGAAAGTGATGCCAAACATCTATGTGTTTTGTGCGTGAATGATAAACGGGATTATTGCTCAAATCAATAGCACTTTATTATCACATCTAAGAGAATTTTCTTAAAGGTAATGCCATAATCTTGAAGAGTTAAAGACATCCATAAGGCTTGTGAACAAAAACTGCCTAATGCAATATACTCGGCTTCAATAGTGGACAAAGCTACACAGTTATGCTTCCTAGTAGACAAAGCTCGAAGGCTTCGAAGGCTGACATCACGGTAGGGGTCCATATGTGATAAATGTCTCTGTCAAGCTTAATAGAGAGAGATGAAGGATTAAACGAGGTATTGTTTGCTCCATGTTGAGCAGCTTGGAGGAGACTGATGTTGGACGCACGGTTGTTTGGAATTTGGTTGGAGGAGCTAATGGATGTGGAGGAAGCCATTGCTAAAAAAAAAAAAAAAGAACAATAGGTGGACTATTAGTCATGGAGCTCTGATACCAGATGAAAACTCGCACGTTTTGGCTTAAGTGCAGGCTTCAAATATTCCTGCAAGATGTTCATTTATAGCCAAGTATACCTTGTATTTGGTTTTGAATATAAATCTTCGCTAACTAAACTAAGTGATCCTTATCACCTACAAATCAGTTGTAGTTACAACAACTTGAAATTTAAATCACAAATCGTAGAGTTGCAACAGCTTGTGATTTGAATAACAAATCATCAGAGTTCGTTATTTGCTGTAACTGCTTGAGATTCAAGTGGTTCAGGTCTGATACGCTCCCGCCCCTATAATGCTCTATATCCAAATACTCACCCTCTTTGACTAGTCAAATATGAAAATTCCCTGCCATAAAATTATCAATAATATCTATCCTCATCACTCTCACTCTTAAAATTAAACAATTATGTCTTTCCTTACCTCTCTCTAAACTAAGGAATTAGAAATTTGAGGATCTAAATCCAATTTATTTAAAAGTATAGGGAATATGACAATTGACTAGTCAACATTGGGAGAACGCACGAGTAAGAACATGGAAAGGAATGAAAGAGCATGTTTTTCATATTCGAAATTTATGCAATTAATTTTTATTCTTGAAAGATATGCACTTATAATCTTTTGATATGTAAAAAACCAAAATGCTAACAATCGGATATCTTTGATACTAAGGATCATTTTTGGTCCTTGTAGTGAAGTGACTCATTCTCATCCATACATTTAAAGGGGGACCACATGCATATGGATAGGATGGGACCATTTTCAAGTGGGGACTATTAAGATGAGTGGTTAACGTTTCATCACCTCACTACCAACGACCAATTTAATTATTAATAGCAAACATGTA
>JBAKGM010000200.1:28729432-28741541 GCA_037177215.1 Asparagus racemosus
TTTGTCCTTTTCGCTTCCTCTTGATTCTGGATCGGAGGGAGCTTGATCTTATTATTTTCCACCAAATACTTGAAGAGGCCGAGAATCTCGTTGTCCCTAAAAGAATAGGACTTCGGGAATGTCGGCTCTGAGGGCCTCTGCTTTTGTGCCCCTTGCTGCCACTGCGATTGCAACTGCTGTGGCGCTCACTGTTGTGGCTGATGTTAGGGTTGTAGTTAGAACGTCTGGTTCGCGGCTACCATTCTAGCATGCTCCTTCCCTTAACCGCGTGGAACAAAATTGCGTTTTGTAGCTTCCGTGGCTGTCTGGCCTCTTTCTGCCTTTTTCCTCTTCAGAAAGCATTCGGCTTGCTCGCTACACACTTTCAGGTCCTTCCATGTAGTGGAGGGCACTGTTCCCATTACCTCGAGCACATCCAACGACAAGTTTTTGCGGCAGGTTTGGAGAATAAACTCCTCTATAATCAGATCCCAGCAATTCATTGCCTTGTTCCAGAATCTTTTGATGAAGGTATCCACCGTCTCTCTGTCCTTTTGCTTTTCATCGAGCAACATCTCGATAGATATCTCGGTGTCATCGTCGAAGAAGTTGGAGAGAAACATGGATTCCATGTCATCCCAGCTGGTAACGCTGCCCAATTTGAGACGGCAGTACCAATCGAAGGCAGCTCCTCAAAGGGTGCCAACGAATGACCGAACCATCAAGGGCTCATTTCTAGATATGACCCCTAAGTGAGATTTAAAGTAAATGAGATGCTGAGTGGGGGACCCCTTTCCATCGAACGGCATGAAGTTGATCAAGCTGAATTTTGACAGGTATGGGATTGACTCCCAGACCCTGGGGTATGGGCACGGTATTCCTGTTTTCTTGATTTCTTGAGCGGAGATCAATGTGTTAATCTTACTCTTGAGATCTTTGATTTTGTCATTTTCTAGGATGGTATTGCCGCTGGCATTCTCCTGGCTACCCCTAATATTTCTCTCTTCATGGGGTTGTGTAGCACCGTCGTTTTCTTCCCGGTTAGTGTCGCTGTCAACATGATTGATGTTGTTACGATGACTGGTTTCACCTTGACGGTTAGTCAGTGCCTGGATTTGTTGGTCATGCATTTCTCTTATCTGCTGCATGGTCATCTCCATCTCGAACTTAAAGTTCTCTTTTTTGCTTGGCCATTGCTTCTTCGAGCATCCTGGCTACTTGCTCGGCACTGATCATCAGGGTTTCTCGGTGTTGTCCCTCACTGGACACTGTGTTGTCGGAAGCTAGGGCGGAGCCAGTATCTGACACTTCATCTTCTGATGACAGTCCCTTTAGGATCTTGTCGTAATGGCGACGCTGAATGGTTCCTGTCTGCAATCGAGTTATCCTATCGGATGCTCGGGGACCGGTATGGGTCAACGTCCTTCTGCTCATCATGTTGTTTGTGACTCTGGGTAATTCATCCCTGTGAGTCACTGATCTTCTCTTGCGGAAATGTCTGGGGCTAGGCTTTGGCAAGCCATCGCCCAGTCTATCAAAGACGGATACCCTCTCCAGAGTTGGTTTGTGGTCGCTGCATTCTTATAACACCGCCTTGATTAACTTTGAGCAAGGGCAATGCGCAAGCCTCTCGGGAGAGTTCCACTTTCGGGATTTTCTCGTACCCGCAACACGATAGTACAACTTATCAGCGTAATTGCCGGAGCAACCCATCTTGTGTTGGCACGATCTCTCGGGTATAACGTCATCGTCGTCAGACGAAAACATCTCCTTCTGAGGACGGACTGCTTCATCAAAGCTGCTAAAGTGACTCGCCTTGACGTTCGCTTGTGTGGGCGTGAAGTCTCGGCGAACCCTCAGACTTCGATTCTGAGTCTAGTAGGTGCAGCTGGAGGAGCCTTGAGGTGGGTTTGACCTCTTGCACGAGGAGTGACCCGCGATTCCCTCAATAGACCAAGGCGTTCCTTGATGGTTAGCCTGCTAGTCATGGCGGGAGTTGGCTTTGCCAAAGGTCTGGATGCAGACGCTAGAGGTGACCTTGGTACCGAGCAGACTTTAATTGGAGCGCCTGTGCATTTCGGCCTGGGCGCTAGAACGATTGGTGTTGGGGAACCCACAACTTTTGATCTGAGCGCTTGGGTAGTTTGTATCAAGGCGCCCTCAGCTTTTGATCTGGGCACTTGGGAAGTTGGCGCTGGGGCGCCTTCAGCTCTTAGTTTGGGTGCCGGGGTAGTTTTCGTTGGGGTGCCCTCAGCTTTCGTCTTGGGCGCCAGGGAAGTTTTTGTCGCGGCGCCCTCAACTTTCGTCTTGGGCGCTAGGGCAGAAGCGGAAGTGCCAGCCAAATTGGGCTTCCAGACCTAGCAGTTCGTTGGCAGCTTCTTGGCCACCTCCTCCTTCTTCAGCTCACGAGCTTGCTGCACTAGGGCTCGTGCCTGCGCGAGGAGCGCGGGTCGCTTCCGGATGTGCTCGTGAAGTGTTGAACGATTCTGTTTGACATGGATCCACTCGTTGGTTGATGGCCTGGAGAGGCCATCGATCATCTGAGGTTGGAGCCTCTGCGTAAGTCTGGATCTTAGATCCGCCTCATAGCGGATCACATTCATTGATTGCATGGCTCGGGAGAATTTGCGCGCCATGCTTTGTCGTCGCCTCTAGCGAGCCCACTTGGAGAGTGCGAGCACACCATTGGCAGTCATCTCGAGCACCGGGGGAACTTGGGCTTCGGGCGTCTAGGAGAATTTACCGCTACCGGCGGAAGCGAGGTTGGATTCGCCATCGAGGGACTCTGTATATGAGGCCCATCGGGTTCTCCTTGCAGCAGAGACCTTCCTGGAGCAGCGGGGAGAATTGGATCTGGAGGAGGAGGAGAGATACTCCTCAAACTTTTGTTGGTCGAACTCGAACTCAATCTCTTCCTCCACCTGGATTGAGATCCGCGGCTACGACACGACGACCTCTGACCTGAGGTCAGTGGCTCCCACTGTGGTCGCCAGCTTGTTCGCGGGGAAAGTTGTTGAAATTTCCATTGCCTTGAATTGTTACAAGCTTCATTCACCTGAAACAAAATTCAAATAAAAATATCACCTTTTTATAAGGCTTACAATGAAAAAATCAAATCAAAATTACAACTTGACCCAAATGAACAAACGTGGGATCTGTTTATCAGATCCTCGCTTGCGTGGGTATCTTTGCCTGTGACGGGGACTTGTTTCGTCCGTGGACCCCCGCGTAATCCCAATCCAAATAGAGATCTAGACACTGGATCTACAAATCTGGGGTGTTTATTTCACAAAGGAAGTAAAACACCGACGGGGATCGATCTCACGAAGGAGATGATCGCTGTAGTGGGAGAGATCTACTAGGAGAAATCACGCACTGACCCTGAGACTAAGACGAAGCTTAGCCTAGAGGCTAGATTTGCAAACCTGACCTAGATCAGCACAGATCTGAGTTTGATTCTCTACCTTGCAGTGTAGATCTGGCATTGGGCAAACTCCTTGCTTGCACGGGACATGGATTTGAATTTTTGATCTTCGCCGGTGCTCGAATCTGTGCAAACAACTGGGTAGAGCTCTCAAGAATTCTCTAAATTTTCTAACCTCTTCAAATGAAGACCCCCCTCTTCTATTTATAGGCTCGAGGGGGGTTTCGTGGCCAACGGACACCACAGGCGTCTCGGCCAGGCCGAGACACCAAGTGGTGTCTCGGCTAAGTGGCCGAGATGCTGATTCGTCACTTTCCGGTGTCTGTTTATTCATCCACCGTTCCGTCCGAGCTCATCTTCATCCTGTTGCATTGAATCAAAGCTCGGTTGATTATTTCAGAATCCGATCGGCGTAGCGTCGTCGCTTGAGTTCGGTTAATTCCGTCTCGTCGACGCTCGAGTTTGATCGACTCGCCACGTTGAATCTCACAGACCTGAAGCTTCATTGCTGGATTTCCATGATACATTGCTTTGTTGACTAGTACGCCTTGCTGACTCACTTCATGCGTTCGTCGACTCGCCTTATGCATTTTGTGGCGCAGTTACGTCGTCAGCGGCTCTTGGTCGCATCGCTTGATGGGTTGTCAGTTGTGAACCCACCATCACGAGTTTGATTCGGATACTAATAAGCGATTTTCAATGCCTAAAATTGCAAGTCATTCTCAAGAAAGTGGAGGTGGCCCTCACTTGTAAGGTCGGGTTCGACTATCTGAAGACGCAGCTTCTGGCAGAACTCAAAATCGATCCCGAGTGCTTCCACCATCCTCCACAAGTGGCCAATTGCCTTAGTGCTTTGTAGGAGAAAGAGAGGACAGGAGGAGGGCTTGTTCTCGATGTTGAGAATGGAGATGAGGATGATGAAGAGTCAGCTCAAGGAATAGGCGAGGACTTGGCCCATGATAGCCCGAAGAGGAAGGGGACAAAGAGGTTAGGTTCCAGCCTCGGTCATCTCCTCCGCCAACTTCTATTGCTGCTGCCCCTCTAGTCTCAAGTTTTGCTCCAACTCATAGTGTCTCTCTAGCTTCAAGTTCTGCACCTGCTCCGACTTTAGCTCCTTAGGAGCTCATATGAACCTTTCTTTTCTTTTTTTTGAAACTTCTTTGTATTGTAAGTATCTTTACATGTGAATGAATGAAAAGGATGCACTTTTGTCGATTTGATTTGTGTACCTTTTGCGATTGTGTTCTTATATTATTTTAGATTGTTTTGATCAAGTATAAGTTTGGCTTCAAATTTTAGGGGTGTTTTGGGTGGATGCCAAAGTTTGAAGTTTGTCTAGAGAATTTTGGATGCCCTATGGTGCGTGCCATTGTTTGTCTCGAGAAGTTTTGTAACTGAGACAGGTAGGCTTCATGCCATAGTTTTATTCTAAAAGGATACAAATGTCTTTTGAGTTTTAGTCGACCGAGTTGGAGATGTGCCTTAGTTTTATTCCAAAAAGATACCAAGGTCCTACGAGTTGTAGTCGACTAAGTTAGAGATGTGGTTTGTCGACTAAGTTGGAGATGTGGTTTTATTCCAAAAAGATACTGTAGGCGTTGAAAAATGCCTGTAAGTGCCTGAATGTAACTCGTGACGGTGGATTGACAATCGACGAGCTATCCAACAATGCAACGGTGAACTATGGATGCCCCACGACCATTAATGCCCTACGCAGCGTTTTCGGTGGTGGACCATTGACGACGTGGTCCACGGGGCGTGCAAGTCAACAAAACGAACCAATCGCACTCTGACAACTCTGAGCTAAGTCAGACTTAGCTCGACGCAATCAGCTTCAAATGTCGATGGGATCGAACTGATCGAGTTCCGAGTTAACGAGAAAATCAATCGGATGCAAACTCGACATGACGGTGACACGATCGGAAGAAAACAACACCGAAAAAATCTAGAATGAGGCCAAACAACGTCTCGGCCAAGGTTGAGACACCATTTAGTGTCTCGGCCACTTGGACGAGACACCAAGTGTTTCAGCTAAGAAACCCCCCCTCATCTCATTCGCCTATAACTAGGCCAAGGAGGGATTCAGTTGAAGGGGTTGGAAAATTCGTCCTCGGGGTTGGAAAAAGTTGGGAATTTTGGGAGCTCTGAGCCTAGATTTGCGAAGGCATTTACACAGATCCGAGCGTCTGCAAGATCAAAAGATGAGATCCATATCCCGTGCAAGCGAAGAACTCCTTCCAAGTCAGATCTACGCGGTGAGGAAGAGAATCAAGGCCAGATCTACGTCGATCTAGGTCAGTTCTACAGTTCTCCCTCTAGATTGAGCTTCGTCTTAATCTTAGGGTCTAGCGCGTGACTTCGCTTCGTCGATTTCACCCGCTCAGGCGATCATCTCCTTCAAGAGTTGTTTCCTGTCGGTATTTTATTTCCTTCGTGAAATAATACCTCAGATCTGTAGATCTAGCATCTAGATTAGATTACGCGGTGGTCCATGGACACAAAAAGTCCCTGGCACAGGCAAAGACACCCACACAAGCGAGGATCCGATAAACGGATCCCACATTTGTTCATTAAGGGTCAAACATTGTAATCTTTTTCAGTTTTCATTGTAAGCCTTATAAAAAGGCACGATTTTTATCTGTACTTCATTGTAAAAAAATAAATTTGTAATGAGTTCAAATCAATGACAATCGGACTAACTTTCCCGGCGAACAAGCTAGCAACCACAGTGGGAGCCAACGGATTTAAATCTGAGATCGTCATGTAGCAGCCGTGGATCCTGATCTTGGTGGAAGAAGAGGTCGAGTTCGAATTCGATCAGCAAAAGTTTGAGGAGTATCTCTCCTCCTCCTCCAGATCTGCTTCTCCCCGTCGCTCCCAGAGGATCTCCGCTGCAAGGAGAATCCGTTGGGCCTCAGATGCAGAGTCCCAGGGTGACGATTCCAACCCCGCTACCGTCGGTAGCGGTAAAATTTCCTCGGCGCCCACAGCCCAAGTTCCCTCGGCGCCCGAGATGACCACCAATAGCATGCCCCGCTCTCTAAGCAAGCACGACAGAGGCGACGACAGAGCATGGCCCACAGGTTCACCAAGGCCATGCAATCCACAGATGGGATCTGCTACGAGGTGGATCTAAGATCCAGACTGATGCCGAGGCTCTAGCCTTGAGTGATTGACGGCCCCTCCAAACCGTTGACAACTGAATGGGTCCGGGTCAAACGGAACCGTTCCACACTCCAGGAGCGTATCTGGAAGCTCTACGCACTCCTCGCGCAGGCACAGGCTATGGTGCAACAAGCTCGCAAGTTGAAGAAGGAAGAGGCGGCCAACAAGCCACTAACAAGCCGCCAGGTCTAGCGGCCCAAATCTGTTGGCACTCCAACCCCAACGAATACGACATCCAAGCCTAAGTCCGTCGGTATTCCAATTCTTGCCCTGGCGCCAAAGCCAAAAGTTGCAAGTGCCCTAACACTAACTGCCGCGACGCCGAGGCCAAAATCCACCGGCGCCCCAATCTGAGTTGCCTCGGCGCTAAGGTCACCTCTAGCGTCTGCATACGGATCTTTGGCAAAGCCAATTCTTGCTGTGGCTAACAAGCCAACCATCAAGGAACGCTTGGGTCCACTGAGTAAATCACGGGTCACTCCTTATGTAGGAGGTCGCACCCACCTCAACAAGGACAGGGAGATTCTTGCAGCTCCACCAACCGGACTAAGAATCGAAGTCCGAGAGTCCACCGAGACTTCACGCCCACACAAGCAAATGTCAAGGCGAGTCACTTTTGGCAGCTTTGAACAAGCAGTCCGTCCTTAGAAAGAGACGTTTTCGTCTGATGACAACGAGGTATACCCGAGAGGTTGTGCCAATGCACGATAGGTTGCCCTGGTACTCATACAAATGATCTGTACTATCGTGCCAGGGTTACAAAAAAATCTCAAAAGAGGAGTTCTCTCGAGAAGCTTGCGCATTGCCCCTGTTCCAGGCTATTCAAGGCAGTGCTATCAGAGTGCAGCTGCAACAAAGCATATCCAGATAGGGTTTCCATCTTCGATAGACTTGGTGACGGAATGCCGAAGTCCAGAACAAGGCGCTTCCGTGGAAGAAGATTGGCGACTCAAAGCAATGAATTACCAAGAGTCACCAACAATATGACGAGCAGAGGGACGCCAAATCGTACCGGTCCCCGATCATTATGACAAAATCCTGAAGGGACTATCGTCAGATGATGAAGTGTCAAATGCTAGCTCTGCAATGGCTTCCGACAACACATTCTCCAGTGAGGGACAACCCTGAGAAGCCCTAATGATTAGTACTGAACATGTGGCCAAAATGCTCGAAGAAGCGATGGCCAAGCAGAAGGAGAACTTCAAGTTTGAGATGGAGATGGCCATGCAGCAGATGCAAGAAATGCATAACCAGCAAATTCAGGCACTGACAAATCGTCAAGGTGAAACCAGTCGTTGCAACAACGTCAATCAAATTGATAGCGACACAGAAGAGGAAGAAGAGCACGGTGCTAGACAGCCCCCTGAAGAACAAAACGCTAGGGGTAGCTAGGAGAATGCTAGTGGCAACACCGTCCCAGAAAATGAGAAAATCAAAGATCTCGAGAGTAAGATCAACTCATTGATCTCCGCTCAAGAAATCAAGAAAATGGGAATACTGTGTCCATACCCCAGGGAGTAGGAGTCGATCCCGTATCCGTCAAAGTTCAGCTTGATCAACTTCACGTTGTTCGACGGAAAGGGGTCCCCCACTCAGCACTTCATTTACTTTAAGTCTCACTTGGGGGTGATTTCTGGAAATGAGCCCCTGATGGTTCGGTCATCCGTTGGCACCCTTCGAGGAGCTGCCTTCAATTAGTACCGCCGTCTCAAACCTGGGAGCGTTACCAGCTGGGATGATATGGAGTCCATATTTCTCTCTAACTTCTTCGACGATGATACCAAGATATCCATCGGGACATTGCTTGATGAGAAGCCAAAAGATGGAGAAATTGTGGATATCTTCGTCAAACGGTTCTGGAATAAGGCAATGAACTGCCGGGATCTAGATACGGAGGAGTTTATTCTTCAGACCTACCACAATAACTTATCGTTGGATGTGCTCGAGGCGATGGGAACAGCACCCTCCACTACATGGAAGGACCTAAAAGTGCGTGGCGAGCAAGCTGAACGGTTCCTAAAGAGGAAAAAGGCGGAAAGAGGCCAGCCGGCGGCGGAAGCTCCAAAACGCAACTTTATCCCACGTGGAAAGGAGAAGGAGCAGGCCAGAATGGTGGTCGCAAACCAGACGTTCCAACTGCAACCTCAACAGCAACCGCAGCAGTGAGCGCCATAGCAGTCACCGTCGTAGTGGCAGCAAGCGCCGCAAAAGCAGAGGGCCTAAGAGCTGAGATCCGCGAAGTCCTATTCTTTCAGGGACGACAAGATTCCCGGTCTCTTCAAGTATCTTGTAGAAAATAACAAGATCAAGCTCTTGTAGAAAATAACAAGATCAAGGTCCCTCCAATCCAGAATCAAGAGGAGGCTAAGATAACCAACGACCCGAGGTACTGTGCTTACCACAGGGTGGTTCACCATCCCACCAAGTCATGCTTTAGCCTCAAGGACAAAATCCAGGCCTTACTTGACGTGGGAGTCATCACAATGAAGCCGTCCAAGGAAAAGAATGCCAGAGCGAATGCGTTGTCTATTAGTTTTGGGTCGGTACCTTTGACGTGGTTCGAACTCGAGCCTGTAGTAAAGGTGGCGATGAAGACGGTGAATGATGATCCGCACAAGCAATGCCAAAAAGGGCTCGTGCCACATACGGCCCCAAATGGCAAGGTTTTGTGGGTCCACCCGGACCCGCTTGAAGATGATCAATGGGTAGCCTCCTCTTCATCCAAGAAAAAGTCGAGGAGGAAGGGAAAATTATGTCATGCTACTTCCGCAGTCTTGGAGGGTGACAATGAGCAGATGGTGACATTCCAACTCTCAGAGGGGGAACCTGAAGTCCACGCCACTAGGAGAGGGCACAAGTACAGGTACAAGTACTCGGAAGGTCCTAATCTGAATGCCAAGACGCTGACGGAGCTGGGGGTACAAACAACTCCCCTCACTCACTCTGAAAAGGTGCAACAGTAGACAACTGCCAAGGAAGCTACGGCTAAGTTGAAGGAGAAGGAACCACAGGAGGTTCAGCTCCCGAAGCAGTCTCGGTTCAATCACCCGATTGTAGGAGACAAACTGGGAAGCTCTGACTCCCCATATTGATTCAGCGTGATGGCTCAGCTGGCCAACATACCAGCGAGGATCACTCTCTACAAACTTCTACTACTGTCCAAAGAGACCTGGGAAGTCTTACAAGAAGCTTTGGCTAACTCTGAAGTATTCCTTACTCAGATCAAACCTGCTCCTAAAGAACCGGAGTCATCAGCACAACACTACAACCTAGCTGCCAAGCACCTCCCCTGTATCACCTTTACCAAGGAGGACATGCAGACGAGGAAGTCCAAGCATGATAGGCCGCTGTATTTCACCAGGTACATCGGCTCTAGTGAAGTTAACCGGATCCAAGTTGATCCGGGTTTCGCTGTGAGCATCATCCCCTTGCGCCTCATGTACAGCCTCAGAATTCCTGCCAGTAAGCTGGCATCAACCGGCACAGTGATCTATGGATGTAACACCAGCGGGTCTCGCCCACTTGGTAAAATCCGAGTGAAGTGCCAGATGGGAGATTTGAAGTCAGAAGTCACATGTTATGTGATCGATGCTAAGACTTCCTATAACTTATTATTGGGTCGACCTTGAATCCATAATAACGTTATAGTTCCCTCTACACTTCATCAATGTCTAAAATATGTAGACACGAATAATGAAGTCAAGACGGTGGTCATGGATAAATAGCCATTTAAGGGGATGGAGAATTACTTCACTGATTCTCTCCTCTACGGCAATGAGTTTGATACTGAATCATCGGCCCAAGGCACGGATAGTGGTGGGGAAGCTGATACCGAAGTCGGGCTTGATTATGATGGTGGTTTTATTTTGAATAACATTGGACCACTTGTAATTAATCTTGACGATGAAGAATCGTCAGACGAAGGTTGTAATTGGCAACTTGCCGACGAATTAATTAATGATGATTTAGAGTACTCGTTATCTTTGACTAATGTGATGACAGGATTATACGATAACCTGACTTGCACCTACCAACACGGTCGTCGTACATAACGCAGAAGCTGTTCCAAGACACCTTTGGGACAACACTCATCATCCCAGGTAGATCAAGTAGTGAAAAAGACTTGGTCTACGGAAAAGGAGATACAGTTCCGATGCCGAATCACTTCTTGGAGAAAGACGTCGATGACGATGAGCCTATACTCTACACATTAAGATATAGTCTGGAAATACTAGATATCATGAAGAAGTGGGGGTACAACTTGGCACAAGGGGGAGGTCTTTACTTTGGACGAAGTCCTCAAGTCCCGCCCAAAGTGGCATATATCCCAAGAGCAAAGCCGGACAACTATTATGCATTCAGAAGGGGATTGGGATATGAATCCTTCTCAGAAGATGAATTCTCTTAGTTAATTGACAACCACCTACCCGATGAAGGAGACGGACATTCGTTTGATTCATCTGCTTGGGATTCTAACGTCAGCCTGGGCGAAGCCTTCAAGGCTCTGATGGTCAATATGGCTACAACTGACCCTACCACAATGGAGGACGATGAGAAAATATCAACATGGGAAGACCCGTGGCTTCATCACCTCAACATGTAGTACGGGGACCGGTTCGAGCAAAGAGAACCCCCCACTAAAGACATAGTCATCCAAGTCAACATGGGGGACGAAGCTAATCCAAAGCTCATCTTCATGAGCGGTAGTCTTCCTCCAGAAGAAAAGGAAGAATTAATCACTCTTGTTAGAGAATATATCGACGTATTCGCTTGGAACTACGAAGATATGCCAGGGCTCGACCTAAATGTGGCGGCCACTGCCTCAATATCAAGCCGGATGCCAAACCTGTCAAGCAACAGCAAAGACGGTTTCGTTTGTAAATTATGGAGGTGATCATGGCAGAAGTAAAAAAAGGCTCATCGAGTCAGGCTTCATCACGAAGGTACAGCATCCGGACTAGGTGGTGAATATTGTCTCGGTACTGAAGAAGAATGGGACAATCAGGATCTGCATCGATTACAGAGACCTGAACACCGTTTGCCCAAAAGACGAGTTTTCTCTCCTGATCACCAATGTTATCATCGACAGCACGTGTGGATTTGAGAGAATTTCCTTTATGGACGGGTTTTCGGGTTACAATCAGATCAAGATGCACCCGGGTGATGCCAAACATACGGCGTTCAGAATAAATCTCAGCATATTTTGCAACACAGTTATACCGTTTGGTTTGAAGAATGCTGGTGCCACGTACTAGTGGGTAATGATAAAGATTTTTCAGGATCATCTCTGAAAAATGGTCGAATGCTACGTCGATGACTTGGTCGTGAAAAGCCGTGACAAGAGTGATCACATCAAAGATCTTAGAACGGTGTTCGAGCTCATGTGAGCTCACTAGCTAAAGATGAACCCGCTAAATCCTTCCTCGAAGTGTCCAGTGGCATGTTCCTTGGCTTCGTCGTCACCAATAAGGGCATCCATGTCGACCCTGATAAAGTGAAGGCGATTCAAGATCTGCAACCTCCAAGAAATTTGAGAGAGCT
>JBAKGM010000200.1:28741641-28753635 GCA_037177215.1 Asparagus racemosus
TCCTTATAAAAAGGCACGCTGTAATCTTGTAATTTGTTATCAAAAGATAAATTTATAACAGATTTATTTTACAGATTAACGAGAATGTCTCCCGCAACTACTTTTTCCGCGAACAGACGCGACTGCGAAAGCCTCTCAAATACTGAAGGCTTTGGTGCACATGAACAGTCGGCAAGTACTGCTTGGATAAGCTCCTCACAATGGCACTGAGGATTTGCCTCTTGAATCGCGTGCTTGCGAGTTAAATGATCCCTGAGATCTCTTGTGGATTGCAGATGACAACCCCCAGTGCCGACGGGGTTTGTTGTGCATTCGGGTGCAGAGGTTTCAAGAGAACTTTCGCAAAAACGCTCAAGTGTTGGAGTCAGGCGAGCTCAACTTTACAGGTGAGGCTTCATATTTCAGAGGGCCCCAGCCCTTTGGCTGGCTAGGGCTTGATGGGGCTCGCCCGTGCAGCAGCTTGAAGAGTGAACCCCGCCTGATTTGGGGGGTTCGCCTGCCTTGCTTAGTTCGCCGAAGTGGGGAACCTCGCTGTTGGAATAAGGCCCGCCTGTGCAGCGGCTTGAAGAGTGAACCCCACCTGATTTGGGGGGTTCGCTTGCCTTGCTTAGTTCGCCAAAGTGGGGAACTTCGTTGTTGGAATGAGGCCCGCCTGTGCAGCGGCTTGAAGAGTGACCCCCGCCTGATTTGGGGGGTTCGCCTGCCTTGCTTAGTTCGCTGAAGTGGGGAACTACGCTGTTGGAATGAGGCCTGCCTGAGAGGCCAAGCTTACTAGAGCGAGGCCCGCCTGCATAGGCAGGCTCATCTAATTTAAGCAGGCCCTCACAACTATGGACTACTCACCTCCATTCAGCTCTCTTTGGGCTTGAATAATAATTCGAGTTGTCAGATGCTATGGAGGCCTTTGCCTCTCGGCAGGCGAGGGCTTGTCGTCACCGCTGTCTAGCTCTCTTGGAGAGGGAGGGCTCTGCGTCCACGGCGACGACATGATCGGCACCAAGACGAATATTGAACTCCTCCACGCGGGGCCGTATGAGTCGCTTGGTAGCTGCTTGGCTTGCCTCTTCGGCCATTGGTTCAGCCTTGGTTGGCTTGGGGGAAGTAGAACCCCCTGCTGTTGCTCGGGTAGAGCTCTTGGGCATCGCTACCGCGGTCACTTGGGGCTGGGCCACACGCACAACTCTGCAGCGTCAGCGAGAAGCTTTACCGCAGGAGGAGGAGGAAGATAAGTACTCTTCATACTTAGCTTGATCGAACTCGATCACAAGGGACTCAATTGTCGTCCCTTCCGCAACGTTGTCGAACTGCGCCACCACCATTTCGGTTGAGGAAACGGTTTCTCCCACTGTGGTCGCCATCTTCTGCTTGGTGTAAAAATCTCTTCTCTGATCTGTATTTGTCAAGTTGTTTGTTTACAAATCAAGAATCGCTTTTACAACAGAAGCGAAGGGAAGGCCCTTCTTGTTTTTAACATGGGTTCGTTGGTAGCAATAGGACGCCTCTCTCGATGCTCAAATCGAGTTCACTTCCCTTGGACAATTCAACCAACGTTGCAGGTGGAGAACTTCAGTACGCAGTAGAAGCTCTGACATGCTTGAGTTCGACTCTACCCGAGCCTAGCTCACTTGGGCACAGCTACGATGCAAGAGTTTGCAAAGAGATAGAGAGTCTCCCAAACCTGAGAGTTCAGAATAAGACTCTTAAAATACCAAGCAGCTGAATGCCCCAATGCCTACTAACTCCCCAACCCTCTAAAAGGAAGTTCTCAGAAAGTGGAAGCCCTCAGGAAACAGAAGCTCTCTCCCCAAAAGCCCATTCTCATGTAGATATGGTGGCTTATAAATAGGCGAGGAGAGCCATGGTCATTCCCTTGATTCGTGGGATATGGCCATGCCCAGTTGAGGAGAGCCATACCCTCCTATGGGATGTGACCACTTAGGGGTGATGAGAGCCATGCCTCATCATTACCCAGGGCGTGGAAAGTGGGTAGGCCCACTTCCCAGAGTGGATGGTCGCCTGCATTGTTCAGACGAGGCTAATAACTGAACAGGCGAGCCTGGGGAATATGAATATCCCGGCGAGCTTTGACAAACTGGCAGGGTCAGCTGATGGGTCCCTCCAACGTGTGAGTTGGTGTTCGAGCTCATTCAGGACTCGGGTGAAGCGTTTGGGCGAGCTTCAACCCTCCAGGCGAGCTAGAGTCTTAGGCGAGTCAAGCGAGCTGGCGCTTGGGCCTATGGGCAAGCTTCATTCAGGTGAGCTTCAAGCCTTCAGGGCGAGCTTCAAGTCTTCAGGAGAGCTTGCGGTCGAGCTTGCTCCAGGCGACATTGAGTTCGTTCAGGTGAACTCAACGAGTGGGAAGGCTTCGTGCGGGCGAGCGTTCCTTCAGGTGGCATTGAGTTCGTTCAGGCAAACTCAACGAGTGGGAAGGCTTCATGCGGGCGAGCCTTCCTTCAGGCGGCATTGAGTTCGTTCAGGCGAACTCAACAAGTGGGAAGGCTTCGTGCGGACGAGCCTTCCTCCATGCGGCATTGAGTTCGTTCAGGCGAACTCAACAAGTGGGAAGGCTTCGTGCGGGCGAGCTTTCCTTCAGGCGGTCATTGAATTCATTCAGGCGAACCCAACAAGTGGGAAGGCTTCGTGCGGGCGAGCCTTCCTTTAGGCGGGGTGGGCATTTTTTACCGCCTACAATCTCAATGATAATAAATGGCTAATTAATTATAGAAATTTCTAATTTGTAAGGAAATTTATGAAAGTAGAATTTGATCATGAACAAGTTCTCGTTTTGAAATAGTTGTTACCCTTGCACATATATTTGATAGATGATAATATTATTATGATTTGACAAATACCTTGTTAAACTTAGCAATATGATCATTTTTTCATAGGAAAACAAAATTAATAGTACAAAAGTTATACTTTTATTGAGGACAGCCAAGAAAATTTGTTGATGACTCTATAATGGGTTAATTGGATCACTAGTCATGTAGTTATCTCCTAATTAGATAGTCATACCTATGTTTTAATTGCTTAACTGACCAGTCATGTAATTAAAAGTAGGCCTGTCCAAATGAGCCAGCTCGGCCGACCTGGGCCCTGATTTTTGAGCCGGGCCGAGCACCAGGGCGTACTCGAACCCAGACCTGGTGCGCCCGGGCCCGGCCGTTTTCGAGCTAGCTCGGAAGTTTCCCCTTTTTCTTTGCTTAAAAATCAATTTTTTTGAAACTTTTTTAAGAGTAATTAAAAATAAAATATGTGAAATTTTAGTTAAAAAATAAATCATATTATTAATCATTTATAATTATACAATTTGCAAATATAACTATCATACAAATAAAATGATAAAAATAAAGTCTTTATTATTAATCACTAACAATTACAAATTTTTTTAGAATTTGTTGCATCACAATAGATGAATACATTCCAACTAGGTTAGTACCTACTCATCTATATCACTGTCATTTGTAACTTTTTTCAAAATAAAAATTTACAGCTAAGAAATAAAAATTACAACTAATTAGTAATTTCTACTTGATGGGCAAAATCCGCAAGCGCACAGACTCGTTGTAGCTATCAAGGTCGATCCCACAGGGACTAGGGGTTAATTACCAAATTTCACGTTTTCGACTAGCTAAACCAATGAGTAAAATAGAAGAGATTAAAATTTGTGAGAATTAAATAAAAGAAATAAAACAAATAGCTAATCGGGTCGAATTCAATATAATGAAGGGCCAGGATTGGGTTTTCAACACAACTTTGGTGTAAATGATGAATTACTTCAGTTCTCGACGTTGGTTTAAATTAGAAATGGTGGATTAGCCTAAATTAATCTAAAGGTTCTTTCAAGGTCTAAAGATCGCACCTAATTAATCCCGATTAACCTACTTTTGTGGAATCAAGATTAAATTAAACCCATTAAGCTTTATGCTAATCCAAAATAAATCCCCAATGAATCTAGCCTTCTTTCGTGGTTCGAGTTCCCTACTTAATTTTTAGAGATCAGGTACTAATTTTCACTTTTCAGTCTTTCAGTTAATTACCTATGATTGTTAATCCGGTGATCAAGTGAATCAACAAAATTAATTCACAAGAAATTAAATTTAAAGATCTAAACTTTCACCAAGATCATATATTAATTCATCATCAATTACCAAAAAGTTAGGTTCTTTCCCAATCCTAGACAAGAAATCTACTCATGATTGGAATAAGAGAATATATTGAATAAATATGCAAATCAATCATAAGAAGAAATAGATTTAAAAAAAATTAGCCCGTGTTTCAATTGAAATCTTCAAAATAAGAACTTGCAATCTAATCTTGTATAAGAAATTATTGTCTTCCTTCAATACTTTAACTCTAAAATCGATTTTAATTGACGGCTAAGGGAACACACCCCCCAACAAGATCCAGTGCTAAACCCTCAGCTAAAATACCTATAGATAGGTCTCAAAACATTCTGGAAAAATAACAAACCCGAACCACGTGTGTGGCGCACACCACACTAGGGTGTGGTGGAATCTGTCTTGCTTATTTTGTGCTTGTTCGTATAGTCTTTTGTGTTTGGGTTGTAACTTTTTCATCTGACTTCAGAATGATAAGTAACAAAAACAAACTAGATGAAAAAAATAGCAAATTTTTCATACAACTTCTCAATGCCTCCAGCTTTATACTAATGAAAATTCACATAGGCTTGATATGTCAACCCAACGTTCCAATTACTCGGGGCAACATTCCATGCGATGATTGATTGCTTGGTGGTATAAGAGGTGATCAAGAAGGAGAGGGATTGGCCGTCGAGGCTTGCGAAGGCCTGATATGATGCACCCCAATTGTGGCTCATCTTGATCCACCCACTCTTGCTTCCTCTAACCCACATGCTAGCGATGTCTCCACCACCGCCTACGTTCATCACATATGCTAGGAGCCAGTATCCATTCCCTTGGAAAGTGAATCGTATTCCGCCCTTTTTTACACAAGGAACTCTGCAATAGGTCAAGAAACATGTTATGCTTGGGATAATGGATGTAGCAATATTGCACATTAGCTGTAAATTCTCGATTTGTGCTAGGATTTTTCTATGCTTTTTTAAGTTTTTTTAGATGATAATCTTATCAATTTTTCCCCTGAAAAGAAGAGCAATATGTTTATCAGAAACAATTGCAGTTAAAACAATAAATTTGAAGATGCTACTTGCGTTAAATTTAATAATTGAACCTTCCATGAGTTTGAGGTTTGAAACTTGAAATTGGTCAGAATGTTATTGTTAGAACAATGTTTGGGGAGTAACATTGTTCGTACAATATCTCTTGTTTGATTAATAATAAACTCTCTTTTGCTACTGATTAGTTTGTGAGATAATATGTTTGTGAGATAATATATTTTAGGAAGAAGTAGGTATGAACAAGTTTCAGTTCAAAACAATATAAAAATCAACACAAACAGTTGATTTCAGCCTTAAATCATCGATGATCATGAGGCACCATTGATGACCATGTCAATTCACTGATGGACTACAGTAAATAATTAGAGAAACATAAATTATAAATTAAACCATCGATGGTCTATAGTCAACCATCGATGATCAAGAGAACTATTGATGGGCCATGGTAAGCAATCACTAAATTCTAGAAATTAAAATTTGCACAATCGATGGACTATAGTCAACCATCGATGATCATGATCAACCATCGATGATCACAGTGCATTTTAGCAGATTTTTAGATTTAATCTTAGCCGATCCTCTACCCGTTTGATCTCATATTTGGATTCTAATCTGGGAATATCTTTCTTGTCCTATCAAGGCCTATTTAAGAGGAGATAGAGATCATACTAAAAAGAGAAAAAAGAAATAAGAGAATAAGAGGAGATAGAGATCATATCAAACCTCAAGCTTGGTATGATCATTTGATTCTTTATCTTCTTAAACACAACTTTAAAAAGGGGTTTGCTGACAATACCTTATTTTTTCATTTTGATGGAAAGATATTCTTATTGTACAAGTGTATGTGGATGATATTATTTTCGGAGCTACTAATAAGGATCTTTGTCATAGGTTTGAGAAACTCATGTAGGATGAATTTGAGATGAGCATGATGGGAGAGCTTAAATATTTCTTAGGGTTTTAGATAAAGCAAAAAAAAAAGATGGAGTGTTTATATCACAAGAGAAGTATGTGAAAGAACTTCTAAAATGTTTTGGGATGAATAGTCTAAAGTCTGCTCCAACTGCAATGAGCCCTTCGACAAAGCTTACGAAAGACAAAGCAGATTTCTCAATTGATGAGAAAAGGTACAGAGGTATGATTGGTAGTCTCCTATATCTTTCGGTTTCTTATCTAGATATTATATTTTCTATGTGTTTATGTGTAAGATTTCAAGCAAATCCTAAAGAATCACATTTGAAGCTGTAAAATAAATTTTTCGATATTTGAGTGGAACACAAAAATTCAGATTATAGTTTCCAATGTGCAATTCTTTTGATTTGATTATATATTCTGATAGTGACTATGCTGGATACCATACTGATAGGAAAATCACTAGTGATACAGTTCACCTTTTAGAAAATTTTGTAGCATCTTGGTCTAGTTGGAAATAAAAATGTGTAGCTTTGTCCACTACTGAAGCCGAGTATATTACATTAGGTAGTTGTTCACAAGCCCTGTGGATGTCTTTGACTTTTCAGGATTATGGCATTACCTTTAAGAAAATTCCTCTTAGGTGTGATAATAAGAGTGCTACTGATTTGAGCAATAATCCACTTTATCATTCATGCACAGAACATGTAGATGTTCGTCATCATTTTATGACGGACCGTTTAGCCAAAGAGAATGTTCAAATAGAGTTTGCCCCTACATCTGACCAAATCGTTGATATTGTTACAAGACCATCGCCAGAAGATCATTTCACTAGGTTGAGCCAAGATTTAGGTATATTGTCTCTTGATATCTAGCACGTTGACCTAATTTGTTGTATGTCCATATTTTTAGATTTTTTTTGAATTTTTTTATTTATTTGATTTCTTGGGTCATTCTTTAAAAATAAAATAAAAAAATTTCTTTATTTTTTATTTAAATTTTTTTGAACATGCCTACGTGTATGGTTTTACATGAAATATTCCGATATGGTTATCTGTTAGTATATAGGCATGAGTGTATCATAATGGTTCACATTTTTTTCACATCTACCTACATTATATGTGCACACAAAGACTTGCATATTTTATTGATAAACATGATGATTTATGATATTCTTCATATTACTTTTCACACCTTAGACTTATCTTGTCATGTTTAGTCTTGTGAAAGTAAGAATAATGGTTTTTATATGTTGTTCTTAAAGTATTCTTGGATATATCAAAACAAGCTTGAGCTCAATCTATACTGGAATATGGCACCATATTGTTATTCATGTACAAAGTACATGTGAGCTATGAAACATCAAGAATAAGAGTGTATTTGTGAAAATGATAGTCAAAGACCCATACTCTATAAATCCACAGTAAAATTTTGAGTGTATTTGTTAAAAGATGGTCAAAGACCTACACTTGTGGATATAATCGTGTATATCTCAAAGGTATCCATCCTATTCTAAATGTTTTCAATATTTAGAGATGATATACATCACCCTCCAAACACTATCGTTCTTCCTCTTAAAAATTCCTATATGGTTGAGGTGATAGATCAAGATTTTTGACCTTTTTAAAAGGTTGACATAATTCAAGTTGTGAGACAAAAGAAAGCTCAAACTAGATAAGATATATCTGAATTTATTTTATGAATTAATATAATTACTTTCATTGTTGTTTTTACAAACTTTTCATTGATATCTTTATAGTTTGTGTGAGAATTTTAATATGACTTATTATCGTAATTCACATATTTTGAAGTTAAATATGTGTCTCTCATCCTATTTTTATTAAATTCTTTTGTGAACCGGTATGTATTTCTCTTTCTTTCACCTTTGGATAATTCTTATTTGGATTTTCTGATATATTGTATATCATAGGTGTATTTTTTTCCTTTTGATAACCACATAAATGGGGAAAATAGAAATTTGAAACTTTGAGTTCTTTATTTCAGGGGGAGTTTTGATGATGGTTTTGAAAAGTTTTTGAAACTTTTATTTTTTGCCTAGTTTCAGTGGGAGTTTGGAGTTTTTGGAATAACTATACTTTTTAGGGCGAATTTTGGGTTTTGATGATTTCATGATGGTTTTGAAAAGTTTTTGAAACTTTTGTTTTTTGCTTAGTTTCAGGGGGAGTTTCGAGTTTTCTAGAATACTTGTATTTTTTCATATATGCATTTTTTGGGGGGGGGAGCTTTACATGCATATCTTACATGTTAGGAGTTTATTTTGTACTGTATATATATCACCATGTTTTTAAATTCTGTATTTTAAAATTTGAATTTTGTTACTATCAAAATGGGGAGATTGTTAGAACAATGTTCGGGGTGTAACGTTGTTCATGCAATATCTCTTGTTTGATTAATAACAAACTCTCATTTGCTACTGATTAGTTTGTGAGATAATATATTTCAAGAATAAACAGGTACGAACAAGTTTCAGTTTAAAACGATGCAAAAATAATACAAACAGTTGATTTCATCCTTAAACCATCGATGGTCACGATGCACCATTGATGATCGTGTCAACTCATTGATTGACTATAGTAAACAATCGGAGAAATAAAAATAAAAAATTGAACCATCGATGGTCTACAGTCAACCATCAATGATCAAGAGGACCATCGATGGGCTACAGTAAACATTTGGTGAATTCTAGAAAATCAAAATTTACGCAATCGATGGACCACAGTCAACCATCAATGATCAGCATCAACCATTGATGATCGTGATCAACCATCAATGATCACGCCGCATTTTATCAGATTTTCAGATATAACCTCAGCTGTTTCTCGACCTGTTTGATCTCCTATTTGGACTCTGATCTAGGAATATCTTTCTTGTCCTATCAAGGCCTATTTAAGTGGAGATATAGATCATATCAAACAATGAAGAGAAAAAAGAAATACGATAGATCTATTCTAGGGTTTTGACAGAGAGAATTTGAATTTGAGATTTTAACTCCAGAGCCTCGTTCAACTTCTTCTCGTCATGCTCAACATTGGAGAATTGTTTTACCGAGGCGAAATGCCCTTTGCGTTTAGCTACAATATCGATTCTTCACGGATCTTCAACATCAATGTGTTTGGAGAGTGATTTATTTAAAGGGTTGTAAGATCTTTTTAATTGTATGTTAATTGTTTTTAGGTTGGTTTTATTTTTTAAAATTGTGAGTTTGACAGTGTACTTAAGTTAGGTTAGTTGAGGGTTGGTGTACTCAAGCCTGGTGAATTGAGGGTGGCTAGCTAAGGCTAGGTTCATTCTGGTCATTGTGAGGAGTTGGAATTCTTGATTGGTTTTAGGTAGATTCTAGGATCCTATTTGTAAAGGTTACTGAATCAGGTTGTGATTCAGGTGAATTCCGGTCATAGTAAAAAATGTTATTCGCGAGAAGGAAGAGTAGACGTAGGATTTTAACCACTATAAAAATCTCATGTGTTCTTGTGTTGGTTGCTGTCAGTTTTTCACATATTTTATATCCGCTGCATTATCTAAGTTTAGTCGAAAAGTTGTAGCAATCCTATCCCCCCCCCCCCCTGAACTTCTAGGCTTGCATCCCAGTTCCAACCATTATTCCTAACAAACCTGATCTGAATGGATGTGAGAACGAACTCTTTATGTGATAATAAGACATGTACAACTTAAAATATTTTATCCCAATAAAAGCATGTATTTTATATCTTGATTAGTTAATCATTTTAAAGCCTAAATTAGGGACAAATAAGAAATTTGGTTTAGCTTCACATACCGGCGATACATGACAGGCACGATACCAGCCTTCCAATAAGCAATCTTCATAAAAGCAGGCTTCGACATGTCGAAGTGTGTCCTTGGTGGATTGCACCACCCACCATCATTCGAGTCCTTAGACCAATTCGGGGGGCAGAGGTTGGTAGCGGTCACAGTGGCTACCGGGTATCCCCGATAGCATGCCTTGGATCCGATACATCGGATTTGATAACAAGTCCCGCATGCAAACCCGTTTTTAAACAAAGTCGAGCTCAGTGCTGCAGTATCAGTACCGTAACCATTGGTATAAAGGTTTCCGTATCCGCAAGCTCCACCTGTGAATAGAGAGAGAGAGAACATAACTAAAGCGTGTAGTGAAATAACTGAAATAATAGAAAATAACGTAATACTCTTAAATGAAAAAGAATTAGTCAGAAGTGAGAATATTCAAAGTAGATTAGTGGATGACAGACCCATGTCATTTGATGCAGTTCCATCGCCGTAAAATGTGGCGTAGGCGAGAGACCAAACAGTAGGCCGGAACCTTGATAGACCTGCAGCATATTTAGCATTTGCAATCATGGCTAGCGCAGCGAACAACAGAGACCAAGAGAAACCAGCCATGACTCTTTGTTGATCAATAAATTGAGGGCCAGCTTTATTGCTTTCCATGATAATTGATCGATGAGATTATATAGGCGAGATTAGTACGCAAATTTAGTTGGATAAGAGTCAAAACGACCGTACATTTGTTGATTTGTCGTAATCACCTTTTCCACTCAAATAATTTATCTATTAAAGGGCTTAAATTGGGGCATCTTCGGGATTTTGGGGTTAGACTTTGGAGATTTGACTTGGGTGGTATGACGTGCTAGCAAGTTTCGGAAATGTTTGGCAGAAAAACATCTGGTCGTGCAACGAACTAAGTTGTAGTTTTATATAGGCTGCACAAGAAAATAATACCTAAGATTTTTCTCTGGTTTTGTATGTATTTGTTTAATCAAATTTTATATGTATTTTTGTGTCTATGCTTGTCCCTCAAAGTGTCATGTCTCTAATTCCTTGTCCATGATTTTCATACCTTGATTAATAAGTGAATAAAGAGGTAGGATGTGTGACGCATCAACGATCACACAAGTCTTCGTTTGTATGGGCACACATGCACATACATCTCCACCAACAAATGCACACGCATATATCACAATTTTTTCTTAAATTTTTCTGATTCATTCTTTATATTTTTGTCCACTCTAACACTCTCACTTTTCCTTTATATTTCTATTCAACTTTTTGGCTCTTTTCAAATCTCGTTTTCCTGTGTTTTTCTTTCCCAGCAAATTGTTTTTCTTCTAAAAAATGTACGGTTGTTTCTATCCTCTTCTTTGATTTACCTTCTCTAACTTTATCTCTTTAATATTTTTATTTCTCTTTTTCTAATTCATTATTTCTTCTAGCTTATTTTTTAAAAGATAATACCCTTCTATTATAGGTCTTTTTATTATTAACCAAGGCAAGATTTGTAAGCAATTTATTAACTAGAGATAATGGATATAGAATGACTTGGATCTTCTCCACTATAAAAAGTAGTGTAGAGACCACTACTTTTGATCATAATCATTGATTCTCTAATTGGTGGTTATGATTCATTCTAAGTTTAAAATTCACCGTACGTCCATGAATTACATACATTCCTAATTACACTCAGAGTAAAATCATAATCATCCACTAGAGAATCAATGACTGTGATAATGTAGTGGTCTTTCTACTATATTTTTGGTAGTAGAGAGTGTTAGAATCACTACAAGAAATTAAGTCTTTAACGAAGGGAAATCCCTTCGTTGCAAATCCAAAAACCGTCGTTATTGTATGCTAACGACGGGGGAAAATCCCTTCACCGCCTGTCGTAAAAGCCTTCTTCGCTAAAGTGTCATGAAGGTTTTAGGGCCCTGTCATGATAGGGTCAATAATAACGGGTCATGTTACGGTCGTTATTAGTTATGACGGTAGATATTACCGTCGTTACTAGCAAAGAAGGGGCCATTTACCTATTGTTGTTGTCTAATGACGGGTCATCATGCCCGTCGTAGTTGTGTAATGACAGGTTGTCACTCCCGTCGTAGTTGTGTAACGATGGTTTGACATTC
>JBAKGM010000200.1:28768026-28793647 GCA_037177215.1 Asparagus racemosus
TATAAACTGTTTCCTATTTTGGCCGAGAAGTTCCTGGAGATTATTTTCATAAAATATTCTTAAGGATAACTCGCCAACCTCCAAACGGGTATACGAGGATAAACTAAATCCCTAAAAACTCTAAATGAGTATAAACTATGTTGACGCCGAGCAACGTGTCACCGCCGGAAGATTCGCCGACCAACGGTTCGATTCTAAGCAAAATTGGACGTTAGTCAACACGTCGCACTCCCCGATCGAAGGCTAAACTCCACACATATCCCGACGCCAATCAACACGTCGCAACAAAGAATTCCCCGATCAACGGAGGAATCTCGTAAAAATTTTGATGGTCAGTCGAATGACAATTCACTGACACGAGTCGTAGACAAATGAACTCAATCAGCTTCAAGATTCTGACAGCAGTCAGGCAAAAAAATGTAGCACCGTAACACCTTCAGCTATCCTACAAAGCTCTGGAGAATCTAAAAGGATTGGAGGAATCAAATACCAAAGCAAATCTCAAAAGAAATTCATCTATCGGCTTCAGGTCAAGATCTCGACAATGGTCAGACAAAAAATGCAGTACCGTGATGTCTTCAGTTATCCTACAAAGCACTGGAGAGTCTAAAAGAATCAGAGAAATCAAACACCGAAGCCATTCGTAGGTCCTGTCACACCGACTGAAGGTTAAGGCCTATCATATCCAAAGTATCCCAGGCTCGTCTATAAAATCAAGACTGAGATACTTTGGAGGGGGTATCTGTAGGCGTTGAAAATTGCTTATTAGTACCCGAATGAGACTCGTGACGGTGGGTTGACAATCGACGAGCCATCCAACAATGCGACCAAGAACTGCTGACGACGTAATCACGCTGCAAAATGCACAAAGCAAGTCGACGAGCGCATGAAGCGGATCGGCAAGGCATGCAAGTCAGTGAAGCGACGGATCGTGAAATAAATCCAATGACGAAGCTTCAGATCAGCGAGATTCGATAAGTCGAGTCAACCGGACTCGAACATCGATGAGACAAAATCAACCGGACTCAAGCATCGATAGAACTACACCGATCAGATTCTGAAATCAACAGGATGATCAATCAGGTTTAGATTCGACACGACCGGGTACAACGATAAAATACCGGACGAACAAATACCAGAAAACAATCGGAAAAGCCCAAATGAATGTCTCGGCTCAGGCCGAGGCACCAGGGTACCTCGGCATAGTAAACCCCAGCCTATAAATAGGCCAGGGGGTTCAGCTTCAAGGGTTAGAAATTCTAAACCTCTAAGCAAGATTTCTGAGAGCTTTTGCACAGATCCGAGTGTCTACAAAATTAAAATGCTAGATCTAGATCCCATGCAAGCGACGAACGTCTTTTGACTCGGATCTACACGGCGAGGAGAAGAGTCCAGGTCAGATCTACAATTTCACCCTGTGGATTAAGCTTTGTCTTAATCCCAGGGTCAGTGCGTGATTTTGCATCATCGATTTCACCCACTCTGGCGATCATCTCCTTCGTGAGTTGATCTCCGTCAGTGTTTTATTTTCTTCGTGAAATAAACACCTCAAATCTATAGATCTAGCACCTAGATCGGATCACGCGGTAGTCCATGGACGGAATAGAGTCCCCGGCACAGGCAAAGACACCCACGCAAGCGAGGATCCGATAAACAGATCCCGCGTTTGTTCAAAAATAGTGTAAAGTTGTGATCTTTATTCGGTTAGTCATTTTAAGCCTTATAAAAAGGCGATTTTTATTTGAATTTCATTGTAAAAAATAAATTTATAACGGATTCATTTGTAATGACAATCGACGCGACTTTCCCCACGAACAGACGCGTTGACTGGCGTCAATGTAGTTTTTTAGGCCTCATTGGTGGTTGTCGAGTTATCCTTAAGAATATTTTATGAAACTATTCTCTAGGAACTTCTTGACAAGAGTGGGAAACAGTTTAGACTCGTATATCATCTGAACTGGATGAAGAGTGACCCTCAATGGGTGATAACCCCACTGAATAAATATCCAGGACCCCTCCAGATGTGTGAGAGGGAGGAGGAATCAATCGGTGGGCTGATTCGGGGCTGGTTTGATGCCTGGATATATGGCTCTCCACGAGAAGATCGTCTTCCCGGTGATATATCATCTGAGCCAACGATTCCTTAAAACACTGAAGTTTTGTTCCTTTAAAGGTACGAATTCTCTCTCCCGTTAATTATAGGGCTAGCCATTTTTGACTAATACAACTATAATTTGATGAATCTGAGGAATTTATTTGCTGGTGGTAAAAACTTCTCATTCTGCTACTCCTCCGAAACTGGTTACCATGGCAGCTATCGTGCCAGAAGAACACGTCGTGAGACTAACTGCAGCAGTTGATGCATCAACGACGGTTATTCCCTTGATGGCCCCACTAGGGCACGAAGCTATACCGATGGAAGTAGGTATGGGTTATTCAGCTGAGGATATCTACACCGCTTCAAGATTCTGAAGTGTCTAACCTCTCTTTTTTCTTTGCAGGGATCACCTCGAGACTTCATGGCCTGGCGAGGGCGCTGATGTTAGATGACGACCCAGGTTAGCTTATTATCTACCTGGAGGTCTGTTCATTCTTTTCTTTGGTGAATGTGGTGATCGACAAGCTCCTCTGTGGTGGGCTTTCTCTTTGTCAGTTCAGGCCAGTGCTCGGCCCTAGGACGGCCTTGATACGGGATGCTGGTTATCCAGAGTTAGCCCAGGTGATTGCTGATGATCTCGATCATCTGGAGGCTAAGCTTTAGAGGCTACAAGAGCTGCAGGTAGCGGGTGCTTCTTCATATATAGCTGCTCGAGCAGAAGCTCGTCTAGAGGCATGGCGTGACACTTGTGCTTTCACTAGACTCGAGGTCCAAATGCATCGGGACCAAGTGGATCAGATTGAGGCTATTGTTGCCAAGATTTTCGCCATCTCTGGGCCACCTTCACTCCTGTGTTACAGCGAGCGAGGCCAAGATAGCGCGGAGGAAGAGAACTTGAGTGTCTTGGAGCTGACAAGAGCCAACAAAGAGGAGGCTCTCACCGTCGTGTTCAAGAAGCTTGAACTTTCGAAGCAGAAGCTAGCTAAAGTCGAGGAGGAAGCTATGAAGTCCTTGAGCGCCAACGAGGATTCTTTCAAGGCTGATTTGCAGAAGGAACTCCAACAAGCTTACAACGACGAGTTGTCTCAGCTAGAACAACAAACTTTTTGTCATAGACTTGATGTATGAATAGCTGTAATTTCTTTATTGGAAGGAATCAACTTTTCTTTGATTGAATAAATAAATTTTTATCCTCCTTTTTATTGCTCATTATGATTTCTTATTTTGTTTGAAATAATCAACCATAATACTCACAAGACTTTTGGCAAACCCTCAGCCATCAACGGATTTGATGAGCCTTTACTGATTATCATTTGAATCGGGCTAGCGTGCGGATTTTCTAAACCCGCTCTGCACGTGACATTGCGCTAAAAGAATGAAACTCTTTTAGACTTGATGCTATGATGTTGAATACATAGACTTTGCCATCTTTTACGGGTAAGAGACTAACCGGCAACACGTGTTAGGTGTTAACTTTAAGGTTATTGGCCAACTCCCAGTCATTAACGGATTTGGCGAGCCTTTACCGATTACCGTTTGAATCGGGCTAGTATGCGGATTTTCTAAACCCGTTCTGCATGTGACGTTGTGCTAAAAGAATGAAACTCTTTCAGACTTGGTGCTACGATGTTAAATACGCAAACTTGGTCAATTATCACAAAAATTGACTAACTCGGCTACATGTATTAGACGTAGGCTTCTCCATACTTAGGCTTTGGGATAAAATTCCCCAGACTTGAATTCTGGTGTCCTCTTCAATCGGTAAAAGACTAAACCGGTAATGCGTGTTAGGCATTGACTTATCCCTTCTTAGAATTCAGGATCAAATTCCCCACACATGTAAGGCGTAGATTTTGATGTTATTAATAACAACCTACCACAATTTTGAATATGTGGGCTGTCATTCTATTTACGATTAAGAGCTAACATGCAATGTGCGTTGGGCTTTATCCCTAATTAAGCTTTGGGATAAAATTCATCAAGATGAATCTTGGTGTCTTCTTCAATCGGAAAAAGATTAAACCGGCTACGCGTGTTAGGTGTTAACTTATCCCTACTTAGGATTCGGGATAAAATTCCCCCGACTTGAATTCAGGTATCTTCTTCAATCGGTAAAAGACTAAACCGGCAACGCGTTTAGGCATTGACTTATCCCTACTTAGGCTTCGGGATAAAATTCCCCCGACTTGGATTCGGATGTCTTCTTCAATCGGTAAAAGACTAAACCGGCAATGCGTGTTAGGCATTGACTTATCCCTACTTAGGATTTTGGATAAAATTCCCCCGATTTGGATTTGGGTGTCTTCTTCAATCGGTAAAAGACTAAACCGGCAACGCGTGTTAGGCATTGACTTATCCCTTCTTAGGATTCAGGATAAAATTCCCCACACGTGTAAGGCGTGTATTGTGGTGTTATTAATAACAACCTGCCACAATTTTGAATATGTGGGCTTTCATTATATTTATGGTTAAGAACTAACCGGCAACACGTGTTAGGCGTAGACTTATCCCTACTTAGGCTTCGGGATAAAATTCTCAAGAATGAATTCTAGTGTCTTCTTCAATCAGAAAAGACTAAACCGGCAATGTGTGTTAGGCGTTGTCTAATCCCTACTTAGGATTTGGGATAAAATTCCCCCGACTTAGATTTGGATGTCTTCTTCAATCGGTAAAAGACTAAACTGGCAATGCGTGCTAGGCGTGCTAGGCATTGACTTATCCCTACTTAGGATTCAGGATAAAATTCCCACATGTGTAAGGCATGGATTGTGGTGTTATTAATAACAACCAGCCACAATTTTGAATATGTGGGCTGTCATTCTATTTACGGTTAAGAACTAAAAGACAATGCGTATTAGGCGTAGACGTATCCCTACTTAGGCTTCGGGTTAAAATTCTCCAAAATAAATTTTGGTATCTTCTTCAATCAGAAAAGACTAAACCGGCAACGCGTGTTAGGCGTTGACTTATCCCTACTTAGGCTTTGGGATAAAATTACCCCGACTTGAATTTAGGTGTCTTCTTCAATCGGTAAAAGACTAAACTGGCGATGTATGTTGGGCATTGACTTATCCCTAGTTAGGATTCGGGATAAAATTCTCTAAGATGAATCTTGAATTCGGGTGTCTTCTTCAATCAGTAAAAGACTAAACTGGCAACGCGTGTTAGGCGTTGGCTTATCCCAACTTAGGATTCGGGATAAAATTCTCTAAGATGAACCTTAGATTGAAAGATTTCTATTAAGAAGGTAAGATTAATGTGGGAAAGGAAGAATTTTAAATTCTGTTTCCCAATGGTGGAGAGGAAGGATTTTATGTCCTATCTCCATGTGAAGATAAACCTGAAACAAGAGAGGAAGGATTTTATATCCTGTCTCTTGCTCCTGGAGAGAAAGAATTTTATATTCTATATCCAGGGCTGATGTGGGAAAGGAAGAAATTTTTATTCTGTTTTCCGATGCTAGAAAGGAAGGATGTTATATCCCATCTTCAGTGCGAAAAAACTAAAAGCAAGATCTCCACTTCGAGAATCTTGAGAGGTGAAACTAAGAGTGGGATCTCCACTCCGAGAATTGAAAAGATTCAAGTAATTTTCATTTTTATAGGATTCACTACCTGATCTGAAAATGATTTTCTCGTTTATCGAGACTAAATTTCTAATTTTGAAGGCCTTAAACTCTGGATTGATTCTCTCCCTTTCGTGTTCTCTGGCAAAATACCATATAGGACATAGTCGATTATAGAGAAATGCCAATCCTGGGGCTCCAGTTCATCTCGGGTTGTATACACCTCTTTGATGACCATCCCCTTGTGTTCCTCCTCCTCATCTTATATTGGTACAAATAATTGATGAGCTCTCACAGTGACTAACTATTCTGTCTCAGGAGGTTGTGCCAGCGATACTGCTAACGCTGCTAATGCGTTCGCGTATGCGTTCTAGAGGCACGGAATATACTCGATGAAAATTTCTTCAAACGAATCCGCCATCTTAATAGCCGCCTGGTAATACGGAATCAGCTCTAGTTTCCTAACTTCATAGTCCCCACGGATTTGTCTAACTATGAGCTGGGAATCTCTAAAGGCTTCGAGATATTCGACCCCCAGCTCTTTGACGAAACTAAGTCCAATAAGTAACGTGTTGTATTCAGCCACATTATTGGAGCACGGCTCGATTAGCAAGTAGGCTTGAGGCATGACATGATTCCTCGGGGAAACTAAGACAACTCTAACTCTGGAAGAGATCTTAGAACATCCAGGGGTACTTGCCCATTGGTCACTCGAGAGGCTCCATCAAAGTACAATTGCCATATTCGCTGATGCGATGTAGTGTTGACTTCGTGGGTTTCATCTAGCAAATTGTCATATAATTCGGCTGCATCTGCCATAGGATTAGTTGCTAAAAGATCACAAATCGTCTGTCCCTTGACCGACTTCTGTTGCTTGAAGTGTAAGTCATATTGAGACAAGAGCAAGGCCCATTTTGCCAAACGCCAACTCATGGAGGCTGGTTGCATCATGAATATCTGAACTGGATTTATGTTGGAGATAACATAAATCGTCTGTCCAACTAGGTAGTGCTGCAGCTTCTAAATTGTGAACACCAACGCAAGGTACTGCTTCTCAATCATCGGATAGCGGGATTCAGCACCCACTAAAGTTTGGCTCAGTTAATACACTACCTGTTCGCGATCACTGTCATCATCTTGCACAAGTAAAGTGCTTAATGAATGGTTCATCACCTTGGTGTAAACCAAGAACGGTTTACCTAACTGCGGCACAACGAGAACAGGAGGATTCGCCAGATATGCTCTGATATCCTCGAATGCCTTTTGATAGGCGTCATCCCAGATAAATGACATGCCTTTCTTAGCTAACTTGGAAAATGGCTGGCATTTTCCAGAGAGGTTCGATATGAATCGCCGAATGTAGGCTAATCGCCCCTGTAACCCTCTAAGTTCTATCAAATTCTTCAGAGGTTGCAGTTCTTATTTCGCCTTCACTTTATCCGGGTTAACATGAATACCCCTGTCGGTGACAACAAATCCGAGGAATTTACCACTGGACATTCCAAGGAAAGACTTGGTAGGGTTCATCTTTAACTGATGAGCTTGCATGAGGTCAAACACCGTCCTCAGGTCTTTGATGTGGTCATTTTTGTTGCGGCTCTTCACGACTAAGTCATCGACGTAGCACTCGACCATTTTCCAAAGATGTTCTTGCAAAATCTTTGTCATCGCTTGCTAGTACGTGGCGCCTGTGTTCTTCAGGCCGAACGACATGACTGTGTAATGAAAGATGCTGAGGGGAGTCCTGAACGCCATGTGTCTTGCATCATCCAGGTACATCTTGATTTGATTATAACCTGAAAAACCATCCATGAAGGACATTCTCTCAGATCCACATGTATTGTCGATGATGACATCAGTGATTGGAAGAGGAAAGTCATCTTTTGGGCATGCGGTGTTCAGATCTCTGTAATTGACACAAATTCTGATCGTCCCATTCTTCTTCAAGACCGAGACGATATTTGCCACCACTCTAGATGTTGTATTTTCATGATAAAACCAGACTCTATAAGCTTTTTCACTTCTACTATGATTGCTTCTATGATCTGCGAATGAAATCGTCTCTACTGTTGCTTGACGGGTTTGGCATTGATCCTGTGTTGAGACAGTGTGTCGCCACATTGGGGTCAAGTCCTGGCATATCCTCATAGTTCCAGGCGAAAACATCGATATATTCCCTGACGAGAGCAATCAACTCCTATTTTTTTCTCTAGGGGAAGACTGTTACTAATGAATATGGGCTTAGGGTGTGTTTCATCACCCATATTGACCTGGACCACTTCATCATTGGTGGGGGGGTCTCTTTGCTCGAACCAGTCCCCATACTACATATTGAGGTGATGGACCCATGGGTCTTCCCATGTTGGTATCTCCTCATCGTCCTCCATCGTGGCTAGGTCGGCTGTAGTCATATTCGACATCAGACCCTTGACTGATGCTAACGTCAGAATCCCATGAAGAGGAATCAGATGAGTGTCCATCTCCTGAATCGGATAATCAATTATCAATCAACCTGCAGCACTCATCTTCTAAAGAAGATACATATCCCAATTCTCTCGTAAATTCATAGTAATTATCGGGTTTTCCTTTTAGAATGTGTGCAGCTTTGGGTGGGACCTGAGGACCTCGTCCAAAATAAAGACCCTCTCCTTGCACAAAGTCGTACCCCCATTTTTCATGAGGTTCTGCGCCTCTGGACTGTATCTGAAGAGATGAAGGCCAGACTTGTTGGAATCACATCTCCTTTACCATAGACCAAGTCTTTTTCGTCACTTATTCTACCTGGGATGATGAGCGTTGCCCCGAAAGAGTCCTGCAACTGCTTCTGCATTAGACAAGAGGACTGAGTCGGTAAGTGCAACTCAGTGTCATCGATAATTATGTCATCACATCAGCAAGAGATAATGAGTACGCTAAATCATTATTTATTGTATTGTCGGCAAGTTGCCAATTACAACTATCATCCGACGATTCTTCATCGTCAACATTGACCACAAATGGTACAATGTCATTTATAACAAAATCACGATCATAATCAAGCCCAGCTTCGGTATCAGCTTCCTCGCCGCTGTTCGTGCCTTGGGCCGATGATTCAGTATCGGACTCGTTACCATAAAGGAGTGAGTCAGTAAAGTAGTTCTCCAACCCCTTAAATGGTTGCTTATCCACGACCACCATCTTGACTTCATTATTTGTGTCTACATATTTTAGACACTGATGAAGAGTGGAAGTGACTATACCATTATTATGAATCCATGGCCGACCCAATAATAAGTTATAAGAAATCTCTGCATCGATCACATAGCAAGTGACTTCAGACTTCAGATCTCCCATCTGGCACTTAATCTAAACTTTACCTAGTGGCCGAGACCCACTGGTATTAAATCCATAAATTACTGTGCCTGTAGATGCCAGCTTGGATCCGGTTAACTTCACTAGAGCTAATGTACCAGGTAAAGTATAGGGGTCTGTCGTGCTTCGAGTTCTTTGTCTGCATGTCTTCCTTGGTAAAGGTTATGCAAGGGAGGTGCTTGGTTGTGAGGTTACACTGTTGGGTTGAAGACTCTGGCTCTTCGGGACTTAGCTTGATCTGGGTGAGGAACACCTCAGAGTCAGCTAGGGCTTCCTGTAGGGCCTCTCTAGTCTCTTTTGACAACTGTAGCAGCTCATAAAGGGTTATCCTCACTGGGATGTTAGCCAATTGGGCCATAACATCGAAGCGCTACGGGGAGTTCGAGCTTCTCGGTTTGTCTCTACCAATCGGACGATTGAATCGAGACTGCTTCAGGGCTTGAACCTCTTAATGCTTGGCCATATCCTATTTAGCAATCACCTACTGCTGTGCTTTTTCAGTGCGCGTTGAGGGAGTTATTGCCACTCCTAACTCTGTCAGCATTTTAGCATTTGGGTCAGGAGTTTCAGGATACTTGTACTTGTACTCGTGTCTGCTCCTAGTGGCGAAGACTTTAGGTCCCCCTTCGAAAAGCTAGAATGTCGGCATTTGTTCGTCATCCTTCTCCAAGAGTGCTGAAGTGGCATGACATAGCCCTCTGACTTTTTCGTAGACGAAGAGACCGCCCACAGATCATCTTCAAGTAGGTCAGGATGGACCTAAAGAATCTCGTCATTTGTGGTGGTATGTAGCACGAGCCCCTTTTTGCGTTGCCCATGAGGATCATCATTCACTATCTTCATCCCCACTTTAATGACAGGTTCTGATTGAAACCAAGTTAGAGGCACTGATTCGAAGCTGAAGGATATTGCATTCACCCCTACCTTCTTTTCTTTGGACTGCTTTGGGGTAATGACCCCTACATCGATCAAGGCTTGGATTTTATCCTTGAGATGGTAGCACGACTTTGTTGGGTGGTGCAACGGTTTGTGAAAAGCATAGTACTTCAGATCTGTGACCTATTAGCCTCCTCCTGATTCATGATCAGTGGCAGCTAGATCTTATTGTTCTCCAGGAGGTATTTAAAGATACCGGGGACCTCATCTTCCTCGAAGGAGTAGACTTTGGGGAACCTCGTAGCGGATGGCTTCTGTTGTTGAGGACTTTTCTGCCATTGGGGATACGATTGCTGCGGTGCTCGCTATTGCGGCTGTTGCTGTAGCTACAACTAGAATATTTAGTTCACAACCACTCCTTTTGCCTGCTCTTTCCCTCTACCCCGTGGCACGAAATTCTGCTTGGGAGCATCTGCCACTTGCTGGCCTCTTTCTGCCTTTTTCCTCTTACGAAAATGCTCGACTTGCCCCCCGTGAACTTTCAAGCCTTTCCATGTCTTGGACGGCGCCGATCCCATTACTTCCAATACATCCAACGAGAGGTTGTTGTGGCAGGTCTGGAGAATGAACTCCTTAGTTATCAGGTCCTAACAATTCATTGCCTTGTTTAGGAACTATTTGACAAAGTTGTCCGCAGTCTATCCGTCCTTCTATTTTTCATCCAACAACATCCGATTGGATATCTCAGTGTCGTCATCAAAGAAATTGGTGAGGAACATGGTCTCCATGCCGTCCCAGCTGTTAACGCTCCCTGGTTTGAGACGGCGGTACCAATCGAAGGTAGCCCCTCGAAGGGTGCCAACGAATGGTCGAACCATCAAGAGCTCATTGTCGGAGATAACTCCCAGGTGGGATTTGAAGTATATCAAATGCTGAGTAGGTGAACCTTTCCCGTCAAATAGCGTGAAGTTTATTAGATTGAACTTCGCCGAATACGGGATTGATTCCCACTCCCTTGGGTACGGACATGGTATACCCATCTTCTTTACCTCTTGAGTGGAAATCAAAGTATTGATGTAGGTGTTAAAAATTGCCTATAAGACCCTGAATCCGATTCATGACAAGGAGTTGGCATGTGGCGAGCCATCTGACAATTCAACGACGATCCAACGGCAAACATTTGATGACACCAACACATGAAGTGTGTCGACGAAACGCATAAAGCCAGTCGACAAGACGCGAACTCAATGATGAAGCCACGGTGAAAATCAAAGCCTAGACACCGGGAGAATAAAAGCCACAGTGCCGCGGAAAGTGAAGCCTAAGCGCTAAGGGAATCAAGGTCACGGCGACAAGGAAGTCAACAAGACGACACCAACTGGATTTGAACGTCGACGGAACTGAACCGATCAGACTCTAGAATCGACGAAACAAATAGCCAGACTTGGGATTTGACGTGACCGAATAAATCAGGCTCGAAAAAGATGCCGAAATGAAGCTTTGAGGGTGGCTTGGGGCCAAGACTGCTCGGCCAAGGCCGAGGCAACTAGGCCTTGATCGAGGCAGCTCGGCCAAGGCTGAGGAGACTCAGCCTTGACTGAGGTAGCTCGTCCAAGGCCAAAATGGTTCAGCCTTGGCTGAGGTGACTCAACCACAGCCGAGCCACAAACCCCCCTCTTTTGCCTATAAATAGAGAGGGGGTCTCATTTGCAGAGGCTGGGAATTTTGGGCTAGAAAATTTCTTCAGAGGCTACACTTTTTGCGTGCGGATTTGAGAGATCTTCCCTATGCAGATATGAAGGCTTAGGAAATCCCACGCACCAAGCAAAGGAGTTTGAGGAGATCTAGATCTAATCTACGACACTTCCCTCCGGATCAAAACTTAGTTTTTTGATCCTGAGAAGAGTAATGATTTCGCTTGGTCGATCTCGTTCACTTAAGGTGATCTATTTCCTTCGTGAATAGTCCCCTCAACCCCATAGATCTGACCTAGATCTGATCACGCGGTGGTCCACGGATAGCGTATCCCCGGCACAGGCAAAGATCCCATGCAAGCAGGACTTCAAAAAATGGGATCCTGCATTTGTTCAGGAGAAAGTTGTAGTCCTTATTTTTTTCGTTGTAAGTCTTATAAAAAGACGCCTTCTTTTGTTTGAATTCATTGTAATCACATCGAGCTGTAATGGATTCATCTGCAATGAAAATCGACCGAACTTTCCCGGTGAACAAGCTAGCGATCACAGTGGGAGCCAACGGTCTCAATGAAGAGATCGTCGTGCCGCAGCCACGGATCCAGATCTTGGTTGACGAGGAGGTTGTATAAGAGTTCGACCAACAGAAGTACGAGGAGTTCTTTTCGTCCTTGTCCAGATCCTCCTCTCCCCACAAGTCCTAGATGATCTCCGCTGCAAGGAAGATCTATTGGGCCTCAGATTTAGAGTCCTACAGAAAAGATTCTAGCCCCGTTACTGTAAAGGTTGCAGGTAACAGCGTTTCCCCTCGGCGCTTGCAGACTTCGTCCCCTCAGTGCTTGCAGACTTCATCCCCTCGCTACAGGGGATGACCGCTGAAGGTGCGCCTACACTCTCAAAGAGAGCCTGGCAAAGACGGTGCCAAAGCATGGCTCGCTGATTCGCCAAGGCCTTACAGTCAACAGATGGGATCCGCTATGAGGCAGATCTAAGATCCAGAACAAATCAGAGGCTTCAGCCTCAGATGGTTGAGATCCCCTCTAAGCCGTCGACGAATGAATGGGTCTGAGTCAAGCAAAACTGTTCAACACTTGAGGAGCGCATCCAAAAGCGCCGCGCACTCCTTGCTCATGCACGGGCTCTAGTTCAAGAGGCTCGAAAATTGAAGAAGGAAGAGGTGGCCACGAAGCCACTGAAAATGTGCCAAGTCTGAAGGCCAAAGTTCGGCACCCCAACTCAGATCACCCCGACGCCGAGGCCGCCGCTGACGTCCACATCCAAACCTCCGACTAAGCTTGTTCCTGCTTCGGCTGATCCCACAGGCGCATCCTAGAGCAAGCCAATACTCATGGAGTGCCTTGGCCTGTTGCACAACGACTGAGGTAAGACTCCAGTCAAGGGATGCTTGGGCCCATTGAAGAGGCCCCGGACTACCCACGGTGCCAGGGGTCATGTCCACAACAAGGAGACCCCCACAGCTCTTCACACTAGACTTTGAATCGAGGTTCAAGAGTCCGCTGAGACTTCACGCCCACATAGGTGAATGTCGAGATGAGGTACCGTTGGAAGCATTGATAAATCAGTCCATCCTAAAAAAGAGATGTTTTCATCTGACGACGACGACGTTATACTTGAGAAGTCGTGCCAACACACGATGGGTTGCTCTGGCATGCAGGCCGATGAGTTGTACTATCATGCTGGGGGTACGAGTAAATCCCGAAAAAGGAGTTCCCTAGAGACGCCTGCACATTGCTTGTGTTCAAAACTAATTAGGGTGGTGTTGTCAGAGTATAACTACACCAAGGCAGCTCCGGAGAGGATGTTGGTCTTCGATAGACTTGATACCGAAATGCTGAAGCCCAGGTTAAGACACTTTCACAGAAGAAGATCGATGTCTCATGGCGATGAATTGCTAAGAGTCACCATCAATATGACTGGCAGAGGGACGTTGTCACGTGCCCTTCCTGGTGCATCTCAACGAATAACTCGGTTGCAGACCAGAACTATTCGACGATCTAATTATGACAAGGTGCAGAGGAGGTTACCCTCAGATGATGAAGTATCAGACGCTGGCTCCGCAATGGCTTCCGATAACACGGTTTCTAGTGAGGGACAACCCCGAGCGGCGCTCATGATCAGTGCTGAATAGGTGGCCAAAATGCTTGAAGAGGCTATGGTCAAGCAGAAGGAGAACTTCAAGTTCGAAATGGAGATGGCTATGCAGCAGATGAGAGAAATGCATGACCAGCAAATCCAAGCGCTGATGAACTGCCAGGTGAATCAAGTCATCACGTCAACCTGGTAGGCAGCGACAAAGATACAGATGAAGACCGTGATACTGGTAATCCCCTAGAGGAACGGAATGCTGGGGGTGGCCTTGAGAACGCCAGTGGCAATGTCATCGTTCTTGAAAATGAGAAGATAAGGGACCTCGAGAGTAAGATCAACACTTTGATCTCCGCTCAAGAGGTGAAGAAGATGGGTATACCATTTCCACACCCAAAGGAGTGGGAATCAACCCCATATACAGCAAAGTTCAATCTAACAAACTTCACGCCGTTCGACGGGAAGGGTTCGCCTACTCAGCATTTGATATACTTCAAGTCCCACCTAGGAGTTATTACTGGTAACGAGCCCTTGATGGTTCTGTCATTCGTTGGCACCCTTCGGGGAGCTGCCTTCGATTGGTACCACCGTCTCAAACCAGGGAGCGTTAACAGCTGGGTTGACATGGAAATCATGTTCCTTGCTAATTTCTTCGACGACAACATCATGATATCCATTAGGACATTGTTAGATGAAAAGCAGAAGGACAGAGAGACAGTGGATAACTTCGTCAAGCGGTTCTAGAACAAGGCGATGAATTGTCGGGACCCAATAATTGAGGAGTTCATTCTCCAGAACTGCTACAACAACCTTTCGTTGGATATTTTGGAAGTAATGGGAACGGTGCCATCTAAGACTTGGAAGGATTTGAAGGTGCGTGGGGAGCAAGCCGACCAATTTCTTAAGAGGAAAAGGCAGAAAGAGGCCAACAAGCGATAGAGGCTCCCAAATAAAACTTTGTCCCACGCAGCAAGGGGAAAGAGCAGGTGAGAATAGCGGCCGCAAACCAAACGTTCCAGCTACAATCACAGTAACAACCGCAATAGCGAGTGCGCAGCAATCGCAGCCCCAATGGAAACAGGGGCCGTAGCAACATAAGCCTCTGAGTCAAGGTTCCCCAAAGTTTACTCCTTCAAGGAGGACGAGGTTCGCAGGATCTTCAAATACCTCCTGGAGAACAATAAGATCTAGCTGCCACCAATCGTGAATTGGGAGGAGGCCAAGAAGGTTTCAGATCCAAAGTACTGTGCATTCCACTGAGTGGTGCACCACCCGACGAAGTCATGCTACCATCTCAAGAATAAAATCCAAGCCTTGATTGATGTAGGGGTTATTACCCCAAAGCTAGCCAAAGAGAAGAAAGTGGGGGCGAACGTAGTATTCATCAAATTCGGATCGGTACCACTAACATGGTTTCAGCCAAAGCACGTCGTTAAAGTGGGGTTGAAGACAATAAATGATGATCTTCATGGGCAACGCGAAAAGAGGCTTGTTCCACACACCACCTCAAATGGCGAGATTCTTTGGGTCCACGCTAACCTGCTCGAAGATGATTAGTGGGCAGCCTCTTCATCTGGGAAGAAGTCAAAGGGTAAGGGGAAACTATGCCATGCCACGTTAGCAATCTTAGAGATGGAAGATGAACGAATGGTGACATTCCAGCTTTCCGAAGAAGAACCTGAAGTCTTTGTCACCAGGAGTGGACATGAGTACAAGTACAAGTATCCCGAAGCTTCTGACCCAAATGCTAAGACATTGGCGGAACTAGGAGTGGTGATAACTCCTCCTACACGTGCTGAAAAATCACAACAGCAAGTGACTGCCAAGGAGGACACGACCAAATCGAAAGAGAAGCAACCTCAGGAGGTTCAACTCCCGAAGCAGTCTCGATTCAATCGCCCAATTAGAAGAGACAAACCGGGACTCGAACTCCCCGTATTGCTTCGATGTCATGGCTCAATTGACTAACATCCTAGTGAGGATAACACTTTATGCGCTGCTACGGTTGTCGAAAGAGACAAAAGAGGCCCTTTAGGAAGCCCTGGCTGACTCTGAGGTCTTCCTCACTCAGATCAAGCCAAGTCCCGAAGAGCTAGAGTCTTCTATCCAATAGTGCAACCTCACTACCAAGCACTTCCCTGCATCACCTTTACCAAGGAAGATATGCAGACGAAGAACTCGAGGCATGACATGCCCCTATACTTTACCGGGTACATTGGCTTTAGTGAAGTCAACTGGATCCAAGTCGATCTGGGTTTCACTATGAGCATCATGCCCTTGCGCTTCATGCATAGCCTCAGGATTCTCGCTAGTAAGCTAGCATCAATAGGCACTATGATCTACGGATTTAATACCAGCGGATCTCGACTGCTTGGTAAAATCTAGATAAAGTGTTGAAGTTCGAGGTCACATGCTATGTGATTGATGCTGAGACTTCCTATAACTTATTATTGGGTTAGCCATGGATCCATAATAATGTTATAGTTCCCTCCACTCTTCATCAGTGTCCGAAATATGCTAACACAAATAATGAAGTCAAGACGGTGGTTGCGGATAAGCAACCGTTTAAGGGGTTAGGGAACTACTTTACTAACTCCCTCCTTTGTGGTAACGAGTCCAATACTGAACCATTGATCCAAGGAACGGACAGTGGCGAGGAAGCTGATACCGAAGCTAGGCTTGATTACGATGGTGGTTTTGTCATAAACGACATTATAACCTTTGTAGTCAATCTTGACAATGAAGAATCGTCAGATGATAGTTGTAATTGGCAACTTGTTGACAAATGAATAAATGATGATTTAGAGTACTCGTTGTCTCTTGCTGACGTCATGACAGGATTATACGATGACCCTGAGTTGCACTTACCGACTCGGTCATCTTGTGTAACATAGAAGTAGTTTCGAGACTCTTTCGGGACAACACTCATCATCCCGGGTAGAACAAGTGATGAAAAAGACTTGGTCTATGGTAAAGGAGATGCAATTCTAGTAACAGACCACTTTTCTAGAGAGGCTGTTAATGATGATAAGCCTAGTCCTTATCTATTCAAATACAGTCCAGAAGCATAGAACCTCATGAAAAAATGGGGGTATGACTTTGCGCAAGGAGAGGGTCTTTGTTTCGGACGAGGTCCTCAAATCTCCCCCAAAGCTGCACATGTCTCAAGAGGGAAACCTGATAATTACTATACATTCATGAGAAGGTTAGGATATGTGTCCTCCTCAGAAGACAAATACTCTTGGTTAATTCATAACTAATTACCCGATGCGGGAGATGAATATTCATCTGACTCCTCGGCCTAAGATTCTGACGTCAGCCTTAGTGAGGTCTTCAAGGGTCTGATATCAAATATGACTACTACCGACCCACCACGATGGAGGATAATGAGGAGATGCCAACATGGGAAGACTTGTGGATCCATCACCTCAATATGCAGTATGGGAACCGGTTCGAGCATAGAGAACCCCCCACCAAGGACGAAGTAATCTAGGTCAATATGGATGATGAAACACACCCTAAGACCATATTCATTAGCAATAGTCTCCCTCCCAGAGGAGAAAGAAGAGTTGATTGCTCTCATTAGGGAGTATATCGACATTTTCGCTTGGAGCTAAGAAGACATGCCTGAACTCGACCCTAATGTCACAACACATCGTCTCAACATCAAAGTGGATGTCAAAGCCGTCAAGCAACAGCAAAGACAGCTTCGTCCGCAGATTATGGAGGCAATCATTGCGGAAGTAGAGAAGCTTATAGAGTCAGATTTTATCAAGGAAATACAACATCCAGAGTGGGTGGCAAACATTGTCCCGGTCCTGAAGAAGAATGGGATGATTAGAATCTGCGTTGATTACAGAGACCTAAACGCTGCATGCCTAAAAGATGACTTTCCTCTTCCAATCACCGATGTAATCGTTGACAATACGTGCGGGTTCAAGAGAATGTCATTCATGGACGATTTCTCAGGTTACAATCAAATCAAGATGCACCCGGATGACGCAAAACACACGGCGTTCAGAACTCTCCTTGGGATCTTCTGTTACATAGTCATGCCATTCAGCCTGAAGAATGCAGGTGCCACTTACCAGCGAGCGATGACAAGGATTTTCCAAGAACATCTCTGGAAAATGGTTGAGTGCTACGTTGATGACTTGGTCGTGAAGAGCAGTAACAAAAATGACCACATCAAAGACCTGATGATGATGTTTGACCTCATGCGAGCTCATCAGTTAAAGATGAACCCTGCTAAGTCTTTCCTTAGAATGTCCAGCAGCAAATTCCTCGGGTTCGTCGTCACCAATAAGGGTATTCATGTTGACCCGGATAAAGTAAGAACTGCAACCATCAAAGAATCTGAGAGAACTCAGAGAGTTACAAGGGCTAGCTTATATCCGGCAATTCATATCGAACCTCTTCGGAAAATGCCAGCCATTCTCCAAGCTGAATAAGAAAGGGGTATCATTTGTCTGGGACGACACCTGTCAAAAGGTGTTCGAGTATATCAAAGCATATCTAGCAAATCCTCCTGTTCTCGTTACACTGAACTCTAGTAAACTGTTCTTGATTTACACCAAGGTGATGAACCACTCGTTGAGCGCTTTACTCGTGCAAGACGATGACAACGGTCATGAGTAGGCGGTGTATTACCTGAGCAGGACTTTAGTGGGTCCTGAATCCCACTATCCGATGATTTAGAAGCAGTGCCTTGCGTTGGTGTTTACGATCTAGAAGATGCAGCACTACCTAGTTGGACAGACGATTTATGATATCTCCAGCGTAAATCCAGTTTGGATATTTATGATGCAACCAGCCTCCATGAGTTGGCGTTTAGCAAAATGAGCCTTGCTTTTGTCTCAATATGACCTGCACTTTAAGCAACAGAAGTCAGTCAAGGGTCAGGTGATTTGCGATCTCTTAGCAACTAATCCAACAGCAGATGTAGCCAAATTATGTGATGACTTACCAGATGAAACCCACAAAGTCAACACTACGTCGCACTAACAAATATGGCGATTATACTTTGATGGAGCTTCTCGAGCAACCAATATAGCGAGCGCCCCCAGATGTTCTAAGATCTCTTTCGAAGTCGGAGTTGTCTTAGTTTCCCCGTGGAAGCATGTAATGCCTCGAGCCTACTTGCTAACTGAGCCATGCTCCAGTAATGTGGCCGAATACAACACGTTACTTATTGGACTCAGTTTCGCCAGAGAGCTGGGGGTGGAATATAACGAAGCATTTGGGGATTCCCAGCTCATAGTCAAATAGATTTGTGGGGACTATGAAGTCAGGAATTCGGACCTGATTCCATATACCTAGGCAGCCGTTAAGATGGCAGACTCGTTTGAAGAATTTTTCATTGAGTGTATTTCGCGTCTCCAGAACGCACATGTGGACGCATTAGCAGCGTTAGCTGTGTCGTTAGCGCAACCTCCTGAGACAGAACAGTTAGTCACTGTGAGAACTCATCAACTATTTGTTCTGATATATGATGAGGCGGAGGAACACAAGGGGGTGGTCATCAAAGAAGTGTACACAACCCAAGTTGAACTGGAGCCCCAGGATTGGCGTTTCCCCATAATCGACTATGTCCTATATGGTATTTGGCTAGAGGACACGAAAGGGAGAGAATCGATCCAACGAAGGGCACCGAGGTTCGTTTATGATGTAGAGACCTAGACGTTATATCGTCATGAGTATGACGGCTTGCTGCTCTGGTGTCTTTCGAACAAAGAAGTAGAAGAAGTCCTTAGGGAGGCTTATGCAGGAGGGTGTGGTGCACACCAACCCGGTCCAAAACTCTATGATCGTATCAGAAGAATGGAATATTTCTGGCCAACAATGATTAGAGACGCAATTGAGTATGCTCAAAAGTGCCACACATGTCAGATACACGCAAACTACATGCATCAACCTTTGGAGCATTTGCATCCTTCGGCTACATCTTGGCCATTCGAAACATTGGGTATGGACATTGTAGGTCCTATTTTTCCTCCATTCGTTAAAGGTGATCGTTTCGTCCTCGCGATCACTGATTATTTCTCCAAGTCGGCTGAAGCGATTCCGCTTAGAAAAGTGAAGATAAACAATGTCATCAGATTCATCAAGCACCACGTCATCTATCATCACGGAGTACCGAAACAGATCATACATGACAACGGTCCCCAATTCATTAGCAATGCCTTCATCAAGTTTTGCAGAAAATTTAAAATTTAAGATGTTTCGTCAACAGCTTACAACCCTACTGTAAACAGATTAGCTGAGGCGTTCAATAAGACAATCATCAAGATATTGTCAAAGCTCGTAAAAACCAACAAGTGAGATTGGGATGATAAACTTGGAGAAGCACTCTGGGTGTATCGCACCACCATACACATGCTGACCGGAGCTACCCCTTATTCTTTGGTGTACGGATGTGAAGCAGTTCTTCCGCTGGAAATCCAAATCCCGTCATTTCACATTGCCCTTGCGACTAAGATGACGATGGAGGAACAACATCAGAAACACCTCGAAGAACTCTGTTGGATGAAAAGCGCCTGGAAGCTCAACAACACAGAGTTTTACCAAGCCAGGACGTTGAAGGCTTTCAACAAGAAAGTCTGATAGAGAACCTTTAAGGAAGGAGAGCTAGCCTTCACTGCTCGACGACTAATAATCCTCAATTCTAAGCAGAAGGGCAAATTTAAGCCCAAATGGGAAGGACTATTCATAGTAGAGACAGTCTATTCAAATAGTGCGTATCGCCTAATCACTCTGGATGGCGACATTCAATTTAATGTTAATAAATGGGAAGTTCTTGAAGAAGGACTATCATTAGTGCATTCAGGATAACCCATTTGCTAGGAAGTTCATCGTGGGACGTCTCACCTAGTGCCCATTGAGGATAACCCTAAACTGACCTTCCACCACAAAATTCTCCACTGATCAAACTCATTGACAGTGGGTCCACAAAAAAATCTTTCTGATTCTCTACCACAAAAATCCCCCACTGATCAAACTCATTAACAGTGGGTCTACAGAAAAAATCTTTCTGGTCCAATCCACCAGCAAAATCCCCTCTTGATTCCTTCCACGAACGAGAGGTCCAATTAAAATTTCCTTCATACTGGAGATAGAATATAAAATTCTTCCTCCTCAAGTGTAAGATCCCCTTCATGATAAACGGAAGGGCTCTATCCTTTCCTCTTCGGTCACGCCTTCCTAAGGTTAAAGCTGAAATTAGAATTTCGTCTCAATAAATGAGAAAATCATTTCCAGATCAGGTAGCAAATCCTATAAAAGTGAAAGTTACCTAAATCTTCTGATTCTCGGAGTGGAGATCCCACTCTTAGTTTCACTCCTTTTCTAGGTCACGCCGACTTAAGGTATGCGCCGAAATTAGAGTTTTCAGATCAAGTTATGCCGACAGAAGGTTGCCTGAATCTTTCCAATTCTTAGAGTGGAGATCCCACTCTTCGTTTCATCCCTTTTCTAGGTCATGCTGACTGAAGGTATGCACCGTAATAAGAGTTTTCAGATCAAGTTATGTCGATTGAAGGTCGCCTGAATCTTTTTGATTCTCAGAGCAGAGAACCTGCTCTTAGTTTCACCTCTCAAGACTCTCGAAGTGGAGATCCCACTTTTACTTTCTTTAGCACTGAAGATAGGATATAAAATCCTTCCTCTCCAGCATCAGGAAATAGAATATAAAATTCTTCCTCTCCAAGAGCAAGAGATAGGATATAAAATCCTTCCTCTCTTATTTCAGGTTTATCTTCACCTAGAGATAGGATATAAAATCCTTCCTCTCCACCATCAGGAAATAGAACATAAAATTCTTTCTTTTTCATATCAATGTTTTCTAATTCTTTAATCCAAGATTCATTTTAGGGAATTTTATCCCGAATTCTAAGTAGAGATAAGCCAACGCCTAACACGCATTGGTGGTTTAGTCTTTTACCAATTGAAAAAGACACTAGAATTTAAGTCTGGAGAATTTTATCTCGAATTCTAAGAAGGGATAAGTCAACGCCTAACACGCGTTGCCAGTTTAGTATTTTTCTGATTGAAGAAGACACCCGAATCCATGTTGGGGGAATTTTATCCTGAAGCCTAAGAAGGGATAAGTCAACGCTTAACACGCGATGTCGGTTTAGTCTTTTTCTGATTGAAGAAGACACCTGAATCCATGTTAGGGGAATTTTATCCTGAATCCTAAGCATGGAAAAGTCAACACCTCACACGCGTTGCACGGTTTAGTCTTTTTTATGATTGAAGAAGACACCAAGATTCATCTTGGGGAATTCTATCCCGAATCCTAAGTAGGGATAAGTTAACGCCTAACACGCATTGCCGGTTTACTCTTTTGCCGATTGAAGAAGAAACCAGAATTTTAGTCTAGAGAAATTTATCCCGAAGCCTAAATAGGGATAAGTCTACACCTAACACGCGTTACTGGTTAATTCTTAACCGTAAAAGGAATAAACGCCTACTTATTCAAAAGTGTGGCGGGTCATTATTAATAATACCAAAATCCATGCCTTACACGTGTAGGGAATTTTATCCTGAATTCTAAGAAGGGATAAGTCAACGCCTAACACGCGTTGCCGATTTAGTATTTTTTCTGACTGAAGAAGACACCAGAGTTCGATTCTAGAGAATTTTATTCTGAAGCCTAAGAAAGGATAAGTCCATGCGTAACACGCGTTGCCAGTTAGTCTATCCCCGTGAAAAAGACAAAGTCTATATGTTCAACATTGTAGCACTAAGTCTAAAGGAGTTTTATTTTTTTAGCACAAGGTCACATGCGGAACGGGTTTATATAATCTGCACATTACCCCAATTCAAACGGTAATCAGTAAAGGCTCATCAAATCTGTTAATGGCTGGGGGTTAGCCAATAACCCTAAAGTCAACGCCTAACACGCGTTGCTAGTTAGTCTCTTGCCCGTAAAAGAATACGAAGCCTATGTATTCAACATCATAGCACTAACTCTAAAAGAGTTTCATTCTTTTAGCACAACGTCATGTGCAGAACGGGTTTATATAATCTGCACGCTAGCCTGATTCAAATGGTAATCGGTAAAGGTACATCAAATCTGTTAATGAATGGGGGTTGGCCAATAACCCTAAAAGTCAATGCCTAACACGCATTGCTGGTTAGTCACTTACCCATAAAAGAAAACAAAGCCTATGTATTAAACATCATAGCATCAAGTCTGAGAGAGTTTCATTCTTTTAGCTTAACATCACGTGCGGAATGGATTTAGAAAATCCGCGCGCTAGCCCAATTCAAACGGTAATCGGTAAATGCTTATCAAATCTGTTGATGGCTGAGGGTTTGCTAAAAATCCTATGAGTATTGTGGTTGATTATTTCAAACAAAACAAGAAATCATAATAAGCAATAAAAAGGAGGATAAAAATCCATTCAATCAAAGAAGAGTTGAGTCTTTCCAACAAAGAAATTACAAGCTATTCAAACATCAAGTCTATGACAAATGATTTGTTGTTCCAGCTGAGACAACTCGTTGTTGTAAACTTGTTGGAGTTCCTTCTGTAACTCAGTTCTGAAAGACTCCTCATTGACACTCAGTGTCTTCGCAGCTTCTTCCTTAGCTTCAAGTAGCTTTTACTCGGAGAGCTTCAGTTGATTGGATATGGCATTCTGGGCTTCCTCCTCATTGACTCTTGTCAGCTCGAGGATACTTAAGTGATCTTCCTTCATCTAAAGTTCCTCCCTAAGCTGTGCTATCTCGGCCTCAGTTGATGCAATACAGGAATGGATGTTGCTCAGGGATGTTGATTTTTTAGCAAGTACAGTCTTAACCTGAGCTACCCAGTCCCGCTGCATCTGAATCTCGAGTCCAGTGAAGGCATGAGCGTCATGCCATGCCTCCAGATGAGCTTCTGCTTGAGCAGCTATATATGAAGAAGCACCCGCTGCCTGAAGCTCCTGTAGTCTTTGAAGCTTGGCCTCTAGATGATCGAGGTCATCAGCAATGGCCTAGGCTAACTCTAGATAACTAGCTTCCCGTGTCAAGACCGTCCTATGGCTGAGCATCGGCCTGAATTGACGAAGAGAAAGCCCACCGCAGAGGAGCTTGTCGATCACCACGTTCATCAAAGTAAAGAATGAGCAGACCTCCAGGTAGATAATAAGCTGAGTTGGGTCATCATCTGATATCAGCACTCTTGCCAGGTCATGAAGTCTCAAGGTGAGCCTTACAAGAAAAAAGGGCAGGTTAGACACATCAAAATCTTCAATTAAAAGCCGGCGTAGACATCCTTAATTGGATAACTCATACCTGCTTCTGTCGGTATAGCTTCAGAGTTTAACGGGGCTATCGAGGGAGTACCTGTCATTGATGCTCCAACTACTAAAGTTGGTCTCACAGCATGTTTTTCAGGGGTGATAGTTGCCATGGTATCTGATTCTGGAGGAGCTACATAATGAGGATTTCCTACCAGCAGCAAATGAATTCCTGAGATTCATCAAATTATAGTTGTACTGATAAAAAATGGCTAGTCCTATGTGTAGGCGTTGAAAATCGCTGATTAACGCAAGAGATAATTCATACCTTTGGAGGAACAAGCCTCGGTATTCTCGGTAATTATTGACTCAGGTGGTATACCACCAGGAAGGTGATCATCTCGGGGCGAGCCATATATGAGGTCGCCCATGCGGGTGTTCACAAACAGACCAGGGCGGCATCAAAACGGCACCAAATCAGCCTGTTAATTGGCTCCTTCTCCCTCCCACACATCCGGAGGGGCCCTGGAGATTTATTTAGCGGAGTTATCACCCATTAAGGTTTATTTTTATTCCGGTTCAGTTTATTCGAGCCTCATGAATACTCCAACAGGGTACACGAGTCTAAAGTGTTTCCTATTTTGTCGAGAAGTTCCTGGAGGATATTTTTATAAATATTCTTAAGGATAACTAAATAACCGCCAATGAAGCATAAAAAACTATACTAAAGCCGGTCAACGCGTCGCCAATGGAGAATTCGGAGGAGTCTCGAAAAGTATGATGGTCGTACAACAACTCACTAACACGAGTCAAAGCAAACTCAGTTACCAACTTCAGTTCAAGATTTCGACAGCAGTCAGACAATAAATGCAGTACTGTGACACTTTCAGCCATCCTACAAAGCACTGGATAGTCTAGAAGGATTGGAGAGATCAAGGTCTGAAGCTATTTTTAGGTCTCGTTATACCTATGGAAGGTTGGGGCCTTTCATATCCAAAATATTTCAGCTTCTTCCATAAAACAACGAGACTAAAACACTTTGGAGGGTGTATCTGTACACATAAAAATTACCTATAAGACCCCGAATCCAATTTGTGACAAGGAGTTGGCATGTGGCGAGCCATCCGACAATTCAACGACGATCCAACGGAAAACAGTTGATGACACCAACACATGAAGTTGTTCTCCGTGAAAGTTGCTAAAATTTCCATTGATCAAAATTTGTTACAAACTGCAATCGCCTGAAACAAAATTCAAATAAAGATCACCTTTTTATAAGGCTTTACAATGAAAAAAATCAAATTAAAGATTACAACTTTTGACCCTAATCGAACAAACGCGGGATCCGTTTATCGAATCCTCGCTTGTGTGGGTATCTTTGCTTGTGACGGGGACTTATTTCATCTCGTAGGCCACCGCATAATTCCGATCCAAATGGAGATCTAGATGCTGGATTTGTGGATCCGGGGTGTTTATTTCACGAAGGAAATAAAACACCGACGGGGATCAATCTCACGAAGGAGATGATTGCAGGAGTGGGTGAGATCTACTAGGAGAAATCACACACTGACCCTGAGTCTAAGACGAAGCTTAACCTTGAGGGTAGATCCGCAAACCTGGCCTAGATAGTTGTAGATCCGAGCTCGAGTCTCTACCTCGCAACGTAGATCTGGCGTAGACTGAACTGCTTGCTTGCACGGGACGT
>JBAKGM010000200.1:28813008-28824868 GCA_037177215.1 Asparagus racemosus
GGCCCGGGCCCGGGCCCCGGCCCAAGGCCCAATTAGACACCACTAGCTAGAGGTTGGATTCGGATCTGAGTGGCTACATTCATAGGAAAATAGAGCAGATGGGAAGGAGAAGGATGACATGGCAGATATGTCTAAAGATGTGTGCACGGTCAACATGACAACAGAGGTAGTGGGAAGAGGCCGATTTTTCCAAACTCTAGTAGCCTTAACCTACCAATTTAGACGGTTTGAAGAACATAAAAATCCATATAAAATATATATTAAAATAATGGTTTAACATAGAAATAACTGTAGTTAAACTATTCTCACGACTTATTGTTTAAAATAAACTTAATATATGTGGGGCCTAATTTAGTAATACAAATATATGAGAGTATAGTATACATATAAATTTTGGAGGTATAATATGACAAAGCTCTTTTTTTTTGTAAACTTCGTTATTTAGATTATGAGAAATTACTTTTAGATCCAAAAACATGAAGCTAATTATAGGACAAATCAATAATGTACCTATTTTATCTAGATTGAAATATAAAGAAAATGACACTTGCAATCACCGTGTCCATAATTTGTTCCATGAAAATCTTGGGTTCAAAAAACGTGTCCCCAATTTTGGGTGCAACATCACGAAAAGCTAAATATACCGTTGGAAATTGATCAGAAATCCAACACCTTTCTTTTAGGATTCACTGTCAAAAACTATTAGCGGGTACAAAATAAATCTTAAAGAAAACTAGTATGCAATCACAAAGCAAGAAGATGAGATTTACGTAGTTCGATAATTTGCTTATGTCCAAGGGAGAAGGGGAAGAGATCCTTATTGATTTTAAAGAAAATTACAATTCTCACTTTTCTCTTGCAAATCCTCACGAGAGTACTCTCTCTTCTTCTTCTTTTTTTCCTCTCTCTTTCGCTTGATGCATCTACAACGAGCATCTCAAGGGTATTTATATATTTCTCTTTCTCCTATTTTGTGTTCATGTAAGATTCCTTCATTTGACCAATTCTAATCCTCATATGATTTTTTTCTCATGATGCATTTTACAAATCCTACTCTCCATAGAATTCCTTTCTCATGATGTTTTCTAGAATTATTCAAATCCTAATCTTCTTCCAATTAGAATTCAACTCCAATTGTACTTTATCTTTCCGGTCAAAGTCAAAATTTTAATTCTAATCAAATTAAGATTGTTTCAATGCAAGCCATATCACTACAACAAAAGTTGTAAATTATGATACATTTTTTATCTCAACACGACACATTTTTGTGTTGCATAAATAGAGCGCGGCACATACTAAAAGTGTGGTTAGAGCATGTGTGGAGAGCGTCTTTCTACACATGTATTAATGTGTCACAAAACTCACGACACGACATATATATGTCTTGAGAGGTAACACATACATGTGTCACAAAAAATTTGTGACAAATACGTGTCAAGAGTCGTAATTCATAGTTGTGTCTAAACCAAAAAAATATAAAGTATCATTATCATTCAACAGTACTCACCAAAGCACACTTAACTATTGAGTTTTTTAGCTTCTACACTATCATAAATGTTTAACCATCAACGTAATTAAAATATAAGATTTATTATTTAAACCCATTAATAGATCCTTTTATAATCCATGTTGGATTATTAGCTTTTTTTAATTATATTTAATTGTGCAACTAATGACACAAATATGTGTCGTAACTTGATACACTTTTTATTTGTGTCATTATTGTTTGATCTTTTGCAAATAAAATGACACTTTTATATGTGTCATAAAATAAGTGTGGACACATACTACTTTTGTTGTAATGTATACATATTATACTCTCCAGTATTCTAGTTGTAGTCTAAAATAAAATACATCAATATTTTTCTATTCATGTATTTATCTACTACTATTGTTTGCTGTATATATCGCAACTACCTCTACTATGAAATCTTATCCCCACGCCAGGGCACACTACTCACCCGCTTCTTCGTTTTGCGACTGGATACCTCCAACTTGTATTCACTAGCCAAAGGGCCCCACCTCCTCGTGATAGCCAGCCTTGTCCATCACGGCAGGGAGAATCTTTTCTAGTATTATTGGCGCCATGAATGATAAGAAAGCACTTATCATTATCATAATTATTATATTATTCATCATCTTGTGACAAAATGTTATGGTAGGTGGTGATGAAAACATGCTTTTAATTGCATTCTTTATTAGCCTACTTTCTTCAATTCCTATCCAGTCCCACGACTTTAGAGTTGATAAGTGTTTTGGTAGCTGTTGCTTAGCTCACCCTTTCTTTGATTTTTTTTTGGCAGACATTTTTTAATTTGTAGCTCTATCTACAATTAAGGTGATAGTCACGGAATAAATCAAGTAATTTTCATGAAGATTGACATAGGTTTAAATATTCAGCAGCAATTTCTTCAGGTCTGCCATTTATATTCTCGTCATGAATGAGGAAATAGATCTACGCTCAAGGGTCTCCTGATTTCTGTTACTCTTTATATCTGTTTATTTTACAAAATAAAGGATACGACTTCCATCTATTTGGTGGAGAAAGTAGGGAGATTGCAAGTGTAACTGCTGTCTATTGGGAAAGTATTTTTCTTTTTGTTTTTGGATAAATTCACAAACTGCAACCCACTATTTCGAGTTGTACATAAAACTATATCAAACTATTTTTTTAAAAAAAAGTGTAACAAACTTTAAAATTAGATAGAAACTTTTTATCTGTATTAGCAACAAACCTAAGAAAGCCTAAAATATTAGTATTTATAGGTTTCCAGCTAGATTTTATCTTATTGTGAAATTCCAAATAAGATAAAATGTCAATAATGTGCTAACTAACGCTAATGACAACTAATCATGATCGTTCAATATAAAACATTTATGATAATCTTCTCTAATAAAAATATTAGTTTAAAATAAATTCATGTAAAACTCCAAATAGTTTGCCATAGCTTTGCGATAATTCTGGAACTTCTAAGCGATTGACAATTTAGGCTTTGTAGTTGAATCAGAAAATCTGTTTACACCACTGTCTAAATTTCTCTTGCAGTTTGACCAACTTAGCAGCATCACGGGTAGTCGCGAAGTTTGAATTTTGTGTCTGTGAATCTAGAAACTCCAATTTAAACTAGCCACCACATTACAAATTGACTGTTCCCTAATAAAAGAGGACTGCAATTAATGGAAATTGCTCATCTCGCTTCTGCAAAAATTCCCAGGGGCGAATTCTAACTTGTCAACTGTTTTCCTCTCTCTTTAGCTTATTTGAATTAATCACTTAAACAATAATTAAATACTCGTAGCCAAACCACTACATTCTTGTTTTCATCTCCTCTGTTGTACCCTCCCGCTCAGCTATACGCCTGCGCGCATGCAAGTAGATCTTGGATTAGGAACTCTGACTCAAACCCGATAGTGTTCCTTCGTAAGTTTCCTGAAATCTAAAGATTAGTTCGTATGAAAGTGGATTAGGTTAGATATTAAAATAGAACGATTTGAGCCTGTAAATCTCACTATGCTTTTGCTGACCACAAGGGCAATTTCTCTTTGTGTTTTAATTTATCGGATCGTATTTGAGTGAATAATATTTTCCAAAAGATAAAAGACATAGGCTATATATTGTAATTACGAAAGGTCATGATCTGAAGGAACTTCTTTTGGTTCAATTCAACTCAATACGAAAGAATAGCATCTACATACCCTAAGCTGTCACCCTTACCTGCACTAAAAATTATTAGACATGATCTCAAATTTTAATCTCTTTAGTCTAGTTTAATTCGTTCTAAAAGTATGTATGATCTGACCCAATTGAATAACTTCTAGTTAGCATTGTACAATTGTCATTGAAGGACAGTGACTCCTAATTAACATTGTACTAGTATCTTTATACCTATTCACCTATAATATGTATTTGGATTTTGGGCATGACCGGAGGATATCCAGTATCAGTCCTGACTCAGCAGAAAAGATGGGATTTTGAAAGTTATTGGGGATTTACTACAAAATGCTGAAAGTTAGTGCAATTTACCCTTTTGGTTAATTTTGAAATATCGTGATCAGTGAATATATACTTGATGATTCGATGCAGTCAAACTCTTAGAATTTTTGCTCATGCATTTTGTTAAGAACATTTAATTACACACTGTCACTTGTATATTTAACTCTAAATACCAAGATAGGCTCATATAACCATTTCTATACCATGCTCTGCACCTTTATATATAATAACATGAACCTGAAATCCTATTTTTCCAACAAAAGAGAGAGAGAGAGAGAGAGAGAGAGAGAGAGAGAGAGAGAGAGAAAGAAAAGGTCAAATAAACCAAATTAACATATGCGAGCACAGGCATAACATTTGTACCTAAATTCCTACTTTTCTACAGAAAAAAGATAGAAAGAAAGAAAAAGAAACAAAGAAACTCGAGCCATAATACTCTAATATGTCTAGGCGAGTCGATCATCTTTTTTATGAGCCCAATGCATGTTATGCAACATTAAGTTTTTCTTAGAATTTATTTAAATTTTCCTTCAGCTGCAACAAGCTTTTGAAGTTATAATGAAATCGAACATAATAGTTTCATACTCTAACACATTAATAACAGTTCTAAAATCACTTTAAGAACTCATAAGGATTTGATGTCAATCATATTATAATCAATCCGATCCTACTTCAATTTTCATAATGAACCAAAACTCCTCACTTCCATCACCAGTTCTTGGAATTGTATACACAGAGGCAATAGAAAAACAACATGATGCATCCACCAAAGTTTGAAACGCATACAAGTAGGACCCATTATCCCTAATTTTTCATAAGCCACCAAATTCACATTAATAATATGCTTAAGAAAAGCGACCCTTCATTCGATGCTATCACTGTTCCAAGCTTCTCCATTGATGTACTGTTGTGGGTTTGATAAATACGTCACGTTTGTCTCTCGTCCACATGTTGAACTGACTGCAGGCCATCGACGGCTAAGAAAAACAAGGAAGCTCGCTTTGAACCGTAATCTCAGTTCCTAGAAACTTCCATTCCTTTTACAAATTAGAAGCTCCCAATAAATTAAATGTTCTATTCGTTCAAATATCCCAAAACGCAACTTGTGTTGTACTCTCACCAACAGAAGACAGACGACGCGCCCTTACTTAGCGGTTAATTAACGTCTAACACCTGCTCTCGGTTGCACCTACCGCGCTCTGCATCATCAGTTACAAGCAGTAAAAAAATTCCAACACGTTAACAAGTAATTTTACTTTACTTCGATGCGGTGGTGGAGCCAATGTTTTGTCCCAGGAGTACTAGTTCTGTGGCATGTACTATCTGTGTGATTGGTTATTGGTTACGGATTATTAGGGGTCTAGGCCCAAAACTTAGGCCTATTTTAGGCCACGTGTCAGCGAGTGTATGCCACAGTCGCTAAATAGCAATTGTGGCTAACATTGCTCTTGTCGCAGTGTAACTTAGTATAGTTATATTTCAAATCTATATTAATATTTTATAATTTTAATCTTCTTAGTGTGTCTAATTAACTCTCATTTTGGTCGTGTCCTAAACAACAAATTCATGTAAAAATGAATAAAAAAACTTATAAAATTGGTAACTTAGTGGTGGTCTTGTGACACCTAAATAGCTCCGTTATGACTTAGATGGGACGTTAATCAAACTTTGAGGTGGAAGATTTGTCCACTTGGTGGAAAGGTGTGTAGACAAAGTGTACATCAGGTGATACATATGTTCAATTATTTCCTATAATGTCTTAGTTTAGCTACAGCTAGTTTCGATCATTCGGTCCTTTATATTTATCCTTGATGATCCTTGTAAAAATTATTATTATTATTATTATTATTAATTTGGTTAAGATCTTATTAATGAAAAAAATACGGTAGATATTTCCCAACCATTCCCTCAAAAAAGGAATTAGACGATATTCCCTTTCAAGTTAGAATACGCTGAACTTATCTAGGTTCATGGTGCAACTAATCAAGTTAATATAAGTGATTCTGTCTGTTGGGAAGGCCTATCGTGAATCAGGTGTGAAGGAAAGTGATTATTTCTTTTTTATTTTGAGATAAAATATCAGTTAGTCTTCAGTAGGTAACTAGCATTTTCTTTGGATTCTCTTCAATGTGAAAATGCTCTAGGGAATCGGCTTTCTCGATCATGAGCATATTATTTACTTCCGATCTCAATTTTCATGTAATATGAAACACAATCTTTCGCTAAATAACATTAATTATTATGATTTGGAAAAAGTAGCCTCTTCATTGGGTTTCAACAAAAAAAAAAATATCTAAATTGAGCTCAAAGTACTATTGATAGCATACCATAAGCAAATATTGTTAATCCAAATTTAAAGTTGAAATCTTTGAATAAAAAATAAAATTTTGGATGTGATGATCTGATTGGATTATACATGGGCCATCTAGAAACAAAATCTATAATAATCTTGATTCGTTTTTAAGCATGTGTCAAGATTAATCAATTTGGTGAAAATTCTGAAAAATTGATTATGATGACATACGTAAGGTTAAAACACGATTTATTTATTTTTTTCGACAATTTAATTATAGATAGTTGATGTATAGTATATCACAGCCAAGGGCATGGCTCTTAAATTTAAATGGTAGTATCCATATCTTTGATATTTATAGATAAAAGTCTAGGTCAACTTAAATCTCTAACCTATGCTTTTTCATGTGAAAATTACCTTATCTTTTTTTTTTCCAGTAATTCTCCTTATAATAATTAAATGCTCTCTTGCAAAGTAAAGCTCAAATTTATCAAAAAGCCATAGAAGAATCTAACGTGTGGTAACACAGCACACAAAAGTTATCGAGTCACCCGAATTTGATTCTTCTCTCTTTTCTAACTTCTCTTCTCGCGAACTATGCGGTTTCTACGCGGTTGCTGGCGTGATTGCAATAATAATGTCGACGTATTCAGGACCCGCAACCGTATAAAATTATTTCATATATCCTCTCTCCCCCCCTCTCTCTCTCTCTCTCATTAATATATGGCATCTCCAATCCCAACAAAATTAACTAAATTTCAGTTAGCAATAGCTAGCTCTCATTCTCATGGGCTTGTACAAAGAGAGTCGAATTCTGCGATGGGCCAAAACCCTCTTCTTTCTTCTCAACATGTTGGCTTCTCTGCTTCTTGTCTGTGCTCCTCCTCTGCTTGTTGTGATTCTAGATTTGCTTCTTCCGTCGGCGCTGCTCTCTGCGGCATCTAATCCCTCTTTCTCGGCGGTGGGCGTTTTGTCGCAGCTCAAGAGCTATCGATTTCAATCGTCGCTTCTTGATGTGCCTCTTGTCTCGGTTGCGAGGTCCCTGCTCATCCTATGTAAGAATTCAGAATCAGGAACCTTTTGTGCTTTGGGTTTGTTTCGTTAAACTCTTATTAATGAAACACTATGGTTTCACCCAGGGGGAAAAAAGGCTCTAATCGACTTGCTTAGAGTTTTTTGTTATCGTCATCGAAATTGATTGCGTTAATGGAATTTCTTTGTAAATGTTTTTCTCTTGTTTTGTATTCTCCATCTCTCTAGATTAAAGCGAACGGTTTAATAATACATGTAGATATAGATCATCTTGCTAATTAAACAGGCGTAAATGTTATCTCATACGTTTTCTCATTCATATTCTCACCAAATTTCATATTACGGCCTAAAGTCCTAATTTCTGATGCTAATATATAGGTCACCATTTCAGGTGTGTATTTGGCTTGTGAGGGGCGAGGGCCGTACCTAGGAATCACGACGGTTTGCAGTATCGGGTCCCTTGGGTTCGTATCGCTCAAGGCGACGACCATGTTTGGGACCGAGATAGTCAACGGTCGACGCCTGCTTGCGATCGGAAACAAGGACGGTGCTGCGATTGAAGCTTTGTTCTTGAGCTCCATGGCGCTGGCGATGGCTCATGTTCTGGTGGCTTATAGAACTAGTTGCCGGGAGAGGAAAAAGCTGCTCGTGTACAGGATTGACATTGAGGCGGTAAGAGATTGGGTCATTACTTATGAGTTTCAATTGTTTGAATTTGTTGATTATGATGCTTAATTAGGAGAATTTGAATAGAAAAAGCATTTATTAGTTAGTATCTAGTTAAAGTACTTTCAAATGAATAATTTGGAGCAATTATCTACCATTTCTCCTCAAAAAGAAAATCCTACGTTTCTGTTCAAACTTTAGATAATGCCAAAATCCATCTGTAAGTCTAAAGTTCCAGCGAAAACAGGCATTTTTTATTGGATACCTTACTCTGTTTCAAAATAAATAAATAAATAAATGATAAGGGAAATTTTGCAATTTCGGGTGTTGAGTTTGACTGGTCGTTGTGAGACTTCTAGAATAGCATGCCGGCTCATTTTAAAGTAATCGGGCAAGTCTTTTATTGTGTGGTCATGTTCTTCGGCAACAAGAAAGTTCAAATAATACAAAATTTTGGTGAGAGTTCACTTACAGATACCCAGCTTGGCCCCATTTGATTGAACTTTGATCTCTGTGATTTCTTCGGTTGTTTTGATGAACATACACTTATTTTTTCTAATAGATTTCTAACTACAGAATGAGAGATGCAGCATTGGGTTTATTAATTGAAGATATTAATATAGTTTTCTTGTAACCTTCTGCCCCAAGGAATATCTCTCTACCGACTCTCTTCATTAGTTGCCTCTTAATTTTGGTCATCCTTGATTAAAATGAGTTAGGTTAGTCAACGAATATAAAGAAGTCTCATGTTGGGTATGGAATTAAAATAGTGGCTTCCTCACCTAATATGGTTATTTAATTACTGTAGAATATATCTACGATTCTATTTATTATGTTATGTACTCATTAATTTAGGTAAATGCTTCAATATGCTCGTTCTATAACCATTGTAAGTTGCTGAATAACGAACTTCTCACGTAATAATTTGTTACATATAAGCGAGTTCCACTATTTATCTTCAATATATGATTGTGAACCAATCTAGCAACTCCATATTAAGATATCTTATCAACACGTATTATATTAAGGGTAAATTAAATTAATTAAACCCCAAAGAACATTCAGCATTTTGTAGTAAAACCCAGTAACTTTGAAAATGACACTAAACCCCAATTACTATTGGTATTGCAAAAATCTCCCAATAAGTTTTTGTATTTTGCAAATAACTCCCATGACAGCGTCAGTCCACATTTTGCGTTGGCGATGCATTTATATCCTAATTGGGGACTGACGATGTCATGGAGTTTGTTTGCAAAATGCAAAAATTGTTTGGGAGTTTTCTACAATTCCAATAAGAAATAAAAAGAGAAAATAAAACTCATATTGCAAGGGATCGGTCCTTGTATTATTGTATAGACCAAAGAAAAATCTTCAAGTCTTCATTAATACAAAAGAAGAAGAAGAAATTTGAAGAGAAAAAATTTATTTTTATTTTTATTATAAAATTAAATTTTTACAATATTTAGAAGGTCTTTTCCTCGAGTAACCCCTCTATCTCCAAAAGAGAATTTACAAAATTTTTCACATCTCTAACCCTCACTCTCTACCCCATATATATAGATTACATAAACCAGTATGAGCCGTTGGATCAAACTTGGCCCCAAAGAAATACAATTTCAGCATTTGAGTTGTTTTTGTTGACTGGGTATCAATACCAGTGTCGACACTTGTATTGAAATTAGTATCGATACCAATATCAATATAGTATCATTACCACCATTGATAGTAGTATTGATACCATTATCAATACTACTATTGATACAAATATCGAGAGTAGTATCGATACTAGCATAGATACCCAACCCAATGTGTTTAGGCTCTTTTGAGTTGGGTTTCTCTTGGCTTTGTTGGGCTTCAATTGGAGATCTTTTGGGCTTTAGATAAAATATGAAATTCCCTGCGTCGTTAAACTTCTCGATCATCACATTTCATTACACTTTTATACCTTCATTATCTATTTTATTTGAATAAACATATCACCAATAACACATTTTTTCAGGAAATAAAGAATTAATGAATAAGAGCCCAAAAGAATCAAATTCTTATTTTTATTTTGTAAAATGAGTAACTGAATCTTGTAGGAATTCTAAAATTATATCAAACTAGTTTAATTTCTTTTATGATTTGTGGATTGCTCTCTTATGTTTAAAATGATAATGTTTAGGATAATCAACTAAAGAGCTAATTGGTAGAAGAAGATTTTGATAATGTATGATTATCTTGAGTGGTTTGATAGATTTTGCTTATATATCTAGAATTACTATATAGTTTGTTTATTCTTTGCATGAGTGAAATTTTACTTGGATAATGATTTGATAGATTATGTTTTCCTTTAGTAATTTGATAATCTATGCTTAGTAAATCTAAATTCAAATATGACAAAAAGAGAGTAGTTCATAAATTCTAAATGAAATTAACTAGTGGATTCAATTCTATATTTCTATCTTCTTTACTTGATTTCCTCCCTCTTTTACTTATTTTAATTTTTCTCTTTTTGATTGTTTTTTCTCTTCTTGATTTTGCTCTATTCTATTTTTTACTTCTCCTCTTTGTTTATTCTTTATTTTTTTTATTTGTTCACTCTCGTTCTCAAGTCTTGTTCTAGTTTTCTTTCATTTGTAAGTAATTACACGCTCTTTACATCTCTACACTTTCACTCTTCTTTGTCCACACATATTGCTAGGATCCAACTTAGAATTTTTCCTATACACCTTCCTTGGATCGATATTGTAACTATATTATAACTTGGTAGTTATCCTCTGGCAACTTTAGTGCATGTTTATATGCTCCTACCAAGTTTTTGGCACCGGTGTCGGGAAAGGTGTTTATAATTAGGATTTTTCTACTTTGGTTCTATGATTTGTGTGTTTAATTGTGAATGAACAAATTTGAAGAAGAAGATTGAGGATTGAAGATTGAAGATTAAAGATTTGCATAAAAAGGTGAGTTATCTTTCTAGTATTTTTAATTCCATCATTTAGTTAGTTTCTCAAAATTAGAGACAATTAGGAACTAATAAAAATTAAAAATTTTCTCTTATCAACCCTAATAAAATCCACTCTCCACTTGATCAACTAGTAACAAGATAGTAAATTTAAACAATAGCTCCCTTTCTCACATTTGTTTGATTGTTATCCCTAATTAAAAAATTAAAAGATTTTTTTCTACATTCTTTTGTAGTTGCTTTTCACTATTAGGGTTGCATTGCATATAGTTAGTAGGAATTTATCAAAGTGATTTGAGCATTTTGATTTGAGCACTCACTTAAAAATACTCTTAAGGACAATACCTTTTAATCAAGATGAGGTGAGGGATTTCATCACCCTTTCCTTAGCACGCAAATTACTAGTTTCTTATTTCTTAAACCCAAGCCTTCTAAAACTCAGTAGACGTTGGCCCCTAAAGACTCAAGCTCATTATGGAACGAGAAATTCTTAAGTGAACCAATTTCAATGTACTTGAATCTGTTGGTGTCTAAAATAAGATCTAGGGATTGCGTAAAGAAATACGGAAAGAAATAGGTACTTAATTAGTCCTTGACATCCCTCTAGTATTATTGTTACTTGGCAAACTAATCAAGTAAACTTCAATCTTTTTATTCAAGGAGTTTTTGGTTAGGAGCTGGTCTAGTTGAGTCTAGGCTTAACTCTAGAACTAGGGGTGATTATTTAAAAGTGGTTGCCCTTGATTTGTTTAGTTAGGTGTTTCTTTTATTCTTCCTCTTTTATCTCACATATCTTTTACGTCTTTTAGTTTTTCATGAAAAAAAAGAAAAAAAAACTTAACTAACCTTTGTTTTTCCTAGATCTTTTTCTCTAATCTTCTTTATATATATATATATATATATATATATATATATATATATATATATACAA
>JBAKGM010000200.1:28834694-28846291 GCA_037177215.1 Asparagus racemosus
AATATGAAACAAAAAGAATAAATGATAATATTTTTTGAACATTTTATATTATAACTAAATTTTTTGAGTAAAATTAGAAGGTTGTGGAAGGAATTTTCACGCAAAATTTTTAGTATTTTTGTATGCTTATGTGATTGCTTTTATTGGTATCTTTTTCGTAGGAAATCAGTTATGATATCCCAGTTAAGTATATTAATCTCAGTTTAGCATAAAAATCTATTACATCAATTTTTTTGTAATGTTTAAATAAAAAGTATAGCAAATCTAATAATCAAAATGAATCTGACTTATTTATAGTAATGAAATAAATAAAAAAAATAAATTATTTTGATATTTAACCACTTGCATTGCACGTGCATAAAAAACTAGTATATATATATGGGTATGAGGTGTCAGCTTATTTTGCTAAATGAGCCACTAAGAGATAGCCACCTCATACCCATTATTTCCTATGTGTGCGCGCGCGATTTATTTACAAGCTATTTTTTTTTTTTTGTATGTAAGAATATTCTGTTAGGATACAAAATTATATCATTCAACTCTCACCACAACTTTGAAGTTTTGGTGCAGTGACAGGATCCTTTGACATGGTAGCAGAGCAATCCACATTTGAGTCCTACTAGTCATGAGTTTTCATGCAGATTTTTTAAAAAAAATTGACTCCAAATAAGGCCTCCTGTTGGGGGCATATGTTAATATCTAATCTTAATATCTCTCAACTTTCACCATAACTTCATAGTTTTCATATAGTGGCAAGGTCATTTGTTTTTTACTTTAGATAATGGGTTATGAATTCTACTTAAACTAGATTAAAAAGATTAATAGTAATTCGTCCTTTTTTTATGTAAGACGTGGTTTTCTTGCTTCTGTATCATTTTTTCTTTCCCTTTTTATATCCATTGACTAATTTGCATAACTATTACTAACAAAGTTTAAATACTTTACAGATGAATACTTTGGGGGAACATAAACAAAAACCTGGGGAAATTTCAAAATCTTCCTTTTTGACTATAAGCAATTATCTAAGGGAAACCATGTAAAAGTTACTCCAATCCTCAACAAATGACAAAATCTGCTAGGTGATTAGCTGTAGCACATAACAGCCGCATATATAACCATGCGACCTAGCTGTCATTTTATTTAAAAAAATGAAAAAGAAGTGTTAACATCTGCTAATTCCTGATCAAACCCATGCATGAAAGCAATAATCAATATAGAACTAATAAAGTACATCAAGTAATAGTATTGCTTCAAAATGTGGTTCGCGTCCACAAGCAAGCATCAGGCCCCACTTGTCCTGGAACCATCATTCCCCATTTTACAAATACCAATCAAGAACAAAAACAATAATCAATAAAAAAACACAACACATAGTAGGTTTGTTGCCAATAGACCCCCTAAAGTATCACCCAGGGGTGAATAGACCTCTTGTGATTCTAGTTGGGTCTATCGAAAGTATCGTCCATTGGTGAATAGACCTCCTGTGATTCTATTTGGGTCTATCGAAAGTATCACTCAGTGGTGAATAGACCTCCTATAATTCTATTTGTGCTAATAGCCCTTTGTAGTATTTGTAGATGTGAGGATGGACATCTCAATCCATTTTTTGACTTTAAAAAAAGTAAGCAGTTGGGAGTTTTATCCTCACTGATAGAACTAACTAAGAGGGGTCTATGTTCCTCTATGAAAAAGATTTCCCTCTTTTAAAATTAAAAGACATTCATTCAGGGGTCTATCCACATTATTAGAACTAAGGGGTCTATTACAACTGGGTGGCATTGTAGAGGGTTTACCTACAATTAGAGGCTAAATTGCACTTAAATACCCTATAGATTCACCAACCTTGCACCAAGTGACCTCTATTTTAAAATCGAGCAAATAAATACCCCAAAATTGTTTAAAGATTGCAGATAAATGCCCAAAAGTAGAAAAAAATAATTCAGTTTCTCTACACATCCAAGAACATAACATAACATAGGGTAGTAAAGTGTAACTTTTAGAAACTTTAGGATATTTAAGTGAGACCATTTATAAATGGGGTAAAAAAGAGGACGCTAAAGTGCAATATTTTAAAACTTTGAGGGCATTTATATAGAATATGTAAATATTTTAGGCCATTTATTTGCTCAGTTTTAAAATAGTGATCACTTAAATAAATGCAAGATTGGTGAAAACATAAGACATTTTTAGTGCAAATTAGCCCAGCAATTAACCCTTTATAATAACCTTGGGAATAATCTTGGGTGAATATCGTAATTCCATCCAAAACACCGGAATAAAACCATATCCCCAAATCGAACCTAAGGAAACCCATAGGAAAATGTCGTCGAAGCGTACCCGCTTCCTCTTCTCCTGCGGATGCAAAGACTCCAAAGCCGTGTCGGTATCGGCTTCCTACTCCGAAACGTCCGAAAAATCGGCCGCCACGGTGAAAGATCCTCCCTCCGCCGCCGACACGCGCATCGCCACCACAACCACCGAAACATTCCCTTTGTCGTCGTTCTACGAAGACGAAGACGACGACGACGACGCAGCCTCCAGCTCCACCGCCAGCGTCTCCGACCTCCTCCGCCAGCTCAGCGAGCTCGAGAAGAACGTCATGGAGTGGGCCCCGCCAATCCACGAGGAGGAGGAGGAGGGGGAGGAGGGACAAGCCAACGGACCCCGGTGGCGGAGGCAGCAGGAGCACGTGCGGGGGCACGTGCACAGGAGGTGCAGGAGCGAGGGGAGGGTGGAGGAGAGCGTGGCGGTGGTGAAGGAGAGCGAGGACCCGCTGTCGGATTTTCGAAAATCGATGCTGCAGATGATCGTCGAGAAGGAGATCGTCGGAGGAGAGGAGCTCAGGGAGCTGCTCCGGCGGTTCCTTCAGCTGAATTCACCGAGATACCATGATTTGATACTGAGGGCGTTTGCTGAGATCTGGAACGAGGTTTTCTCGGGGTACGAGAATACCCCGGATTTGCTCCGGCGATCGAGATCTAGTTATTATTACCGGCCGCGGCGGTGAAGCTAGTGGTGAAGATTTGTTATTCATGTGATTTTTGTTTTTTTGTTTGTTTGTTTTTTTTCCCCCCATTGATTTATTGTTGCTTGCTGTTTATAAAAGCGTGCATGTAGGTGAGATTAATTTGGTAACAAAGTATAAACATGTTTCACTCAAGTCATAAATTCATCTTAAATGTAACAATCATAGTGACGATTATAAACTACATCATTTCTTTTTTTAAAGTTATAATTGCAAATGAAAGGGATCTTTTCACGTATACCCTCGTTTCATTGCTCTTTTGATTAGTATCCTCTAAATCATAACAATTGTTATGCTTATAATGCCATCACTTCAAATTATAATTATAGAATAAAACTTGAAATTTTCTTAAAATAATCACTTTTTCAAAATTAAATTACTATCCTTTTTTAAATCAAGGCGACTAACTAATATATATTGCTAGTATTAAAAATCTACTGATACAATATACGGGATGAAAAATGAAACATTATTAATTTAAAGTATTTTAGTAATATCAAGATTTATCATTGTCAGGTCTAATGAACACGTATAAAAATAATAGTAATAACTGTACTATAAAGTTCATATTACTTTTGTACTATCACCAACAAAGGAATGTGGTGCATGGTGGCTCACAATTTTTCTTGATAATTCTCAGGAAAGAACCCCACCCAGTTGTTAGTGATAGTACAAAAGTAGTATAAAACTTGTAGTATATTTATAATTTTCCTAAAAATAATTACAATTGTCTCAATATTTAATATGTTAACATAATATTTATTATTTTTAAAATTAACATCGAGTGTATAATTGAGAACTTAATTAAATAAGCACTACCGGTTATGATAATTTAGAGAGTTTTTTAAAACCAAAGGATAATTTTATTTTATGAAATATTTATAAAAGAATAGATGTCTGTGATCTTGGGATAGCTGAAGTTAGATTGTTCGTGCTCGGTGAAGACTTTTCTGGATAAAAGAAGTTTTCGTAATATAAAAAGGGTGTGGAAAAGTGATATTTGATTGAATTGGGTGGTTGAGGGTCGCGCGTATAGTTTGAGGTGGTGGTTGGGGAGGAAGAGAGGACAAATCGAATTAATGTGAAATGCAACGTGACGAGGAATTAGAACTAGGAAAAGGTTAAATCTCTTTATAATCAAATTTGGCTTCTATCACTTCCCAAACTTTGTTGATGTTTTGTCTATTGTTATAAATCTAAAACGGAGTTTTGGAAAACATGATACTCATATATCTAAGTTCAAGGTTTTAGCTAATGAAAAAAGCGCTCAACCTGTCAAGATATATTAGATTATAAAATTTTTAATCTCATCATAATTTTGAAATTTTGATGTGGTGAAAGAGTCCTCATGTCTTTTCTTTATTTTTTTTCTTATGTGTGTGTGTCGCATGCTATAATTTTAACACTATATCAATCTTACTAATTATCCCACTTTTGAGTGTGACTTGTAGGTCTCTCACACCCTACCTCCCTTCTCTAGTGGTGTCCAAACGAGTCGGCTCGGAAAATCGGGTCCGGGTCGAGCAAAACTGGGGTCTGGGCCCGGGCCTGGCCCCGACCTTGGGCCCAATTGGACAGCCCTACCCTTCTCCTCTACTGTTTATAATATATGTGAAATTTTTAGAACATAAAATTAATAATATATTTTCATAAGTTGAAAACATCTGGTTGAAATAATGCTCGGAAAGAAAAAAAATTTTATTATTTTTATTCATTAAGAGATGTTTTTAGTTCCATGAAATAGAAAATAAGTAAATAAGTACATTAAATGTATCACCACAAAACAATTTGCAGTCGATAATCTACTCCATTCAATAACAATTTGCAGTCGATAATCTACTCCATTAATTAAACAAATTTAAAAAGAATTAATGGGCTATTCTTTGTAAATAAATAAATAAAGAACTCACTGCACTTACACGGATTAGGTGGATGGGATTTCTTATTGTGGTTGTTTGAATATGGAACAAAATCAGGGCAATGATATCTAGCTAAAGATTTAGAGGTTTAATGCTGCTACACTACTCAAGTTGACTCATTTTATTCAATAATGTAGGTAGGCTATTTTGTTTTCCTTTATTTTAGTCTCACATCGCTTAGGATTTTTATAACTTCTCTCCTTGCTATTGTATTTATGCACTTCAATGCAATGAATAATATTGTCTCTTTTCTTTTCAAAAGCTTTATTCTTATCATGGTATCAAAGTCTTGATATTAACCCTAGGGAGATTCTTTTCTTCTTCCTCGATCTCGAGCCGCCGAGAGGGTTTCGCTGCAAATTCTATACTTCTCTTCGGCGGTCTCAACATCGGCTTTGACCTCTGGCCAACCCTAGATGCAAGCCCCACTTTCAACTTTATGCAATCTCAACTCTGCTCGATGCTCCACTGCCGGTAGCTAATAATCGCTAGTTTTGAAAAAGGGAGATCTAACCTTTAGCGTCGTTGCCATCCACCGAAGCAGCCACTATCGAACACCACTCCGACCACGCTCACCCATGGTAGCGACACCGCTGGCCCTCTTCACCAGAGCCCATGGCAGCAACAACACCGGATCCTCTTTAATTGCAGCACCCATGGCAGCAATGCCATCGGACCATCTCCATTTGCTGCACCCTTTGTAGCGATGTCGTCAGACACCTCTATTTGTAGCACCCTCTGCAACAACACTGCTGGACCATCTGCATATGCAATGCCTACAACGGCAACACCACCGAGCTAAACTACACCATGATCTCACTGCCTCAATCCAAGCCCTCATTGACAGCACCAAGATCTTGCCGCCTATAATTCTAGCAACCAGTGTGCTCTAATTCAACCAGCTCTCGCTAATTCATGCTAACAACTATCTACGCGAACTTGGCTCGTCTTATCCAAACTCTAGGTTCTCTACTCACCATGAGTTTGATGGGGGGCGTTAAATAATGTAATTAGACTATCTGATTTTCTTTTATCTTAGTCCCATATTGCTTAGGATTCTATAACTTCGCTCCTTATATTGTATTTAAGCACTTCAATACATTGAATAATATTGTCTATTTTCTTTTCTAAACCTCTATTCTCATCACAATCTACAGAATAGGGTCTGTCCGCACTTAACTCTTTATTTTATGGACAATAATCTACATTTGATACTGGATGATAGCTGAGCGAGGTAAAACAATAAAGTAGTCTTTGCCTACTGAATTAATGGAGTGTAAAAAAAAGAAATAATTCTTACATCAATTCATTTATCTCCAAGCCACTTTGTACTTTGTAGTATCCTAATTCAAAAATAAACATTCTTTTACGACATCATTAATGAATTTTATTGACAAGAATCTATATTTTGTATTGGGTAATAGTTGAGGGAGGTGAAATTATAAAGTAGTCCTTACCTACTGAATTAATGGTGTATCAAAAAAGAAAAAAAGAAAAAGAAAAAGAATGATTAAAAAAAGAACAATTGCTACCAGTATGACGCACGGGATTTAAATTAATATTCTTGTATGTATATTAAAATTTTGGAGAAAGAGAGAAGACAAAAATAAGACTTTTTGATAGGAGAGAATAAAATTAATAATTTATATTGAATTGAAAGGCAAATAATAGAGATTCCCAACATGTCGAGGATAGCAGATTAAGATGAGATGTTGAAAATAAAAATAATTAGTTATTAAGTTTTAGAGTTCTTAGAATTTGCTAAGTGGCAAAAATAAGCAATCAGATTTTTTTTCTTTATTAGTATAATATCGATTAATGAATTGAAGCGAGACTAATGTATACTTTCTCCTTAAGACTGAAGCAAAGGCTTAGGCGCATACTCTATTTACGGGATTACTTCCTTATATGCATGCATGTGACCATTTTTCATGATTGTTGGTGTTTGCCGCGAAAGTTATTTTGATTGTCATTGATTTGAACCCGTTACAAACTTCAGGCGTTTACAACGAAATTCAAATAAAGATCGCCTTTTTATAAGGCTTACAATGAAAATCGAAAAAGAAAGGTTACAACTTTACGCTTTTAGAACAAACGCGGGATCCGTTTATCGGATCCTCGCTTGCGTGGGTGTCTTTGCCTGTGCCGAGGACTTGTTTTGTCCGTGGACCACTACGTAATCTCGATCTGGGTACTAGATCTATAGATCTGAGGTGATTATTTCATGAAGGAAATAAAACACCAACGAGGATACACTCACGAAGGAGATGATCGCCGGAGCAGGTGAAATCTACAAGGAGAAGTCATGCGCTGGACCCTAAGATTAAGACGAAGCTTAATCTAGAGGGTGAAGATGTAGATCTGACCCAGATCGCTCCCTCTTCATGTGGATCTAAAATTGGACGAGTTCAACGCTTGCACAGGACATAGATCTGACTTTTCTCCTTCGCCCACGCTCAGATCTATGCAAATAGGCTCGTAGATCTCGCGTGAAGCTCCACAAAAATCCTAACTTTTTCTAACCCCCAGAACTGAACCCCCCTGGCCTATTTATAGGCAAATGAACAGGGGGGAAATACAGCCAAGGCACCAATGGTGCCTCGGCTCGGCCAAGATGGCCGAGGCACCTTTGGTGCCTCAGCCATGACCGAGGCACTAAATGGTGCCTCAGTCGGCCGGGGCACCAAATGGTGCCTCAGCTTGGCCCAGGCGCCCGTTTGGCCCTCTTTGCTCGTTCTGACATTTGTCTGTCCATCACACCATTCTGTTTGAGCTCGCTTTCGTCCGGTTGTGCCGAATTAGAGCTCGGTTGATCGTTCCGCTAATTCCGGAACCCGATCGGCGAAGTATCATTGCTTGAGTCCGGTTAATTCTGTCCCGTCTATGTTCAGGTCTGGTCGACTCGCCTCGTTGAATCTCGCTGACCTGAAGCTTCGTCATTGGATTTATTGCACGATATATCACTTCGTTGACTCATACGCCTTGCCGACTCTCTTCATACGTTCGTCGACTCACTTTATGCGTTTTGTGGTGCAGTTACGTCATCAGCGGTTCTTGGTCACATCGCTTGACGGGTCGTCAGTTGTGAACCCACCGTCACAAGTCTGGTTCAGGTACTGATAAGTGATTTTCAACGCCTACATCGCTGACTAAAGGTATGCGCCACGATTTTCAGATCAGGTTGTCCGCATGAAGGCCACCTGAGTCTTTTCGGTTCTCGGAGTGGAGATCCCACTCTTAGTTCTATCTTATTCCTAGGTAGCATCGACTGAAGGTGCACGCTAGAATTTTCAGACCAAGTTGTCCACCTGAAGGTCACCTTAGTCTTTTCGGTTCTCGGAGTAGTGATCCCACTCTTAGTTCCATCCTACTCCTAGGTAGTGCTGACTGAAGGTGTGCGCCAGGATTTTCAGATCAGGTTGTCCCCATGAAGGTCACCTGAGTCTTTTCGGTTCTCGGAGTGGAGATCCCACTCTTAGTTCCATCCCTTTCCTAGGTAGCGCCGACTGAAGGTAGGCACCGGGATTTTCAGATCAGGTTGTCTGACTGAAGGTCGCCTGAATCCTCTCGACTCTCAGGGCAGAGTTCCTGCTCTTGGTTTCGTTCATTCACCATAAGAGATAGAATATAAAATTCTTGCTCTCTCACCAATTTAATCTTATCAACAAAAACCCATTAATCCAAAAATCATCTTGGAGAATTTGATCCCGAATCCTAAGCAAAGATAGGTCGACACCTCACACCTGTCATCGGGTTAGTCTTCCCGTGAAAAAGACGAAATCTACGTATTCAATATCGTAGCACCAAGTCTAAAAGAGTTTCATTCTCTTAGCACAACGTTGCGTGCAGAACGGGTTCAAATAATCCGCATGCTAGCACGATTCAAATGGTAGCCAGTAAAGGCATCCCAAATCCGTTAAGGGCTGGGGGTTGGCTAATAACCCCAAAGTTGATGCCTAACACGCATCGCCAGTTTGGTCTTTTCTCCGATTGAAGAAGACACCAGAGTTCGATTCTGGAGAATTTTATCCTGAAGCCTAAGAAGGGATAAGTCAATGCCTCACACGCGTTGCCGGTCAATTCTTAACCGTAAGAAAAATAACTCTGACATATTCGAAAGTGTGGCTGGTCGTCATTAATGACACTAAAATCCACGCCTTACCCGCGTGGGGAATTTTATTCTGAATCCTAAGAAGGAATAAGTCAACGTCTCACACGCGTTGCCGGTTTTAGTCATTTTCCAATTAAAAAAGGGGGCACCAAGGTTCATCTTGGGGAATGTTATCCCGAATCCTAAGAAGGGATAAAGCCAGCGCCTCGCACGCATCGCCGGTTTAGTCTTTTTCCGATTGAAGAAGACACTAAGTTTTATCTTGGGGAAGTTTATCCTGAATCCTAAGAAGGGATAAAGCCTACGCCTAATACACGTTGCCGGTTAAGTTCTTAGCCACTTTTTAAAGAAGGAAAAAGAACAAAAGTCCGCATATTCAAAATTGCGGCAGGTTTTTAACAAACACCTTAATCCACACCTTACCCGTGTGGGGAATTTTATTCCGAAGCCTAAGTGAGGATAAAGCCAACACCTCACACACGTTGCCGGTTTAGTCTTTTTCTGACTAAAGAAGACACCAAGATTCATTTTGGGAAATTTTATCTCAAAGCTCTAAGGAGGGATAGAGCCAACGTCTCGCACGCGTTGCCGATTTAGTCTTTTACCGATAGAAGAAAGACACTTGAACACCAGTCTAGGGAATGTTATCCCGAAGCCTAAGAAGGGATTAAGCTGATGCCTTACACATGTTACCAGTGGGTTAGTCTTCCCGTGAAAAAGATGAAGTCTACGTATTCAATATCGTAGCATAAAGTTTAAGAGAGTTTCATTCTTTTAGCACAACGTTACATACAGAACGGGTTTAAATAATCCACATGCTAGCTCAATTCAAACGGTAGTCGGTAAATGCACATCAAATCTGTTAAGGGCTGGGGGTTGGCCAATAACCCCAAAGTCGACGCCTAACACGTGTCTCCGGTTAGTCTCTCTTATCCGCAAAAGAGTACGAAGCCTATGTATTCGACATCATAGCACCAAGTCTAAGAGAGTTTTATTCTTTTAGCACAACGTTACATACAGAACGGGTTTAAATAATCTGCATGCTAGCCCGATTTAAACGGTAATCGGTAAAGGCCAATCAAATCCGTTGATGGCTGAGGGCTTGCCAAAAATCCTATGAGTGTTGTGGTTGATTATTTCAAATGAAATATGAAATCATAATAAGCAGTAAAAAGGAGGAAATAAACAAATAGAGAGCCTCATTCATCAAAAGATTTTAGGGCAATACATTCGAACAAAATTATGATAACACGTTCAAATAGAAAAAAACAAAATGTCCCAAGATCGAGGCGAAGCTTTAGGTTTATTCGGGACAGTCTAACACTGTGAACGATTTAAGTTCAGTCTGGAGATCAGCTAACTGCTTCACCTGGGTCCCCTGGACCTGAACCTCCTCCTCCCTCTCAAGTCTCTCTTCGGAAAGCCTAGCAACAGAAGCCTTCTCTTCACGCTGCAGTGCATGAAAGGTTTGCATTATTTTCGAGAAGGCGTGATAAACATCGGTGCTCTCGTGCTTGAGGTCCTCCCGGGTTGACCACCTCTTGGAAAGATGAGCACTCGTCTGGGCAGCGGTAGGAGTGTAAGCATGCATCGCACGTTACAAAAGATGTTGCTGCTCACACAGATTCGTGGCAATCACCTCTTGCTCTAGTATGCGTTGTGATCGAGCTTCGCGTTCTCGCATTATCTTGACTCGAGCTTCACCTATGAGGTGCCACACCTCATTGCATGGTTCGAAGAAGGCCAGCGTTTCTGCACGGAGCGCGAGACCCTCCTAGTGAACAAGCTTCCAGTCACAGTGCAAGGCTAGTTGAATACTGCCCACACGCTGAACCTCCTCCAAGCAACTTACTAAGAACGGGTAGAAGTCCGCATAGAACCCCCACCTAACACCAATAATGGAGATCACCTATTTCAAAGCATCCTCCAACCGCTGAAGGACGCCCCTCACGGTACTAGAGTCAGGCTCAGCAAACCCCTGACCTGAAACAATCACGGCGAGGGGTTAAATCTGAGGGAGGGACCCATCGTGATCAACAGGCGGGTTCCATCTGTAACCTTTGATGCTAGCCGAATCAAGGGAACCAGGCTTGCACTGAGGTTGGGGAGTGGACGACTCTGGGGCAAACTGAGGCGAAGTAAAGGTGGCGGGGTCATCGCATGTGGAATAGTCCTCACCGCGGCGTCCATCAACCGTGTGGGAAGGAAACGCTCCAGAGGGATACTCGACTGAAACAAAAAAATCAGGGCGAGTCAAACTCAGATAATAAAAAAATATATATATGTAACATATATATGAGGCGTTAAACTCATCTCATCCGTGAGATAGAGTCACGACCTTGTAACGGGAGAACTGATGTCGGATGGACTACGGGATCGTAGGACAATATTCACCGTCACATAAAGTAACGGGATATCCTATCCTACCGACTGTGGTATATCACAAAATCGCTCCCGTCAATGGCTGAAATATAAGCGTCGATCCTCACCAAGGAGGAGTCAAGGCTGTGTAAGCGTCGATCCTCACCAAGGAGGAATCAAG
>JBAKGM010000200.1:28861721-28873869 GCA_037177215.1 Asparagus racemosus
TATATATATATATAGTGTGAACTGCTGTGTAATTCTCTTCCTTACGCCTTTGATGATTTTTGTCTGAATTTCTTGGGTATGAAGTGTAACTATTGGTGTGATTTTATCTTTTGCTAATAACAAAAGGGAGAGGATTTTGATGTAAATTTTGAAAGATTTGATGATCTTTGCAAGAGTGGAGTTTTGGTTAAGTGGTTTCATATTTTTAATTTTTTGACAATTTTTGAAAACACTTGATGCATTGTTTTAGGGGCAGTTTTACAATACCTGTGCGTAAATACACTTTTCGTGAATGCATGAATGTAGGGGGATTTATTTTTGTTTTACATGGGAGTGTATTTGTGCTTATTGTTGCTACTTATATATATCTTAAATATGCATACATCTAGGTATTTCAAATTTCAAGTTTGTTATTATCAAAAGGGGGTATTTTTACAACGTAGTCCATACAAAACCTCTTGTTTGAGTAATAACAAACTCTCATTTGGTACTAATATTTATTTGAGATGATATAATGCAGGTGAATTCATGTATAAGATGTGTACGAGGCAAAGCGACATGAAAATCAATACAAACACTGAGTTCAGCCATCATACCATCGATGAACATCAGGGACCCATCGATGGGTATAAGGTCATCGATGGTCTCCAGGAACAAATTGTAGAATTCAAGAGATAAAATTTTTGCTCATCGATGGATTACAAGACTCATCGATGATGCTTAGGGACCCATCGATAGTCGTGAGCAACCATCGATGGTTAAGTCGGCTGAGTGTAATGTGAGGATTCAATCAATGGTTAAGTCGGTTGAGTGTAGATGTGAGGATTCAATCACAGCCGTTGGTAATTTCTTTTGATCTCCAACTTCTACTACATTTAGGATTGCTCTTTTCTAATTGATTAAAGGCTATATATAATTGAAAGAGGTAAACAGAGGCGAGAGTTGTAAGATTTTGATAAGAGCTTTAGGTTTGACCCCTGAAACCTCAGCAAACTCTTTCCCATTGCACTCAACACTTTCTGATCGTCTTAGTGAGAAGAGTTGCCCTTGATTTCATCATATACATTTGATTCATCGAAAGGCGGTTATTAATCGAAAAAAGCTGTAAGATATTTCTTTTTTTGTGCTTAAAATATATTTGTTGGTCTATTTCAAACTTATTTTTATAGCATACTCAAGCTGGTATTAATTGAGGGTTAGGACTAGTTAGGACTAGTTGTTACTCATTATGGAGAGTTAGGTTAGATGACTGGTTTCGGGTAGATTTCAGAGTCCGGTCTTTGTAAGCCTACTGAATCGGGTTCTGATTCAGGAGAGCTCTTGGCATAGTGGAAAATGTCATTCGTGAGAAAAAGTGTGGGCGTCAAACCACTATAAATTCTTGCATGTCCTTGGTTGGTTATTTTTCGCTTTTATTTTATCTATTTTGCTATTTTTTTTCTATGTTTTTAGCAAAAAATGATAGCAATCCTATCCCTCCCCCCTCAAAAAAAAAAAAAAAGAAAAGAAAAGAAAAGAAAAGAAAAAAAATCTTGCATCTTAGATCCAACACACATAGCGACACTTATATCCTTATAAGTTAAGGGTTTTACTAAACACTTTCTTTTTTTTTTCTTCATTGTAAAGAGTTTTGAAAGTATGTAATAAGTAACTTATAAAATTTTAAAAAATAAATAGTAACCAAACCAAACATGCTCTTAATTAATCTACTTCTCACTTCTAACACTTGTCTAGATTCAAAGTGGGTTCAACAGCTTCTGTACTTCTACACAAAGTTTGACATCTTTTACTCATTGTGTCACGAGGTGGCTCTGTGTTCATTAATACGTTAATAACGTCGTAGGGTATCTCGAAACCGACATACTGACACGCTCATAAAAAAAATGTCGGCAGAGTCGATTGATTAGTATTAGAAAACTTTAACTGTCTTCACAAGGATAATTTGTCTAGCATAAAACAAAATGACATGTCTCAAACTTCAATTTTAATTTAAGTTGCATTTAAATTAAAGTTAATAAAAAAAGTGATTTCATTAAGATGACCCACTCTAATTAAGTAATATACACCACTTGGCTTCATAGACCAATTAGACTACTTATGAGAAGAGTCAATAGGGATTTGAATAAGAAAAGTAAGTAGCACATAGCATATGCATTAAGAATCATATAAATTGTCAATCGCAAGAAATATTGACTTTGAACATTGAACATTGTAAAATAACTAAGATATACCACATCCAAAGACCATAACTTTCCAGTCTCCTATCAAATTGTCAATGCTTCATAATTCTCTGAGTAGGTTTATATCAAGAAGTATTCTTTAAGTACATTGAACGGACTTTAGAAGAATAAATAGAATCATAAGTGAAACTATAAAAACTCGATAAAGTAAGTAGATAATCAATGATTGTGATCGAAAGTAGCGTTTTTTCCACTACTTTTTGGTAATGGAGAGGATTCAAATCACTTTGTAGTAAGTTTCCAAAAATCGCTGATCAAATAAGCATAAAGGACATTGTAGCATCTGGTGGTAGAGGCATCTCGTTTTTGTTCTATTGATGCTCCCATATGATTTATCATGGTTGCTTTTAGAATCTTTACTGACAGTTTCACAAGGTTAGCCTTTTAGCGGTATCCTATTCTAATTTCAATGGTGTACTAAATAATAAATATAAATGAAAATAAATACATTATATAAAAAGTAGGTAATCCAGTAGTATTTCCTAACAGCACAGAACACTACGAGGCTAAGTCAATGGTAGCATCCACATACAAATTAAAACCAAACACTACTCCTAGAAGACTCTCATTAACAGAAAATCATGCAGGAAGAAAGATACGAGTATTTGACACGACATCCCCAACCCAAATGTTAAAGCTATGATCAATAATCGCTTAACTAAATTTTTGTTGAACACTTGTCATCTCTTAAGGGTCTGACCAAAACGGAAGTCGCTATTTCTCACCACCGTATAAGTTTCCTCTATAGAAGGCCGTCTATAGGATTCTTTTTGCCCCCATAAGGACATTAGAAATCACTTGTCGGTCTCTGGTCCATGCACTAGCTTAATTGATTATTATAATAAACGTACAGTTGGCTTGAGAAGTAAAATAGTATAGGATATATTTGTAGTTGGTACCCGACAAGCAAGTCAATAAACCTGTCATCCACATTTATCGAATCAACTCGGCGTCCTTAATTTAATTCATCACGTATCAACTCTAAACTAACTAATTTCAAAGTAACCAGTACTTTTGCTCCGCTGTCCGCCACTTGTTTATGAGGCCAACATTGATCAGCTCGAATCATAGATTAGCTAATCAATACGTTAATAACTGTAGGAATTTAGTCTAACAAGGTCAAGTCAAACGGTCACGTGAGTCAAACATTGACTATTAATATTCGCAGAGACCCACTGAAAATATAAAAAAAAGTAGAAAAAGAAGAATTCTTGTAAGAACATAATTTGATCCTTTTCATTTCCAATAATATCATTTCCTTTGGATAAAGGAAAAAAATTAAACGAACAAGCTACAAACTTGATCAAAACTAATAAGCCAAATCCCATCTGTTTCATCTTAATTGGGATTGGCAAAAAAATACAGTATCTTTCTACGCAATAACATGCAACGAAGGAGGACCCTCCCTTATTTCTTTCATATATGCACCGTTAATTCTCTTGATGATCGCTCCTTCGAAAAACAACTGTCGATATGCGAATAATAAGAAACTAATAACCTTAACATAATAGCTTAATTAATTATGTGGCTGCATGAACTAATGGAGAGTGAGGAGACATCACATGAGGACTAATATTACTCAGATCCTCAAGCCTCTTCGACAAGCTCAGCCTCAACCTCGACCCTTGCCAGCTCTTCTTCTTCTTCGCCGCCTGAACCCTTCCCAAATTCGTCCGACCGACGAACTCCCTGATCCTTCTCAGCGCAATCTCTATCGTCTCGTCGTCGATATTCGCGAAGCAAACCCTGAACCATCCGGGCTCTGCGCAGTGGAACGAGGTCCCCGGCGACACATTGAGCTTCACTTCGTTAACGATCACCCTCCATAAAGCAAGCTCCTCTTCGCCCGTCGACTCTTTAAGCAGAGAGCTGAGATCCATCCAGCAGAACAAGCCGGCATTGCCCTCTAAGCATCGGATGCCGACCTGAGAGAGGCCAGAGGTGAAAACCCCGTGCCTCTCGGCGAGCCGCCTCGCGCTCTCGTCGAGGAATTTGGTCGTGAATTGATCGTCGGCGAGCATTGATGCGAGGAAATGCTGGGTTTGGGTCGACACGAGACCGAAGCTCGACATCTTGCGAGCGCAGTTGACGACGTCGTCGTTGTAGGAGTAAACGATCCCTACTCGAAATCCCGGAAGGCCGAGGACTTTAGAGAGGCTGTACACGACGTGGATGAGGTTGCGGTCGCAGTTCGGGTCGGATTCGACGATCTCGGAGACTCCGATGAATTTGGGGCCGGTGAAGGTCGTGCCGGCAAAAATCTCGTCGCAGACGAGATGGATGCGCTTGGAGTTGATGAAGGTGATAATGGACTGAAGAGTTCCTTGGTCCATTGAAGTGCCCAAAGGGTTCGACGGGTTCGTTAGCAGTACGCCTTTGACCTTGATGTTGGACTCTTGGGCTTTGTCGTAGGCGGACTCGAGAGCGGCGGCGGTGACCTTGAAGTCGTCGGAGCTCTTGCAGTAGACGGGGATGAGTTGGACTCCTGTTCTCCATCGAAAGTCTCGATCGAATCTGAATAAAGTGCAAAATTAAGTGTTAGCCCTCAATTCGAAATTACTTGCTTTTTAAAGACAGACACGGAGAAAATTTAGTACATACGCAGGATAATACGGGGTCGGGATGAGGAAAGCGTCGCCGGGGTCAGCGAGGCAAAATGCGATTGTCTCTTGGGCTCCAGTGGCTCCGCCACTCATCACAATACGGTCCGGATCGAGTCTCACTTTCCCCCCTCTCACTTTCTCCATGAATTTTGCCACGGCCTGTAATTTTCGACGCGTCACGTCATTAGCCAACAAGAAATTAAATTAAAATTTAAAATTGTGAATGTTTTCATCACAAATACCGATAACCTACTCGTCTGAAGGCTGGGAGGCCGTGGTAATCTTGAAAGTTGGCAATGGATTCGAACTCAGAAACACCCTCGGCCGTGCAAATCGAGGCCCCGGGGTTTTTCTTGATCCACTCTTGGATCAAGTCATAGCATAGTTGGTTCTCCGCTAAACCCATTTGGATCACTCCCTCAGGGTTCTCTGTTTTGTGGAACGGATTGCTTTCATAAGCTTTCCATCCATCAAAATATGAGGAGTTTTCGCCGTGACCGCCGTTAGTTGCGATCTTTGATAGAAGCTGAGTGTTGTTCTGGTTAGCAGCTGAGAAACCCATGGCAAAAAAATTGAATATAGAGCTAGTAACAGGGTACAGAGGAGAGAGCAGAAGAAGGAAATAGGGAAGTTTAAGTTTTGATTTGCTTTTGTGTTGAGGGGCACGAGTGAATTTATAGGCAAGGAGTTAGGGAGGAGAGTTCGTGAGGACTTTTTCAACATTCAAATATTCACAAAAGGGCCTTTTGAAATTCCAACAACTAATGGAACACGTGAGGGCAGCGCGGATACGGGGGGCTTTTGTTGATGCCGTATATGTAAATATATATTTTTTTTTCTTGACAACTTGATGACTTTTTTGGTTTAATTCTGTTGTGTTGCTGCTGCTCGTTATTAGGGCGAAGTTTCGTTTCTCGAGTGGACGGTAGCGTTGGCTCTGACGCCATCCAAGGAACGGCGACTGGCTGCCGCTGGCTTCTTATTAAGAATTTAATTATTCATTTTATCAGGAACTGTGCTCAGTTTGGAGTTTGTTACTTGGATTTCTAGAGGCATTTCCATTTCCCATGAAATTTTCACGTTTTATTAACGTTCTAAAGGCACTTCCCATGAAAATTTCATGTTTTATTAACGTGAGCGGTTTTTCCTGCACGGGTATTAATTTAACAAATAATTCATTATATGGGGTTAAAGAGCCTTCAACAATCTGAAAGAGGAAAAATCTGTTTATTTCCATGAAATTTTCAGGAATATAAAAAGTGAGCTTCACGTTAAAAAAGTTGTCAAAAACCAAAATTCACGATCAAAATCTTATTTTGATTTTATTGAAGTTTTATTGAGGAAAGTGAATGAAATTTGTTGCCAGGTCAGCATTTTTCCCCCCAGGTACTCTGCCATCACAGAGTCTGAAAGTGGATCTCACATCTAACTTTTCACTCAACTAAGCATAAAAAATTAGTACTTTTAGAAACTCTGAATTTGTTAGAATTTCAAAACACAAATTTTTGGAGTAAAACAACACTGCAAGAGACTGTTGGTAAAACCGACTTAAGGGGAAAAAAAGAGTTAGCAACACTATAATGAGTTTTCTTCGGACCTCAGTGTGCCTACTGAAATTTATGAAATATATACTTTATTTATTCAGTTCATTTGTATTTGTATACCTAGGTAAGAATCAAAGAAATGAGACTTACATATGGATACAAAAACGGTGCAAGAGTATAGTAGATGCTACTAGCTTTTAAAGGCGAATAGGTATGCAAATAGCTAGAGCACTTGCTCCCATTTGCCATAGTAAGTTATGTAATCATTGAATACTCTACTACGGACAAAAAATTGGGGCCATAACAACTAATAAAATGGGATAATTTATATATATAATTTATAGCACAATAACTTTATTTATATAAAAAACTTGGGGGCATAACAACAAATAAAATGGGATAATTTATATAAAAAAAACTTTATATACAATAGCTTTTTTTAATGTACTCTTTATTTTATTCACCTAGGACAGTTGCCCACTTATTAAGGAGGAAACAACACGACAAAGGAACAAAAACTGACAAAGGAACAAAAACTACACTTGCCATCTACGTAAACTTCGGCATGAGTTACTCTATAAATGGAGATAGAATATGTAATTAGTTAGTATGAGTGGTAGGGATTACCTTCTAAAGAGCAGGGGGAAAAAAAGAAAAAGCTCCCACCGAGGGACCCCCGTAGGCAGGGCCAGATCCACATATTGCTAGGGGTGCAGCAATCCAAAATTTGCATTCTAAGATCCTCCATAATTACAATTTACCCTCCATAGTTTTAAAGATTTTGCACCTCTACCTTGAATTTTCAAATAATTGGCATTTAACGTTCATAAATTAGTGGTCCAATTTTAGTAATCTCATTAGAAATTAATAGTCCATGTTTATTTTGATAAATAGACGGTTATCGTCCGCCCCATTAAAAAAAAAATTCTAGATCTATCACTGTCCATAGGCAATCATTTGCAAGATAAGAAATAAACACATCTGGCATAACATAAGTGTTGATGCTCGGATTACACAGTCACTAACCTTCGTTGGATTAGAGTTTAGGAGACTGGGGCCCGCTTCCTCTCCTAATGCCTGGTGGTTGTGTTCGTCTATAGTCTCTCCCGCTCCGGAAGGGAACCTGTGAAAAAGAGACGGAGTTGGGATCTCCGATGGTCCCTTCGACGATCAAGTTAGTATATGTTCTTTTGGAAAAGAGAAAGTAGAGATATTATCTGAGAGGAAGCTCTCTGGATTAGGGTTCCTTACCTTGTTCGTTGTCTAGCTTTCTATGTGTATGGGAGTCTGAGGTTACTTTGGTCATTTTGGCTGGTGATGAGCTAAAATGTGAGTCAACCCTATTCTTACATGTGTTGACTCAACGATGGAATAGAAACAGGTAGTGGAGGTTGCGCCGGACAGCCTTGACAGGTGTCGATTGGAGATTGGCGCGGGAATTAGCACTGTTCCCTCAGTATTAATGGAGATGGGATTAGTTATACATGCAGTCAGAGAGGTTCGAAGTGCCTTGATTATTGTGTGAGATGGAGGAATCAATGCACTGGTAATTCAATTAATGTGATGCCGACGCGCTGTTGGGCCCAAACTTTGTACAACTGTCGTCTAGGGACGAGAACTTGAGCCAGTCGAGTGGTGAATGTCATGCCGTCGAAGAGACCGGCTAACACCACCATTCGTGTCGCCCATCGGGACAGTCGGGTGAGAGGATAGCGGTCTCGTCTCCCGAGCTGCTCCAAGAGGGCAATAGACTAAGGAGCCGAAGAGAGCGGCTAGTACCGCCATTCGCGTCGTCTCCGAAGGTAGTCAACGGGGAGGATGACTAGTCTCATCTTCCGAGTCGCTCTATGGGGGGCGGTCGACTGAAGAGTCGAGGGGAACGGCTAGTACTGCCATTCGTGTCGTCCACAAAGGTAGTCGACTGGGGGGACGGCTTGTATCGACTTTCGATTCGTCTGAGGCATTTCAGTCGGTGCGGCCTAAGTTCGCTCTCTTATCTTAAACGCTGGCATTCCTCTCGAAATTCGAGGGCTAATTAGTGTAAAAAACATCCAGGACCATAACAATTGGCCCCTTTCGCTTGGAGTCGGCTTTGAGGCAGGTCTGAGTGAAAATAGAGCCCTGAGTCCTAGTTGAGAAGAACGTACTGGGAGGGGGTCGCGAAGATTCTTGGTATGGAACGTGGCTGACGTCAGCAAACAGCTTTGCGCTGTTGATGCTTCATTCTCTACGCCTGACGTTCCGCTTACCAAGAGAAGTGATCCTGACCATTGAACTGGAAATGGAGGGAGGATGAGGAGGTGGGTTAGTTTTCGTGGCCCTCAATATAAAGGCGAGAACGAAAGAAGATTACGTTTTACTTGACATTTCATAGAATCAGATCTCCGACGATTCTCCGGCATCTTCTGAAGCTGTTTCGCATGGATTCCGAACACTTGTACCAGCTAGATATCTTTCATTCCAAGGTGACTACAATGCAAATGCGGGTGTTGCACTCTAAGTTTGACATCCCGAAAGAGTTTAAGCTGACGGCGCTAACAAGATTTGCGACGATATATCAGCACAGCGAGGGGAAGGCCCCCTTATATATCAAGTATCTGGAGTGTAGTTTGTGGTTGCTGAAGCATCCTTTCCTTCAGAAAGTATTTGAAGCACTGGGGGTGTCCCCTATACAGATGAAGCCCAACTCTGTTGCGGTGCTAGTGGTTTCACAGTCATCTGCTCGTGGCTGGGGATTACCCCCTCAATAAACGTGCTAAGTTATCTGGTGAGCATGATGGTACAGAAGGTACCTCACTACTATCTCCAGGCGACTGGAGAGTTCACGGTGATTCTTGACACTCCTACCTCAAACAAAAGATGGAAGGAGAGGTTCGTTTGGGTAGAGGGGGATGACTTCAACCTTGACTATTCGAGTTGGCCCAAGATCAGGAAAGGGGCTCTGGACCCGAAGCCTCTGTCTGCCGCTGAGAGGTAGGAGTTAGAGTAGATCGTTTCTTACACTAGACCACGCACAATGTGGGCTCTTCTTGATAAGTCGGTCTTGCAGCTACATGGAATTTCATCCATCCCCCCTACTGAGAGGGATGAGACGAGGGCACACAACCTAACATTCACGGGGCTTAGAGGTCTAGGCTGAGCTATCTCCCTCTGAAGGATCTTCCGAGGAGTCTCAGGGGGAGTCGACAATCAGGCAGGCTAAACGGCCCCGAACAGGAACAGTCGCTGAAGGACTCACGTCTTCCCCAAGGCGGGACAAGGCGGCTAGGGGTGTTGTTCACAGTGTTGTCCAAGATTTTCATAGGAAGTGGTAGAAGAAAACCTCTCGTGGCCTGAGGGCGGTTAAACGATTGGGGAAAAGCCAAGCTGCCCCAATGGAGATGGGGTCATCTAACTCGGAAGATGAGCCTGCCCCTCAGCCGTCCGAGGCTAAGCGCAATGCTGTTGTAGAAGCGACTTCGTGTCGGGTAGATACTCAGACTGGCGTGGTTGCCCCGAACTCTTGAGCGGAAGAGCCCCACCGGCCAGGCAAGGAGCCTGCTAGGGACAAGAAGAAGAGCTTCACATCGACGAGATGGCCCTCCCCATACTATATGGTCGAGTCCGAAGTGGGAGCTTGGGCCAAAATGAGGGACCTGCTGATCGGGAAGCTTCCTCCTAGCGGGAATCATGAGGAGGAGCCTCATGGTGAACATCGGTTTGACCCCGCCAGTCATATGGATGCCCGTTCTTTTGTGTTCAAGTCTCGTTATATGCAAGCGAAGGCCGTGGAACAATTTAGCCTTCCTAATGATGAGGAACTTCTAAAGGATGTTCGCGACGTGGGCCTCCACATGATCCTTCAGAGTTATCTGACTCGTGGGTACCTCGTGGAATAAGAAATATATCATCGTCTGGCTTGGGGTCACCATGCTTATGAGAAACTCTAAAAGGCGTGTGAGGGGTAAGGAGTCATCGAGAGCGCTAGATTCGATCGAGTCGTCGAAGATCTATCCGCGAAACAGGTCGAACTCGACGACTGGCGCCGGGAGGCGAGAGTGAAGGATCAGTTGATTGTTGAGCTTAAGGCCTCCGACACGAGGAAGTCGGCTGAAATTCAACCGTTTAGGCAAAAACTTTAGGATGGTGGTCAGGGGATTAGCTCTACTAGCTCGATAAGTGAAGCACTGAAGGAACGGGATTTGGCAGTGACGCAAGTTGCTATCGAGAAGCAAGTTACTCAACATGCTAAGACCCAACTAGAGGAGGAGCTATTCTCGAAGCGAAAGCTCCAAGAGAGGTGTGCCCAGCTGGAAGAGGCTCTGAGCCTAGCAGAGAGCAAGGCAGCATACCTAGAGTCTCCCGACTATCAGTTGGTCGTTGTGGAGAAGAGCCGGCCTACAATCATTGAGGAGTTTTGCCAAAGTGCCATGGGAAAAATCGAAGTCGTGCTAGCCTGTAAAGCCGGTTGTGATTATATGGCGACACAACAACCCATCGAGCACCAAGAACTTAGAGGCTGACTTCAATATCCTCTCAGCATTTCCAATTACATAGACCTCCTTGTCAACGTGGAGAAGGTAGGGGGTGGTTATAACGTGGAAGGAGGTGAGGGCGAGGATGAGCAGGGGGTGTCCTCTAGCCAGTCGACGAATGGTTCGACTGGGGGAGTCAAGTAAGACGTTGGTGCGGACTCAGTTGAGAGGGGGAGGGTCGGCACTATATATGAAGTTCGGTCGACTCCTCCACCTTCTTTGAACGCCTCTCTGCCTCCAACTCCTGGAGCTGACTTGTATTTTTTTGTAGTTTAGGTTTAGGGATTCAAAAGATGTAATCTATTTATACTCTTGTGTATATGTTTGATAGTATAATAAACGGCTCTATTTTTTCTCCTTCATGCTTTTCCCTGTTTTTTCTGCGGCTTTCTGAGCAATATTTTGTTATGTGTTAGTGACGCGCTTATAGACTCGACAAGTCAGGGTACGCATTAATTGGGTCCTTGTAATATTATTCGTCTCCTTTTTGATGTGTTAAGTTTATGGTGACGTTGTCCCAAAAGAATACCGTGTCGACTAGCAGTTGTTTCCCCAGGACTTAACTGTTGCAAAATTTTTATTTTAGTTGTCGGCTTGCGGTGGCAACTAGTGGGGGTTGACAGGGTCTCACTGAGTTGATGGACTTATAAATTTAAAACGTGATTGAGCCAAGTCACTGTGAGTGACGTCATGTACTTCAACCATCAGTACCGCTTCAATTTCCACAGAAAGCAGCGTGGGGAACCAAAACGGGCAGTGTTTTGATTTTTGAAAGGCAGTTTGGATTCTAGCCCTAATCTGGACTGTCGATCCCAAAATAGGCGAACCGCTCTAAAGTTGCCACGCGAGCCCTTACTCTTCTATAAATACCCCTTCTTCTTCATTCAGGGTTTTCTTTACACAACTTCGAACATTAAAACTCTCTTTTTGTACTTCGAGCCCAGAAAACTCCTGCAGTGGCCACCTCGTCTTCTACTCCCATCAATAGGCTCAGCCTTCTCGCCTCCGTCCATTCGAAGGTGACGAGTGATGATCTGGAGGCTCTCTCCGAGAGGTACGATATTTCTGCAGCCTTCTGTAGGCGTTGAAAATTGCTTATCAGTCCCCGAACATGACTCGTGACAGTGAATTGGTGATCAATGAGCAATCCGACGATACAACGGTGAACCGTTGACACCCCACGACTATTGACGCCCTACGCAGAGTTTTCGGCGGTCCCGCTAGCCGGTTAGCGGGCGGGGGGTCAA